>JAJVSH010000033.1:1275875-1351796 GCA_021460005.1 Tetramorium alpestre | reverse complement strand
GTGTGTGTGTGTGTGTGTGTGTGTGTGTGTGTGAGTGTATATGCTTCTTGAATTTTCCTTCATTCTTTTATCGCTTTCCCGAAAAGCGTTCCTCTTTTCATTACCTTTTCCACGATCGCCGTTGAAATCGCAGAACGATTTACGACACACATACATACACACGCATGCACGCACGCATACACCCTCGCACGCACGCAGGTCCACATGCACACAGGATCCGTGGAAAGCCACGTGCACACGCGCGTCAAAACGAGAAAGAGAGTGATAGAGACAGTCAGATATCTATATATATATATATAATGTATATGTGTATATATATATAGATGTATGTATATATATATATATATATGAATATGTACGTACGTATTCGTAACGATGGCGGCGTTTTTAGTTTCGCGCGCCGCGCACCATCTACCCTACTACGCCGCGCGCCTAATAGCGTCCGCTTGTATCTTCCTGCTTCTTTTTCTTTTTTTTCTTAGTAACTCTGCTTTAAATCTTTATTATTACTTTACATAGGAACGTTTAAGTTAGCCCACCTCGACGCGCGTCGTTCCGCGTCGCACGACGCACTTTCCCTCCGGAACTTGTCGTTTCTCTCCTCTCCTGGAAACGTACTGCGCACATCGTTCCGAGACGTGCGCCCCAAGATCGGCTCGATCCGATCGAGCCGCTGACTGATCGACCGACCGACCGATCGACCGATTGTTGGCTAACCAGCAAGGAGGATTTACTCGATCGCGTTCGCTCGATCGTTCTCCAGTCGATTCCACCAGATTAGCTCGTCTTCATCGAGTCTCTCTATCCTTTTGCCACCTTTCTTAATTTTTTTTAATTATTAATCTTTTTTTCTTTTTCTTTTTTTTCGTGCTACGAGAGGAACTTTGGAGAGCGCGCATCTTCACGGCGCGCGCTGCGCGGGATTCGCGTTACAAAAATAATAGGCGAATCGGGGGCGCGGGGCCAGGGGGCAGGGAAGCGGTTGGAGGATGGTTGTGTGCTGGCGGTGCATAAACGACGAAAACTTAAGAGAGAAAACGAATGACCGTCCGCCGTTCGTGCCTGAGTAATTGTGCCTCCCTTTCCTGCCCCCTCTCCTACCGCCACGGGGCAAATGCCCCCGACGAGGTGCACCACCGAGATGGACACCCGTGCCTGCCCGTTCATCGCCGGTTAGGAACATTGGCTCGTTCACTGTGACGTCCTCGAGTCCGACCTCCTCCAAGTGACGTCCATAGGTTTTCGTCTCTCTCTCTCTTCCCCGTCTTCTTCTCTTGCAATCCCTTTCTATTGTTATTTGCTGCCATTTTGCGCGCAACTTCTTTCAGAGAGATGGTAGATCAACCCCCGAGTATGGAACTCGGTGTTGTGCAGCTTAACGTGCACCTGCGAGGGCGGTGACCTCTTGCACCAACTTCTGCCGTTTGGCATCGGGTCCATTGTTGTTGTCCTGACTACCAGCCCTATCAGTGACCTGTGACTGACCAGTCGTGCTCTCGGCGGCTGCGCGAGCCGCCAATAGGGTGATCTGGTTGACGACATCCTCCATCTCGTCGGTAAGCGGATTCGTTTCCTCGCCGGATTGCGCGCCGCCGTCATATTGTTGTTGCTGCTGCTGCTGCTGCTGTTGCTGCTGGTGCTGCTGGCGATCTTGAGCAGCCTCGAGACGCGCTCGATGCTGTAGCGTCTCGGCATGACGACGCCACTCGCTCACGGTGGTATAGGTGCGCGTCGACACGCTTGTCTCGCACAACGAGCAGGCGTAACGCACTTGGACGAGGCGCAGAGCACCGCGACGCTGCTGATTGCCCAGGTAGCAGGATCGCTGATGCGCCAGCAGCGACGACTCCTGTGGGTACGCGCGGCCGCAACGGCGGCAGACGAGGCACAGCTCGGTCTCCACCTCGCGACAGTGTTGGGGCGGCCCGTTCTCGTCGGCGCCGCACGACGGTGCCGGCAAACGGACTGTCTCCAGGCCCGGATGATTCGGATCCTGCTGCAGGAACGCTTGCATCAAGGCTCGCGGCACCTGCACCTGCGTGCTACCCTCCACGTGCAGCGACATCATAGCGCTCCCGAGTAGACCGCCGCTCAAGCCCGCAGCCGCTACTGAAAGCAAATCGTAATCGGTTCTCGTTAGAATAGACGCGGGACTGCCGTCTCAACAGATCGCTCCGCGCGAGCCGTTTGCCTTTGATCGCCGCGTCAGTCCAGTTTCGCGCATGTCGCGGCACAAAATTATTACCGCCGTATTTGTTTTATCTTGAAACTGAACTCACGCCGCTTTCAAAGTAATCGGCCCGTTTTACGCGCGTTCATACAAGTTTGATATCGTGGCACTAATCTTGGCTTTTCTCCAGCCCTCGTAACGCAAAAGCAATTTGCGGAGGGGGGAAAAAAAACGAATGACAGATTCTAAAACGATGCGCCTGAATTGCTCCGCATATGAATATCTGTGAAAAATATTAGTAATTGTATGGTGGTCTCCGTCGAGACCTATTTACGAGATTACTATAAACGCCGGGATTCGTGTTCGACATCAACATAAAGAGAATACAGGATTCTAAAAGTTACCTGAGTTCTCCAAGGGGATAGATAGCGGAGAGCTAGATGGCACATTCGTGCGTAATTGATTTGTGCCAACTTAGTTGTCATAATAGCATCCCCGCTGTAAACGGGGGAGAATTTATGCGGAACCTGTTTTCGCCCGAGCGAGACAGGTAAATTGGTAGTTATTAGCAGGCCCGCGGGCCGATGCGCATTGACGGGATAATTCTTGCGGCCGTCTCGAGGGGCCGGAGGATAGTCCGAGGTCCATGTATCGAGAGGTCTCCTCCAGATATGCCTCGGCAGGATGATTAATTCTAATTTCAGGATCACACGCTGCGGGATGTTGCTCTCTATCTCTCTCCCCCATTTATATAATTTCGTTTTTCTTTTCATTGTTTGGAAATGTTGAGCGAGTAAGAAGATAGAAAAGCGTAAAATATGCTCATTGAACTAGTCGACGTTTAATCGGATGTGTGATGCAACGCACGCGCGATCGCGAGGACCGAGGGAAGGACGCGACGCGTCGACGTCGATTAGGCGGGTTGACAGGTTTACGCAGTGACGCGCGCGGCTATATCGCGCGTATCGTGTATCAGATGAGGAGTCGTTACGAGGCAGGAAGTGTTAATGATACCCCTGCTCATTCGTTGGACGCACGGTTGTAATTATCAGAGCTGGTGGGAGGAAGACGAGGGAGGCGAGGAGAGCAATGGGGGACGAGAGAGCTCTCTCTCTCTCTCTCACACACACACCCGGTCCTCCAGTTCGTCTCTCAACGTCGGCGTGGAATTGATAGTTATTAGACGGCGAGAGACCGGAGTACCAGGACCCCGTCCGCGCCCGGTTCCGTTCTCTCTTTGTCGTCTAATGAGAATCCCTGGCACACGCACGGCAATCCACTGTTTGACTAACACTTCTCTTTCTATCTCTTCTTTCCTCTCTCCGTTACCTCGCTCCTTCGCTCTCGCGCGTATCTCGCGCTCACGTGGATTATGGTTCACCTCGATCGGGCGAGCAAATAATCCGCGTTTTTATGTTCCGCCATCGAAAGAGCCCTTCTCGGAAAGAGGAGGCACGGCCATGCGCAGTAAAGAAGGGAGAAAAGTGTTACGGATAAATAGGGGATTAGCGCAACAACATTGGACACGGTGTATAGTTCTGGTCGCTCGTCTGCTCCCTTTACGGCCCCGCAGCGTTCACGGGAATGTGGCAAATTCATTACCGCCGGCCCACGGACTCGCTTGTCCGCGGTATCGGAGGCAGCTCGCTCTTCTTGTTTGATATAATCGGCTGAATAATGATCATCGAGCGTTTACATCGCAAATATCGTCTACGTGGCGAACGATGGGCATTATTGTGGAATTAGAATATCATTGCGCAAAAATTACGAGCCATTGCTCAAGTTCAACTTAATCCACGCGAATGTTTATGAAAGTATTTCTTGTTCATTTTGCGGAACTCACCGGGCCAGTATTTTTTTTTTTATAAAATGTTGAACCGTCCGAGATGATGGCAAAATGACTTTATACTGCTGTTTATTATTGCCATTTATCATCGATACGTACAAGTACTTGATATATACGAGTATACAGAAGGATTTTTATATATCCAGAGAAAAAAAAACGTTCTCAAGTCTTATCGATTAAAAGTTATCGAACTGATAAATTTGTGCCTTTGCGCGCCAGCTTCGGTGCACTTTGGAATTCTAAAAATATCCCCGATAAGTCATCTTTCCCGCGATCAAGTTCTCAAGGGGATCGATGAACAATGACGTTTTTTGTCATCCCGCTGAATCTCGGGCGGCATAACTCAGCCGGAGGAAACGGGAGTTGCTAAACGACGTGATTTCTTTAGCCGATAGACTTCCTTCTTCGCCGTCGGCCCTCCACCGCGCGAGTCGTCCAGCGAAGGTATATAATATAATAAGGAAGATTGTTAAATATATATAACGCGCAGCGACGCAGCCGGACGATCTCCGTGTGACACCCTTGAAACAATCGAAACGATCGAGGAGAGGGATTATTACTCTTAATGAGCACTGGTTATTTCTTTGAGTGGCTTTGATTCGTCCTCCCTTTTCCGTCCTCCGTCACCTTCTCCTTCTCGGCGGTCAACGGAGCCTTTGCTGCACGCGTATGTGTGTGTGTGTGTGTATGTGTGTGTATGTTTGTGTACACGCGTGCAAATGCACGGGGAAGAAACGCATACGCACACGTCTCTGCACGCGCATCACTTTCGTCTCGTCCTCTCGGAGGGGCTCATTTGCGTACGGATTGAGATAGTAGTGCCTCGGTACTGTCGCGATGTGTGTTTTTGTTTAAATGTGTGACCAGCGTGTACGCGCGCGCCCGCGCGAGATTCTGATTGCCGGCCGCTCCCAAGTCCCCAGTGATCGTCATTGCGACGAACTCTCATTATTTAATTTCATGCCACTATGCTTTAATCCTTTGCTCTGGGAATTATTCTGACCGTGATACTAATAGAGCGCATTTATATGGTGCTCAATACGCGCTGATAGCTGCTACTTGAAACCAACTTTCGGGCCTTTGTAATGAGTTGGAAATTTCTTCTTTTTATTTATAAACAATTACTAATAAAATTCCACGTACATATATACTCATTGCGCCCGTATTTATATTTTAAAAAATTTGCATGCATAAACATAAAATTCTTCTTTTACATATAAATATTGAAACATTTTTCTATTTCAAAATATGCAATAATTTACATTACATTCCATAATTCAAATACATGTTGCGTTATATTTAAATTTAATTTAATTAAAAAGTTAAATCAATTGCTTACAAAATATATCATTTATAAAATAATAAAAGTTTTATTTTTTAAACTATATAATTGATAGTTGCAAAATTTCTTTGTACAACAATTGCAAGTTTTTAACATGTTTTTACTAACTCGATTGCTTTATTTAATTATTGCAGATTTTGAGAAGCTTCGCCCTCTATGGATTCCTCACGCGTGAGAACCGCTGGCCTCAAGATTGCTGCGACATATGCTGGAAATTTGTTCGGCGGGAATTTACGAGCGAGTTTCCGTGTCAGAGCCAATACCTGGGCACTGTTAGTAAGTAGATATAAGTCTGTATATCCTGGCAGAGCCAATAAACGCGCATTCGAGGACCGACGAACAGAATAATCGAGAATGTCGTTAGTTAGCGCGTTCAGGAATTTTAACGGCTGTTCGGGAGGTGCGCGCGGAAAAACGCAATCCGTCATGCGCGTCACTGTCACTATTCAAAGTGGCATTTTGTTGAGAAACGTTCACTTCGCGGATCGGCGATTGTAGAGAATATCGAAATTGTCGCGCGAATCGGTGAAATCTTGAAGAAAGATTATTACATTAATACCACGAGATTACGATTATTAAAGCGGCATTACGAAAGTCATTATTATGCAGATTTCAATATAGATGAGGACAGAAGATAGGAAATACTTTCACATTCGATTTTTAATTCTAGACAATAGGTCGTATCTAGTTTTATAATCTCTTTAAAAACTAGATTAATAATTTTAATTTAATCTCACAAGCTGCCTCCGTCTCTCAAACTTTGAGAAAGCAATTCGCTACGCGAATAAAATGAGCGGTAAATGTATTGATATCGCCAAGAGTGTATGTCCTTTTGTCATTATCTTCTTCGCGCGAAGAAGATGTGACGCAATAGAGAAGGAGAGAAAGAGGAAAAAAAATCGCGATCAAACTTCGGAATGCGTCCGGTACGGTATCGCAACGGCGAAACGCGCGATACTTCACATCGCTTAAAGTAATAAGCGCGATCGGTTTTCCCATACGAGCGAATATGTAAATCCCGACGTTCGCCACTTTGCGCCGAGAATCCGTGAGCCACGTTTAATCGCCGATTAAACGGTGATCCAGATTAACGTGGAATCTTAAATGGACCGCGTGCATGCGCGCGCGCGCGGCCGCGCTCGATCCGTCAGAGTGCATCGCGGGTGAAATCACGACTTCGCGAAGAGTGATCTCGCCGGAGGGGCGAGTAGTCGGTGCCGCAGGGGGAGGATCGGCGGAGTCCATAACTGCCCGTTACGCGAAGTATGCACAACGGTGCATTCCACGTGTGCACGCTAGCGCGTTCTCACATGGTGACCATCGCACACGTACATAGGAAAACACGTCGTGAACGTGGGCGTGCATTCCTGCCTTCGCATTATCTTCTCCTCGCTTCTTCTCTCTCTTTCTCCTTTCTCCTCCCCCTTCTCTTCCTTCCTCCCGTCTCTCTCTTTCTCTCGCGCTTTCTCCGCGCGTATCTCTCTTTCCCTTCCGTTCACGCTCTCTCCTACTCGCGCTCGCCGACGACCGACCACGTACAAGAAGGAATCCTCTCCTTCTTTTTTTATTCCTCATTCAGACCCGTTATCGTGGATACCATGGCCCGGAACGACTGTTTCACACCTCCGCTCGCGCGGGAATTAGGAAATAAATTAGCGGTCGGGCTAATTTCGTTATCTCGCCCGATGGTCGCCTCACCCCACGCTTAAGACGTCAAGGCCTGGTGTCGGGGGCCCCGAGACCCACGGTGGGACCCGAGGACACGGTCGAAATCGTGTCCCGACACATCGCAGGATCAATGGCTCTGCGCGCGCGGAGTACGGCGAGTGAGGCTTCGTTAAAAACAGGTCAATCCCGATTAAAACGACGGTGAGGAGGTAAGCTATGGCACTGATACTTCGCCCCGGCCATATTCGGAGAATCGCGATAGCCACTCGTGTAATTAACCGACAGCGAGGAGACATTTCTGAGAAGTGGCATGAGAGATGTCATAACTTATTCGAATATTTGTTTAATCCACGAATATAGCATCGCGCTATATGATGGTATTTTACGTGATTAGAAATATGCTACAGAAACAGACAAATAATACATGTATAATGTATAATAAGTAAAAATTAATAAATGAAAAAAATTTTCAAGTAAAAGGATTAAGATAAATTAATTATTATTTGTAAGAAAGTATCTAATATCTGACGAATGCATATAATTACAGCATATATGTATATCTAAAGAAATTTATTATTCTGAAAAATTAAATTTTAAACTTAATTGCTTTATTGTGCGAGATAAATTCGTTAGAAACGTAAACAAAGTGATACGTGTATCCTAAAAATCAAATAACCATCCCAAATCACCTGCCATCAGACCGACTTTAATACCTGGGCGATGTTCGATGTAAGCAGGTTCCCTTAGAAAATGTTGAATGTCGGGAATCACGAGGAAGTCGTAATTTCCACGCGAACGAGGCAGGTCCGAGTGAATTGACGACGGCTTATCTCGCGGCTCGGCCACGAAATCGCTTCGTACGCATATCGGACAAGATAACGGCGCCGGCGTATCGATAAATTCCGCTAATTAATTATTGACGTGTCTCGGGGCTATTTTTGCACACGCCCGGGCCCTCCGCACGCAAAAGCGGATGTTTCTTCCTCCTCCTATATTTCTCTTTTATTCTGAAACTTCCTCTAAGATAAGATTACAGAAGTTTTGTTTTTTTCTTGAACCAAATTTGCTTAGAAATTTGTATAAAAATTTGTATATGTAATGCATAAAATTGTCAATATTAGCAATCAATATTTAATTATGCTATCGCTAACAGATTCCTACAGAAAAAATTAGACTTTGTCAATTTTATCTTTTAATTAAAATTTAGAATAAATAATTCGTTTTCTCTTTTTATTTAGTGGTCTGCATAGACAATTTCTGATGTTTCGCCCAAGAAACGAAGATATAAATATATGATAATATAATAAATATAAAGTAGTGGTATAAGATGGGCAGATAGGTATAATAATGTCAGATTTAAAAAGTTTTTCTGTGACTTTTTGCTGAAAATGGGAAGTATGCAAAGGCACTCACAGAGGAGTGAGAGGCACTGAGATCTGAATTTAGGACCCTTCCATTACTAATTACTTAGCACCACACGTCATCCCACATTACTGGATAACATTTTCATTATTTTTACTTTTGTCATTGTCGCGTTTTGCCCAAGTACATCTTACGTGACTTTAACAGATAACTGGATCAAGCGCTTGAGCGAGCCTTTTAGACCTCGAACTCCCGGCGCAAGTGACGAATCACTCGCAGCATCGCGCCTCCGGACGCGACGAGGATGCACCGGGAGCCAGAAGGTGGAGTTCGCTGTCAGGTACTTGATTTCTCGGCATCTGACGAAGAGGTGGAGAGGTCTTCGACCGGTAGCCGAAGTCGAGGAGCCGTCTCTAAAGAGGCACCGAGGTCATTAGCGAACGGAACATTTATCCTTGTCCTTCGTTCTTTCTCTCTTTCTCTCTCGCTGATTCTCGCTCTTTCTCTCTTGGTCGGGTGTTCGCACTTGATTCGCCGTCGGTATCAACGGGTGCCAGGCAGGAAGACCCGTATTATCGAGTCAATTGTCTCACACCCCCCTCCCTCAGACAGTTCAGCTGACTATAAAATCATTATCACCCGTCCACCACCATCACCACCACCACCGATCTCTTTTCCCTCCTTCCCTCCCATACAAGCCGTTACTTCTCGGTCGACGTTGAACGCTCGATTATCCCATTAATACGACGAGTCCATGCGTCCATCCGTCCCGGCGGATCTTTAATTATTTAAATGCAGAGCCGCGGCGGACCCGGCACGAAGGGTACCAGAGTCCCCTAAAGAGACAGGGGCGGATTTGTGGAGATGCGAAACTTCGTCAACACTTCAATGTACATCTTTGATTGATCGCTCGTTCTACCACTCCTGTTATTAGAGAAAATAATTCTGACTTTGCTTTTAAAATGATCTTATTGTCATCTGTCGATTATTACTTAATTTTTTATCGTTTAATAAAATCTCGTTATTAGCAAAAATATTAATTGTCGAACAGGTATTTCTGTTAATTTTTATAATAGACTTAAAAGAAATTCGTATGTATGTCTTCTCAATTAATTTATCATTGTATACGAATTTGCGAGTGGTAAGACGCTGCGCCGTGAGAATTTACTTGCTATCAAAGTTTATTCCCTCTAATCCGCCCCTGCCCAAAGCGTCGCAGGCTAGGCTCAGTGGGAACACGAGTAATCCTTAGTGACAAGTGGACTCGAGGCAGCGGTGTATATCCGGTAGCACTTTGGTATTTAGCTCTATAAATACGCATCGGCGTTGAGCATCGTTGACCCTGGGGCGATAATATACGCGCGGTAGGATCTATTCCGTGGCTCGAAACTCCAGCGGATCTCGTTAGGAATTTCGTTATCCGGCGAACAGAAGATCCGGCGTTTAGTGAACAAATTACAGCTTGGACTTATGCATTATTGCGCAGAACGTCTTCATCTCGCGCGAACCGCAGCCGCGAATAAATACCGTCGAGATGCGTTCGAGATGACTAATGGCGCGTCATTGGATTCCGCTTAACGTGGAAGAGTAAATCCGCGGTCCTTCGGCGATAAATAACGAAACGGGATCAACTAATGCGGCGCCGAGTGTTATGACTACGCATTTTGCTGTGGCCATAGCGGGCAGGGACTGACCGATCGCGACTATCATTAAGCGACGACTTAATGAGCCAGGCGCGCCGGACGTGGGAAGTAGCCTATCGTGCGGTAATTACCTCACTTCAATTATTAGACGATTACCGTACGGTAATGGGGATCGAAAATGGGAGTGGACGCTCTCACGTGATCGTGGCCGCGATCAGCTAATAGACTTCTCCTGCTGTTTGCCTTACGTTCAGGGTAATATGCATTTCCAAGGATTTCGAGTAATTGTACTTTTCTTATGGGAAACGTCTTGAAATATGTTAATCCATGATGAATCAAAAAGCATATAGTTTTTTTTTTTTTTTTTTCAAATTAAGTTGCCCTAAAATCTAATTACAAAAATTTAATGATAATGACTAAAGTATTTCAAACAATTTATTTATATCTTTACGTAAAAATCAAATTTACCAACTCTTGAAACGCTTTTACATTTTAACATATGTTCAGATATGTGATTTTATAATCATTTATTTTTAAGCATGATCATATTTGAATTCCCGGTTAGGTACTGAAGATTAAAAAAAAAAAAAAAAAACTGAGATTCGCTTCGGCGTTCAAATAAGAGAGAACGACAATAGTGAATCTCAATTCGCCACGAGGATTATTATTATTCGCCCCTTAATTGCACGGCGCGGATCCGTGTCGCCGTTACAAAGTCAACCGTAAGAAGAGCAGGTCCTTCGGAATCCTTCCGGAGGGTAGACCACCGGCAAGAATGTTACGGCACAGTAATAAGAGATTTCAGCCAGGGATTAAAAAGGAGCGGTAAGGAGACACCCCTTATGGCGCATTCTTCCCTTCGACTTTCCTCTCCCCCTTCTCCCCCGTTCGCTTCCTTCTTTTTAACGGACGCCACGTCGGCGGATTAGGTCTCGTTAAGATATCGCGAAGTCGTTAAAAATAATTGTCAGTCGGATAATTAACGAGGGTGAAACTCTTTCTTCGAAGACGAGGAGGAAAACCGTCTTCACGACGATTTGCCGGCTACTCTCAGCTCACTTCGTCGTGTTTCGTCGAGCCCCGCGTATTTGTCTTCCCCCCCCCCCCGCCGCCCCTCATCCCGCTCCTCACCAACCTTTTTATTCCATCTTCGCGTGTAACGCTCGTCAGCTTTGCCCTCGATCTGCTTACGTTCCTCGTCTCTTTATCCGCGTTTTGTTGGCACATCGTTAGGTAGCACGAGGGGGTTCGTTTCTCCAGCAGGAATTGTAGACGGGGTTGAGTTCGTTCTAACGGTGCAGCGGCGCGCGGCTTGTTACGACCGTCAGACGCGGCCGGAATCATGCCTCTTCGGCGGCGAATACGCCGCTTCACTTATGCATGCGCGCACCTCGCGAACCTAACTTATACGCGGACGTCGCAACGTGATACAACTTTAATGCAATCGCCCCGGGTATATACTCCTCATGGAAAAGCTACTCGGCGATTCTCTTTCTGTCGCGGAAGGAGATTGACCTTGTGCGAAGCGTTTCTTAGCTATCGAGTGACAAGGCACGACGTTCTAATTGATTTTGTGTCAGTTTGACAGAAATAATTCAGGGAAAACTATAAGAAATATGAGAAAACTAAAAGAAACATAAGAGAAATCTTAACTTTTTTATTATCTCTAATTTTGACGAAGCAATAATTTATCCATCCATTTAGGAAGCTAGTAGTGTTTCTAGATTTATTTTCGATCTTTGTGACATCTCAAGATAATCGACATTTAAATTGTCTCTCAACGATTTAACATTTAATTTTACATATCAAATGCAAACTTATTACGATGATATTTGATTTCATTGTTATCTTTAATTAAACTTCTTTGAAAATTTTAATTTTATTAGTTTATCTCCGTTTCATCAACTTAATATTAAAAAAAACCTCGCATAGATATATATTATAATTTTTTTGTAAATACGTTTTTTGAGATGTGAGACAAGAAAGGTGAAAACGTCTGCTTGAACCGCGAACTCTTTTCTCGATCAGCAGCCCTAGCCAGAGGGTTGGCCGACAGGAAGGCATTGTAAATATTAATGCGGCGGGCACGGGCAAAGGAAAATATTTGAATAATAATTACTGAGGCACCCTCGGCCCTTGTTACGCCCTCGTATAATAAAAAGGTTCATCGGAGAAAGAAGGCGCACACGACGGTGGGATCGCGACGAGAATTTTCTAATTAGGAGGATTCAAGCCGACCCTGCAAACAATACCAGAAGTACCACTTCCACCCGTTCCCGAGGAGATACTCGAGGACTTTTGAGGAGAGAGATTTTAATATCCAAGACCTCGGCGTTTATTATCGCCCCTTATTATCGTCACAAAAAAAAGATGACGAAATATGTAAGATCTTTCAGACTCGGACAATTTAGCATTACTTATAGCAGTAAAAGGCCAAACAGTTATTTATCATTTTTGTCACTGCAGCTTTTATTAAAGCAAAGAAAGAAAAGTACAATTACTGAAATTTATTCAACTGACAATGAATATAGATCTAGGAAGAAAGACGAAAAATAATTTAAAGCATCTTAGAGACTAAACATATCAGTATTATTAAAAATGTTCTGTGATAAAATTCTGTAATGCTATATAAAATCATTGATCTCAACAATAATTCTTTTTAAGTTGGCGTGACATTTAAGTTAAAGCTAAAGTTTCTTATCGATTTTAATCATTTAATGAATAAAGGATGTATGAAACTCTATGAAGAACGAACAAAGCTCTTCCAATGTTCAATAGCTTTAAACACACGTGTGTATATAAGATGATATTTAAGTTTTCCATATAATACAGCGCGAGCCCATCGAGTGCTATAGTAATGCATCAATATTCGATGTATTAACCATCGACTCGCGCACTACGATAATGGCACAGGGTGAAAGTAATTGCGGGCAACTGGAGGGCGCGAAAGTAGGGCATTAATGTCATTCTCTCGTGCAATTAAGAAACCTTATCGCGGTGACGACTGGAATGAGAATAATTTAAATTCTTCATCTACCCATTGACGAGTTTGGATGAAAATTATATTTTTGTTTATTAAATAACTCAGTTAGACTTGTAATAATAACAATTTATTTCTAATACGATTAATATAACATTTATTATTCTTTTTATTATTATAGTTAATATGAATTAATATGAATTCCTTCTTAAAAATTTTTTCATTTAATGTATCGTATATCATATAACATAAAATAATATCTTCAATAATCTTATGAGTTTGTTATATGAATTAGGAGTGACACAAGAGAATAAAACTGGGGCACTTGTCAGATTGAATTAAGAAACCTTACTACAATGCGTGTTCGTACAATTATTAGATTCATCAGAACTCGTTAGGTTTAATCCGAAAGAGATTTATTTTATCATCTTTATTATAATGTGATTCAACTTTAGATATTATTAACAGAAAAAAAATTCGTTACACAATAGATTTCAATTACGTCTCAAATCACAAGACATATACTGCAAGATATAAATCAAACGTGTTTAAAAATCTACAATAGTTATATAAAACATTATAACTGTTTGCCACCTGAACAATTAGCAATATTATCAGAGCTAATTGAAGAAACAAACGAGCATATGTGGCGGCCAAAAATATTCTCAAGTATAATTTCTAAGTTCACAGTTAATGCCACAGGCCAATATTATACAAGGATTACGCAGTTGCTTCATCCATTTCCTAAAGGATTCAAATTGGAATAGCCAACACGGCGAACTCGAGGAACAAGGCCTTGAAATTAATTAGACACTACGTCAGTATAAAAATATAGCTCGCCGGCAATTAATTTCGCAAATCGGTCGCGCGACTTGTTCACGCAAGTCACATCAATTGCGTAGCAGTTACACAGTGAATTAACCGAAGGCCGCGCGAGGTACGCGTAAGAACGGCTTATCGATGGAACAATGATGATCGAGTAAACGTAACGCGTAACGAGAAGCCCGCGGCATGTTCAAAGGCCCTGCTCGGAATAAATCAAGACGGGGTTCATGGCGCGCGCGTGGTTTTGCTTCCTTCCCGCTGACTCCCTGACAGTCATTAGGATAATCAACGAATTAGCGTTTCCGCGCTAAGGACTGGATAAGGCATAAGGAGTTAGGAGGACAAAGTGCGTCTCGACACGCGATCCCACCGTACCGTGCAGGTACAAAACACATTCGCTCGCCGGATGGAGATACACCTTTCGATCAAATCCACCCGGAATTTGCGAGCTCGTCGTCGGTTTTTATTTTACTATTATTACTTGCGATTCGCATTTCAAACAAAAAAATAATAAAACTTTGTCTATGTTTTCTAAATTATATATTATATGAGACAAAATATTGATTATAAATGTCGACTAAAGTATTTCAAAGTAATATTTATATCCAGAAACATTTATTCCAGCGATTATAAATATATTTATAGCCTGTCGTAAGAAAATATAATATAGAGATCGATGCAGGATTAGATGTTAGTTTTTAGTTAATTTTCATAAACAGCCCGTGTTGTAAAACAGTACGATTGCTGGCCGTAAAACTCTACGGAATCGCCGGATTGCATATTCGACGCTCTTAAAGCTTGTTTACAGCAGTGCTCGGACGTGCGAATGTTAACATAAAATGGCAGCGTTGCCTACGTTTATTTCGGTTTCCCCCAGGGCATAAATTTCGCGATGCGCATTCCCGATTGTTCGCAGGTGTGCGCACGCATCGTCCGGCACCGTGCAACCACCGAAGGTGGAATTTGTTCGGCGTGTGTCCTGAGATCCACTTCGCAGATAAGACAACCCATGTGGTCAAGGAGCTTGACTATCTCATCGCTTTTCACGCCTTGAGACCCAAGTCCGCTCTCCTCGTGGGGTGCGTTCGTGTGTGAAATTGGGCTGAACGGGCGCTTCAACTTGCTCTAATTAAACGCTCCTTAACTCCGGTCGGAAGAGTCCGTCATCCTGATCATCGTCGCATAACCGGCACGCACGTGTGCATGCGTGCAATCTTTTGTGTTGAATTTACTCAATTTAAATTAAATTTGAATTATAATTCTCATTTCTCTTCTAAATACATTTTTGTAAAGAACAAAATATATACCAAATTCGGTGTATAATTGTTATCAAAAAAATCTCGCGATATAATATCTCGATATATAATTTCACGAATTTCTTTTTTCACGGTGTAAACTTTGTATCCAGGTGACGAGCGTCATTTAAGAATTCGTCGGCTTTAAGCCTTTAAGCACCTGACCATAAAGTCACTTGTAATTGTCCCGGCGAATCTCGGCGTTCACCCTCGCCGTCAGACATGCAAATAACTCGGGGTTAGTTAGCTAATGGGGTTGGCAGGGTCGGTAGCTCGGCTCGAGCGAGTTCATTCATTAAGGGTTGATGGCTTAATTGCCAGCTCACAGCATCACAGCCGCCCCCGTGTCGACCACCACCGAGGCATCCTATATCCCAACCTTTCCACCCCCCCCTTCTCTCTCTATCTCTTTTCTTGCGCCTCTCTTCTCTCTCGTGCCATAGCAACAGGTTGCACTAGGAGCCAGAAGCTACCGGTATGCCCGGTAAGCCAAGGATCCAACTCGTTTGCACCCCGAATTAAGCGAGCGAGCCAGCATTAATTAATTGTCCCAGCTTGCTCGCCGTACCGCGCTGGAAAGTCCTCCGCCCTTCCAGCTGGGGTTAATTGTCGAGCACGTCGTTAACGCGATCTTTTCTACTCCTTCGACCGAGGAGAGATGCCGTAGTCCCCTTTGCGATAACTTTTAAAGGACTCGCCGTGAGTTTCAATTTGCACGCCGTGCCGCGTGTTTCATCCCATTTAAAAGTGTTTGTGGATTTATAAAGTTCTAAAAAAAGACATGAATTCATTTCAATTAAAATTGTGCCGTTTAACACAAAATTGAGACATTATATGAAATAGTTAAAGAACCTTTTATTTTATATGGACAAGACTGTCATTATCATTATTATTAAATTTGATCAATATCCATTAATGATTAATTCTGTAGCAAATATTTCATTAAAATTTTCTTGCATTTTCTGACACAGAACATATTCTCCAAAACATTAAAAAATAATATCAACACATTACACTTTAATAAATTGTTAAAACTTTAATATTTATTTGCCTTCAGTAATGATTTTTGAACATTTCGTGATAATTAATCGCGAATGTAAGTAGAAAGCGCGAGAACTAATAAGTATTTTATCACGTTCCAGGATATTCATTCTCAATTGTATTCATTGCACACGACGTTACCTCGTTCGCTCTCCATGCCTTTTTATTTTTGTCCGCGAGTCCGTGCCGGCATCTTTTTTCGTTCGTTTTACACGGAGGTAACGACCATACGAATTTTCGCCATTTGTATGCGACACGGCTCAACCATCAACGTGGGTCGACGTGAATTATCGTGAGTGTCAGGCCCTACGACCCGCCCGTACGGACGGTTTAATTTAAGGTCGCCAGTTTAATTCCTGGTAGAAAGCGCATTTGCAACAGTAGCTGGAACGGACGGGAGCAAGAAGACAGAGGGCTCGAAAAAAGAAACAGAGCGAGATAGAAAGAGTGAGGAGGGGTGGGATAGAGAAGAAAAGACTCTTTCGATTCAAATGCGCCGCTCCTTTCTTGCCGTTCGCATTGCCACGGCACGTCCGTTCGTCATGACTTTTCGGTGTATCGTTCGCGTAAGAAAGACGTGAGTCATGATCAGGTGGATCGCCAAAATTCTTAAGTACTACGTGCGCGGTTTGTCTTAACGGCGAGAAAAAGGCGCGTCTTGCACTTAACGTTCAATCAAATTGTGGAGAAAGAGAGAGCCTCTAATTTTATATTGTATGACGTACAAGTCATGAATTTTATAACTCGAATAATGCGATTTTCGTAGCTGTCTCGCAATTAATTGTATTATATATTATATATCAGCGCCGCAAGTATAGGTACCGTAGCGAACGGTAACCGTTGCGAAATCTCGCGAGAAACTTAAGCTGCAAGTTCACCTCTACATTGACCTTATCGGGCGGGTAGTATAAAAGAGAGATGTGCCGCGGATGAAAATGGTAGTACTTAGGACCATATCCAGAAATTGCCGTCTGGTCTATTTACACGTGCTCTGTATACAAGCGCGTACGTGTGTTGGCGCGCGCGCGCGCGTGTGTGTATGCGCGCGAGGAAAGAAGAATCTCGGGAGAGACGAGGATGATTTAGTAATGAAGATATTAACGGACCGAAAGCGCGCCACAGAATACCGAGATTCAACTATCTAACTGCTGACATAACTCACGTTTATGACTCCGCGGCGGCCGTTTCTTTCCGCAGCCCTCGACCAACGATGCTACCCCCTGTTCTATCCTGCGCTCCAGTTACACGCCTGTAATTAATGCCGACGTCGCTTGGGAGAAGTCAGAAACACACAGACCTTGCGCTAAAATTACTTATCGAAAGCAAAAAAGGTCCATTTTACGCGCAAGGTTTCCGTTCGGACTTATGGATAGTCACTTTCCCTTAATTACTTAGAAGTATTTCATTCTAAATCAGAAGTAACATTCTAATATCTCTAATTACAGAAATATTTAATATTAAAATAATTGCTATTCGAGCGTTGATTATTTTGTTACAACTTAGGAATTTTAGGAATGTAAATAGCTATATAATCTTGCCTTGCAATTAAATGTAAATTTACTTCAAGCAAAATTTTATTTCAAAATCAAAGAGTATATAGTCAAAATTAAACGCAGTGATATTGAAACGTCTTCAGAAGTTTTAACGAGTCATTTAATTACGGTAAAATTAATGTCGCCATTTTTAATGTTACGTTAACTTTATTAAGCGCAGTCAACTATAACAGAAATCTATTTCGCATATGTCGTGGGCGTTTCATGCCTGAGATAACTGGCCGCGATCTCTCGCGGCAGGAAGTTTACGGATATCGCATCTCGCGGCGCGTAGATCTTAATGCGAAGAGCCGCCCTCTCCGCCGCGTTAACAGCAAGATGGTCTAAGGGTCGGTGACGACATCGGGAAACGAGGGGGAAGGGGGCGAAAAGAGCGGAGCAGAGAATAGGTTTCAGTGGGGTACATTAGCGGAGTTATGCCCCCGAAGGCACGGCCGGCTACGCTGTATATCTTGGTTATTTTTTATTACTGCCCCTGGCAACACATATAAGTATGTGGAAAGGGCGATTTTTCCATCTATCGGGTCTCTTTCTCGCATCGTACAAAGACTAGAACGACATGACATTTTCCATTATTATTTTACATTTACATTGTGCAAATTGTTCATTGATTTGTAATTATTGCAATTGAAAAATTATAAATAATTTAATGAATCTACATTAAATCTATCGCTGGTCGAATTTTCGTGGCAATATTTTTATCGTATTTGTCAATATAATAAAGAAAGAATAATTAGAATTGTATATATTATACATATATGGTATTGTATATACTGACATATATAGCACGACAGTGATGTATGTATGAAAAAGTCTGCAAAATATCGGGGATATCGGAACCGATCTTTGTAGTAAGGCGACGTTGCGCAACATTAACTACCTCAAAATCAATTTTTTTTCTAACGGAGATTCGTCAATGCCATTGACCCAATGGGACTCCATATGTCGGTTTCGAATCGTGTTTTTCACGCGCCACGTTTCAGGATAGAGAGTATCTCAGGGGCGAGGGTTGTTTTTTATATTTATGGCGCCGAGGTGGGGTGGTAACTGGGAGGGTAGCGTTAATGCGCGCCCTTTTTTTTACGTTAATAACCATGCGTGATAGGCGAGCGTAGTGAGAAAAGTCGGAATGAGGGGTAAGCGATTATTTCACGTGGGGTAGAAAAACGGCATATTTTGGACGGACTATACTTCACACGCAGCGTGAATGAAATATTTAAAAAGTTTTTAATGTACGCTTGCCTGCTATAATTTTTTTGAGACATACTTTTATACTTTTATTCGTAGATAGAATAATGTGAAAAGAAATGTGGATAAAAATGTCTACATTTAAAAAACTGTTATTAATATTATTGCTTATTGCTTATTGCATGAGGTATAATTACNACGATCTATTTAATTATACGTAAAATTGAACACTTCCAAATTGTATGTATAGAAGTTTCTCATAACAAAACTTTATATTTCAACAAATATTTCAGCTTGATGACAATTCGATAAGGAGTTTCTTAGCTAAATAATATAAATCTATTATTTCATATTGCGCTTGTCCTATGTAGGGACAAACTTGTGACTTCTTTATATATAATGACGAAGTGAAACTAAGGGTTACTATACCGCGAAGGTTGAGTCGATGACAGGTCATCTCGAAAGCGGGGATATTGAATGACGGTGGAAACTTTTCGCGTTATTTCTTTATTTCTTTCTCCGGCGAGCGATCGTCATTTCAGCAAATGACTACGTTGCGCACGTGGATCAATCATTGGAAAACTAAAACTTTTATCGGCGGCTCCCACTAGCCGGTCGCTTTTTCTGCACTCGTATAATGGCAAATGCGAGGGATAATAAATGTTAATATTTAAGAAGCATTTTGCCATTGCTTGTCGTATCGACAATTCGCGATGTTTATTAGCAAATAAATATATATTAAATATGTAATCAATAAAATCTTTTCTGAAATTCGCGTAATTAATAATTTGAAAATTTTACGCTTATTCGTCATTATCAATTTCATCAAAGTTTATTAATGATTAAAGAAGAAGAATAATGTAATAATACTCTATATTACTCATATTATTATTTGATATTTAAATTAGAATTTTCTTGACAATATTTTCCAAAATTCAAAAGATGGTAATAATCTTATTAATCCTTTTTTTTGCGCAATTGTAGAAAAAGGAGGTAGATGACTACTTGCGTGCGTATTATTATCGATACGCTGCGTGGAGGATCGAAGGGTGAGTTCCCTCCCCGTGGTTGTACGCACTCCGATTATATGCCCCCTTTATTCCTTGCATCGCGAGGGCATGTCATTTGCGGGTGTAGAGTGGATGCAAGTGGGAGGCGACAAAAAAAATAGCTTTATGTCACGAGGGGTCATTACAGACTTTTTTCAAGGGGGGTCGAAAAGTGGCAGGGTCAGGGATGACCCCTGACCTTGCACACAGTTCGTAGTAGTCGTTTGCCGTGATGATCGTGTGCAGCGAGACTCGTATCGAATTGCATACGCGCCATACGCGAATGAAAGAATCGCACGCCTTCTTCATGTTTTTTTTTTTTTTAGAAATCCTATGCATATAAAAATAGGCGTAATGTAGAAAATAATTTCTTTGAACGCGATAAACTGGAATATATGCATATAATAAATTATGGACACAAGATGTCTACAAGGTGAATTATTAAAACGTAATGTGCAAATATCATTCATAAAAAAGGTGTACCGATAATTTCTGAGCTATGGACGAAAAAAAATATTTTAATAAATTAAGACTAATGGATTAAGCTAGTAAAAGTTAATTCTTTAAATTCAACTGAACTTAATTTTAACGGAATTTTAATGATAGAAGAAGAATTTATTATTGAAGATTAGCAAATAGTTAACAAACGGTATTACACGTAAAAGAATAATATTACTATCTTTTAGACAAAAGAAATTGTTAGTCTGAGTCACTCCGTGTAAGTCAAGCTAGATTTAAACCTGGCACAGAACGACGCAATGAAATATAAGTAAAAAGTTTCCGCTTCTCGACGCTTTCCTGCCTAAATTTCTTTCCTCCTCGTTGCGAGCGTGTTAACAATGTTTTCCGTTCGAATCGTTTATTCGGGACGATTTAATCCCAGAGCGGGCGACGAACTCGGGGCCGGCGTGCCTCGCCGTGACATTTCGCTACACGTCGCAGTCGAGACAACGGTCGCAACAGTCACGGAAGAGCATCCGTAAGACAACGGGGCGGACGAGGCGACGAGGAAGAGGCGGAGAGAGTCATTTCGATCGGGATGTCGTTTTCACGCTCGGCACCGTGTCTTCTCGAACGTGGCACATTGTTTAGTCGATACGTCACTCTCGCGAATCGCCGTGTACCAACGCGGCAAGATCCGCCGGTCCTCCGGAAGGTGTAGCTGCATCTCCTCACGCGCATCTCTCCGCGCCGCGACGCGTTTCGCCTTCTCGTCCCGGCCTCGATTCGCCTGGATCGCGAGCTTCAAAGCGAGGACGTCTCATTATTGGACTTTCCTTCTCCTTGACATTATCCCCCGTGCGACGGCCGCCCACTTTCCACCCCGTTCTTCCAGTTTGTCGAAGAGCTTACTTCTGTGCGATGGTATACCGTGACCGGGCGATAATGACGATACCGGGTGTAATTGGATGCCCGTCAAGCGCGGAAACTATATGAAATATCGTGCGAAATGCGAGTTCGCGTATAGTCGTCTCGGGTACTGTACAGCATAGAATGTCATTATTGAATTTTCACATTGCTATGATGGGCAAAAGATTGTATAGGAAATACAAGTATAATAAATAATAACATAATTATTTTTGAATTATAAAAATTAAAAGTATTTCCAAAAATGGAAACATGTTAAAATTTTCAACTATTACAATTAATTAATTATNACGATAATTACAAAAGTCATTTACTGCGATTAGCATTTGAATAATTCAATATTTTATTATTTATTTATAACAATACTTTTATTTGAGAACGGTTGATGTTTGAAAATTTAAATTTTAATGTAATTTTAAATAGAAGTATATTGAAAGAATGATATTTAACAAAAGATTTTATTATCCATCATCTAAATATTTCTCAATTGAATGTTTAACATGTTAAAATATTTGTGGAATATTGATAAAATGAATGGCAAACGTACATCACGATAGATCTTGTCGCACATTGTAACGATCGAAATAATATGAAAGTAATCGAATATTTGCACGATAAATGTATAAAATTATATAGGCGTAACGTTGGTATATCTGGAGAAATCGATGCGGTTCATAAGCAGGAATATAAATCATTGAGCAGTCGAACGATACAGTTCTGTATCCACAAAGGTAGTACATTTATAACTATCGATTTTACATAGTACACCTTTATCCACATAGTCAAGTGATGCTTCGCTATGATCATTTATCCATCGTTATGGCTATTTAAACTGAGTTTTGTTGCAATATAATCTAATATACTAAATATATATCTTTCGCTTTATTCCTGCACGAAAGAAGGGAATTTTCAGTCATTAAAATTTGATTCGATAATTTTGACAATTCTGTACAAGTTTCAGCACTTCAATTTAAGAATGTTCACGAGTGTTAGATGCAAATTAATTATTCTTTAAATAAATATCATAATTATTCACTAACGTACGTAACTGTCACATAATAATAATATTACTAAATTTAAGAAAGCATTGGATATATTTCTCTTTCTGATTAGCTGTAGAATTTCTACTGCTTTCAAAACTCGCACTAGGGGCAATACATCTTGCACAGATGCAAATTAACAATCGCGCGATGCGCTCATTTGCATAGGAGGATGGGTCGCGGTCGAGCAAGGAATCTGAGGGGTGGCGCATACACTAAGGACTTGGAAAAGAAACAAGCATCACCGCGCGGTTTCGAATTACTGTAACAAAAAAAATGATTCCACAGGGTAGGCGGGGATTTAATTCAAGGGCTAATTTCGCAGGCGACAAAAAGTCGCGCGCGTGTAGAGTGATCGAGGCAGGAGAGAAAAAAGCAAGAGCACTGGTGTGTGCGGTTCGAAGGGGCTCGGAAAAGTAATCAGGATGCTGAGACCTTGGCGGAGGGTTTAGCGGGAGGGAAGGTCCATGAAAACGAATTACAGCGATTTAAAGTTTCACCTCCTTGCCGACCACCTTCTCCACCAATCAAGCACCCTCATGCTGTCTTTTCCCTCGTGGGGTATGACCATTCTCCGTGCTCATTCCGCGCGGCCCTCCGCAGGTTGTTTCGAAGATGACAAGAGAAAAGGAAATAGTGTCACGCGGGGAGACAAATTCGCGTCGTCGTGGGTGGAAAGTTTCTTTCAACCCCCGCAGTGCGCCGAACGGCGCCGAATACCGTCCATAGAAACGCGAAATTTATCAAAGTGCACTGTAAGTTCTCTCTCTCTCTCTCTCTCTCTCTCTCTCCGTAGGAGACTCGCAACATTTTGTACATTCGTAAATTTTATTACGTAATCGCTGATTATGAAACACAGACGTCCGATAGATCCACGTGTATAGGCAACATTTTGGCGGTGAAGTTAAGATGTTTATTGTTGAGTATAATTATTCAGTTATTATTTAATCACATTTGGATTTCAAAAATGAGTTCGATTTGTCATTTATTTACCGTACAAGTGCATTTTATTGCGTTATTTTTAAAGCTGCAAAATCGTGTATTTTGCTTAAAATAGGTAGTCTGCAGGATTACTACGTTTGTGCGATTTATGCGGGAAATGTTTCGAGGAACAAAACATTTGTCAACCTCAGTCACACATCTCGCATCGCCTAAACCGCATTACATCATGGTTCTATCGGGCGAAACGGACACACTGATAACTTTGAATAACATTTATCGTACTGACCTGTTGATGGCCAGGACGCGACTGAGGTTGGGAGAGAGCCTGGCCTGCATGGTCTACTTGCACCGCTGAAACTGTCACAAGCATTTGGCATTTTATTTCATTGCGCTAGGGCTTCATGGTCATTTTTTTTTCTTACGGGAACGGGAGAGACACGCGGATGGGATGAGATGGGCGGGAAACGGAAGCAGATGGACATCTCAGAATCACACATTGCCAAGGAACTCTACCTGGACTTGGAAGCAGGTCGAAAGGCTTCGCGAAATGTCGTCTTGTTGCGACATATGTTGCACGTTTTCTATTCATCTTTTTTTTTTCTATTTACTCCGGAGAAACGACATTACAGGCCAAGCTCTCTCTCCGCCTCGACGCCTCCAACATCAATGTGTAGAATTCTTTCACAACCTCGTTCTGATTGCCGTCATAGGCAGTGGCCTCTACTTTGCCACTATTGTTACAAACAGTAGCAACGCTGACACGCGACTTATATCTTTATATCTGAAAACCTTGAAAAATGCACACGAGGGCGATTGTTGCAGGCAGGGCTGCGTTAGAAAAAAATATTGATATCATATGCAATTGTAAAAAAATTGACAAATATTTGCAGAAGAATCGGAAAAGTAACTCGGAATCCGAAGCTTAAATTCTATTCTTGAGAGTGCACATTTCTCTGTTGCGTATTTATTTTAATGCCACTATAGGCATCTTCACGAGCTTGTCATCGTCGCAGCGTTGCTACATTCAAATAAACAATGTGAATGTTGAATGTTTTTTCAACATTCCTCATGCATAAATATCATATTAAATATCAAAAGTGTCACAAGCAAGATAAATATGTTTTCATATGTTTGCAATGCTTAACTATCGATGTCACGAACGCTGATAAAGAAATTCTAGATTTATTTGGAATAACTAATCTTACAATTAGGTCAGTTAGGTTTGTTAAAATGTTCTTGTACAGAATCGTTTCCAATTGCTAGCAGTCGGTCCTTCTCTTCATGCAGACATTTTTACCCTTCGACCTTCGACTCCGAAGCGAGAAACTCGTTGCCTCGTCGGAATGGCAACACTGTAGTTAAGTATCTGCATGCAACAGCCTAACGTATAATTAAGACGTATCACGAAGAGCGTATAAAGTCCGTTCGACGCGTGGTATTAAATCAATCCTTTTTCGCTGGATGGATAGCGCGCCGCTTCTGTTTCTGATCGAACGTTCTTTTTCGTATGTTCGATTCATTATAAATTGTGCAATACGTTGAAATAAATACACGCTGTTCGAGTAATTAAGTTTAGAAATAAAGATGGAATAATTGCATTATTTTTTAACTTTTTCAAGTATGACACTTTGTGTGAATTTGTAATTTTGAACAATAATTTATTTGTTTAGATTTAGTTTCTTTCTTTCAGCTTTTTCCCCTTTTCTCTCAAGCAGAACGATTCGATGGTAAGAAAAGCGGTGCGCGAGGAGGAAAGGAAAGAACGTTGGAATGAATCGTTGCAGAAGCACGGCGCGGCGGGATGATCTAGCGATGGAATTTGGTTAAACAGTCGTCGACGACGGTCGGGCTCGGGTGCTTAATAAAAATCGAAGTCGTTCGTTGCGGTCCCCTGGCCCCCTTTCCTCTCACACGTTCTGCGGTCAAGAGGCGAAGCCAACTTGGAGCACATTGTTCTCTTTCTCTCTTTCTCTCCCCGTATTCGTTTGCGTTCTCGCACACACATTGTAAAATACGTGTCTCTCGATTTTGCACGTGTGTCCACCTACACAAGCGTGCTCGCGCTCTCGTCTGTCCTCGTACACTCACGTGCGGGCGCGCGCGCGCGCGCGTGTACGCGCTTATACGTGTGGGAGCGCGCGAGTTGGCCACGAGTACGGTAGCGATACGTTTCTCCGACAAATAAATAAAACGAAACCGTAAGCGAGGGAATAAAATGTGATTTACAACGGTGGAAAGACAATGGCCGAGGCTCCGCACGATAATGTATGCGGATGGCGCGGACTGGTACCCGGGGATACTGACTTCTGATTGGTCGTGCCCCGACGCCACCGCTACAACGGAAAGCGATAAATAACTGCGAGCAGATAAAACCTTTCTTTCTGCCTTCGGGCTTAGCCTGGGCACTCTCGGCATCGGGCTTAGCACTTGCTCGGAGCGCGCGCTTCTGTCCCTCTTCCACCTTCCCGCGATTCCTTACCGCGCAACCCGTCCCTCCAACAACACCCTTCCTTCTCTTCCCTCTTTCTCTGCTTCTTCTCTTTTCTCCCGCTCGTTGTTTCCCGCGGCTCGCCTTCATCGAGCGATTTCGATTCGTGAGGGCCGTCACGGTGTGCGATACGTCCCCTTTTCTTCCTACTTATCCCGCTCTTCCCCCTTGCCCTACTCTTCTCCTATTCAGAATCCAGTTTACAGTATATTATCTTCATTTCGAGAAAAAAAAAGTAAAAGAACTTGAGAAGTATTTCATGCAAAATCCAACTAATTTATTAGTCGAGATATTTAATATAAAAAAAGGAGTAGAATACATTTGACGTTACGTAATGACGATCAACAAATTTTTATTTATATTGCTATTCCGTTAGGAAGTAAATTAGAAGCGTTAAACAAGTTTCCACCGTTTTTTATCATGTAATACTTCAAGGTGTAATTTCGTAAGACAACTAACGATCTTTTCGAATCAGCTGTCGTCGTTGATGAGGTTTCATCCTTCGCTCCGTATTATCTCTGAGTTTACCCTAAGCTAAGAGGATACTGTGTCGAAAATGGACGGCGATGTAAATTTTTTCCCGCCGTTGGCACCAGGGTGTCGGAAACAATGAAGGGCGACGTTACGAAGACGATCGATCGTTTACAGGGGTCGGCACGGTGACTGAAATTCAAGGGGAAGTTTGGCCGAAGGGCTGACCGAGAGAGATGCCTGGCTTTACAGAAACATGATATTCTCCCCCTGCGACAGCTTGTTAAAAAATGTCTAATGGCTGATCTCGCTGCGCACTCTGATCCGGAAGGCTCTTCGTAAAAGCCCAGCTTCTAATTACGAATTAACGAATAATATTTCCTAGTTATTAACAGGCAAAGTTTTATAATCATGATATCGCGATGTGTACCTCATTTGCAATCCTCTCTTTGTAAAAGTAGCGTCGATACCATGAAAGACCACCAATCGCGATTTCCGTGAATTAATTATTGGCAATGCACTGGAAATTGTTGCCAATGAATTCGGATGCATTTAATTAAAAATCGCGAATTACCTGGAGCTTCGACGGTTCACGGCGTGTAGAAATGGATGGTGCGGTAAAGGGTTCTACAGCGAAATATATTGTACAAACGGCTGGGCGAGGGACTGGGTATAGAGGGATGCAATTATTTAAAATAGCAATCACGGAAATGAGAAAGCAGATTGGATAGGTCTGCCATCTCTCGTTCGAGGACGACGAATATTCGGCCGGGCTTGCCAGGCGGAAAAATTCTCTAAAGGCTTTTCTTCCGGGCCGACAGGCAGCAATGCCAGTCCAAAAATCAAATGCACGCTCGAGGGTTCATCCGCCTTTCGTTTTTCCCGCACGCGGATCGTAATCCCGTAGGTTTTATTTGCGCGTATGCTCGGCTTTCTGCAGGGTGAAATTTATTTTTGCGAGGTACGACCTTTATCACGAGGAAATTAGCTTAACGAAGTTATTGTATTTTCGCACTTTTGCGAGATAGACGGGGAAAATTAATTTCTCAATTTCTGGTCCTAATCTCTCATCGAAACGTTTCTTTGCTAATTTTTGCACATAAATTTTGTTAATTAAAATACATAAAATAATAATGCAGTTGATCGATCGATTTTCGGTGGGAAAATTTGAAAAATGAACGCTTGACGAAAAAAGGGTGCTAGAAAATAACGCGAATTAGTCCCGAAGGGATTTCAAGCTTTCGACTGAGTCCATATAATTTAAAATTTACGAGTCCGTCGATCATGACTTCCCCTATCTTTACCATTCATAAAATTTATCCGACATTTCGTCACTGCATAAAAGATACGTATAACCCGAGGCTGTAATCGGCTTCACGTAACAAATCACTTATTGAAAGGGTATGGAAAGGATTTCACTGGAATCATATATCTTATAAAAAAAAAATGTTTTTCATAAGAATTCAACCGTGTTATAAACATGCAAGTTGATACCGATAATTTTATGCATTTAACTGATCTCTCGTATTTGTACGTGCGCGCAGTATATTTCTCAATATTTAATAATTTAAGACGCGTGCAATCGAACGTTCATATTATTACTTGTGTATATTTTGTAAATAATAATTATTAACAGTAACTCATATGATTAAGCTGCATTGTCACGAAAAGCTAGCACGACTAACGGATGAGTAACGGATCCTACATAGATACGAATAAACGTATACCGCATATAAATGGCAATTGGCAGCGATCGTTTACCGCACAATGGCACACGTGTACAATGTGTTTTCGAAATAATGGAACCGCCGGATAATCACGTGCACGACTCGAGCACGACGGTCAACTCTCGTCTCCGGCCATATTGCTCCGCGCGCTAAATCATATTAGGTTTATTGTCGCGACATGATCGATGAACGACGTCATCCGGCGATTACGCAGATTACGCCGAGGATCTCTATATTTGCTCACATGCGATCGCGTAGCCGTAGGTGAAATCTACATCGGCCCCACCCTGTCCGAATCCGGCCCTCGCGAAGGTGAATCCTTGACGTCCCTTCGGCGGACCCTCTTGAAAATTCGCCGTCTTTTGTGTTTGCCGCGACGTCAAGAGAGAGAGAGAGAGAGAGAGAGAGAGAGAGAGAGAGAGAGAGCTACTTTCGACGGGGACATTTGTTATTGGCTCGGATGATCGATCGCCTCTCCTCGATAATAGTCCGTTTACGTTAAAAGCGAAAGGAAAATGGCTCTGCGGGGTCACGGCGAATCGGACGTTGGACGTCATCGGATTTAGTCCGTGAGATCTTAATAAATTAATACGATCGATTTGCGATAGTTAGCTCAATAATAAATATCAAGTTAACGTAATGATAACTTTGACATATTTATGAACAAATTTAACTACACGTAGTATAAGATAATTAATTAATAGATGACTACATTTGTTAGTCTCTTAGCTTTTTCACAGTGAATATTATTCTTTAATATAGTTGAGTAAGAATAAACTGCATAATAAATAAAAGTTTCAATTTTTTTCAGATGTAATTCGATTTCAAGTATTCTATTTTATTTAGGCTTGCTATATAAATTATAGATAGGACGAAGTGGTAGGATTATACATCGCAGGGAACTTTTAATTAAAAGAAATCGTCGTCGACTACTAATTTTGCCCAACGTAAATTAAATTTAACGAACTCGAGCGAGTTCGTGCTCGTAACAAGCAACATGTTCGCGGGAATTGCGAGTATCCATCTCGACCGATCTCCAGCTAACTTTCCACCCTGTTAAGTGTCTCGTCTCCGAGACGCAATCTCCCTACTTCTTATTCTCTTTTTCGTGGTTAGCCGGTCGCGCGGGCGAGCAAGCTGTTATGCCCGAGGTAACGGAGGGCCCTTCTTAAAAGAGGGGCAGTCGGTATCGGGAGTTTAATATTCTCGTGGAAGCGTCTTACCCCTCTTTCACGACGGGGTGGCTTTTCGTACTCTCCGTCCGGATCCTCCCGCTCTCCGCGAACCCCGCGCCGCTGTGCTCCTCGCGGCTGGCTTCGAATTTTAATAACTCCGGGAATGCTCAGAATCCAATAATGTCCTCTTCGCCGTTTCTCTCTCTCTCTCTCTTTCTTTCTTTCTTTCTCACAAACACACACTCCTCTCTCTCTCTTTCTCTCTCTCTTTTTCTTTCTCTTTCATTGTAGATACGTAATGTCGCACACACGTGCGCCGCTTGTGTGGCTTACATACGGAAGAGCGCAACCGTCCGCCTTGCTTTATCCATCCCTGAAATTCCACCTCCACGGGCTCGCGACCCCGTGTCCTGCCTGACCCTCTTCCGGCCACCCATCGGCAGCGCTCCTGGAAATCTCATATTCCGGAATGACGACGCGAATTTAACTCCCCCGTCCCTTGCCCGGCAACGGTATGGTGTCCTCGGAATATATATATATGTATATGTATATATATATATATATATATATATATATATATTCCTATCTCCGCCCTCGAAATATCTTGCATATACCCGCGGCAAGTCGATTATGAATACGTACGCCTTCATATCTCGACGACGTACGTAACTGGAGACGTAAAGTTTTATGAAAAGTCGGGAGCGAGTCCCGAGAGTTGAAATTATAATGGAAATGGATGATCGCTTAGTATTATTGTAGTTCTTTTTTTCCAAGGTAAAACAATACAAGAGATGTTATAACTACTCCAACTCTTATGTTGCTAAGATAGATACTTGATTGAATTCGAAAATTTAATCTAGTTAAATATATAACATGCAGCAAAATTGTAAATTGAAATGAAGTACATTTATCTTTGAGATTCTCTTGGGAAAATTTTTCAGGAGATATGAAAATTGATTATTATGTAAAAGTCCATTTTATCTAAAAATTTATTCTAAAATCTTAAATATGACCGAATTTTTCGATTATTCGCGCCGTATAGTAATTATAAATATGTTTTACAATTGATTACAAAACGGAACATTACACTTTCACATTTTCATCATATTTTTTGACATTACTGATTGCCTTTAATTCTGATCAATCTCCTCTTCTTTCGTGAATTTCCAGAGTCCAGCCACTTCTTCGACGTAGAGAAGATTTCTGTGAGTATATCTGCGACGATGGATTTTCGCGACCGCGTGTCCGCGTCGCAGAACGCGTCGTCGTGACGTAGAGGGATGCTCTTCGACATCACGGAATGAGAACGGTGAATCGAGATCGAGGGAAAGAAGCAAACTCCCAGCGCCGGTAATGGTCGGGGAACGGCTGAAGGGATGAGCTTTGAGGAATAAGGTAAGGATAATCGAAGCAATCGAACGGCGGTGCCGTTCGTGGGAGTCGAGGGCGTTGGGCCGCGAAATGAATTCCACCCCTCGACGGAGGAGGGTGGAAAAAAGGGGCACCCGTCGCGCCAGTCTCGCATACTCGCACACTCGCTGCACGTATACGCGCGAGTGCACACACCACTATCGCTGCCGTACGAGACGGCCGGGGCTGCCGGGAGAATGATAACGCCGCGTTAGAACGAAGATTTGTGAATACATTAGAGAAAATGCGTGGGGTCCTCGGGGAGGGCGCGCGAAAGGGAGGACTCTGAGGAATGGCAGGTTCGTTCCCGGAGGAAAACGCTCGGGAATCCTCCTCCGCGACCGTTCGGGTATTTATCTTCCACCGATCGCGCGCTGGGGTCGCGTCCCTAGAAAGTCAACGAACTTTGTTCTCTATCTCTCTCTCCTTCTCCTTCTCCTTCTCTCGCGGCTCCAGAATTGCGAGCAGTGTAATTTTTTTTGTCAACTACTTCTCGCTCTCGGGTTTCCCCGCGGGATTTGTGCGCCTGCAGTCTTTCCACTACGCTTCCATTGAATGCCTTTGTGATCTGGCGCGGATCTCAGTTTTTTTCCAGAGGTGTAATCCCAACAACTTGAACGATTTATTACGTTTCGTCATGTAGCAGCTTGGTAATATCAGTTTTGACATGATTAATCTGATAAATCAATTTTCTTTAACGCGGAACTAATGGTCGTGAAAAACTATTTTAGTTGATTTGGTTAAGAATTTATCAATTGCGAAATAATTTAACATTTTGTTTAGAGGATAAAATATATAAAATTATGTAGATTCTCTGATTACCGCTGACCTTCTTTAATCAACAACAAAGAATCACTCGCTCGTGTCTGATAGGAGATCTCGATTAATCGCGCTAGGGTTCCTGTCCGCTCTGTGAATTATCGTTCGTAATCAACGATCGGTGCGCTTAAAGAGCGCCAAATCTCGCGACAGTGATAAAAAGAGCCGTCGGTATTACGAAGGTGGAGACACCGTTTCGGGCCGCGCGTGTTCCTTCTTTCACCCTCCGCGCTCCGATCCGCCCGTCGGGCTTCTCCTCCCGCTCGTTCACTCTCCCGGCGAGAGACTGATGGCGGTTTATATTACGCGGATTCATATTACCACCAATTAAACTCCTATACTACCTCGGGCCCGTGGTGTTCATACGTTATGCTGGGGGATGCAAGACGCTGGTACCTGGTGCATGGCTATATATGCGGCCACGAGATTTTATATAGGGTGACCGAGTTACACTTACTTACATTAGCTTGTGTGAATCGAATTGTAAATTCGATAGTTATCGCTACGGTCGTTATCATTTTTTGCGATCTTTGTCCAAGTGAGTATACAATTATTAATATTTTTATCGCATTTTCGCATAGCCGCCTGATTACAGAATAGATTATTTATTACAAAATAATTGTCTCTCCCGTTATATCGATCGTATAAAGTAAATTTGAGTACGGCAAGAAAGGCAGCATTTATCAGGATTATGTAGGAAGGTCCTGATCGCGCGCGCGCGCGCGAGTTGAGATTACTTTGTATATCGATTTCGGTTTCTCTTCTCATGAAGCATCGACTCTCTGATTAACAACGTGCCAAGCGTTTCCACTTCATCATGACGGCCGTTATCGCGCCTAAAGGATAACATTTGCTCCTTCGTAAACGACTCGATGACCTTTGCGTGCAGCGAACTGTCTTGCGAAAAGTCCCTGGGCGAGGTGACTCGCAATTAGAGGTAAAAGTCATGGTGCCCGGAACGGCGCGGAGAATGAGACTTCGGAGCGATTGGTGGGGCGGGTACGGAATCACGTGGAATTAATGACGATTTCAATCCTCCGGTATCGGCGGGTGATCCTCGACATGGTGCAAGGATGAAAGATCGCGAAAGATCAAGGCTACGTCAAAGACCGACTTCATTTCGTTCTGGGTCAAATGAGTTCGAAGGTTGACACGAGTCAAGCCGCGATTACTTACAAGCGCGATTGACACATTAATTCGACGTAAATTGCGACAGAATTTCTCTCTTTTCATTTAATTATATCTTTATTATAATTATTATATATTCAGCTAATCGATTGTCATCTTTAGAGAAGATTTTTTGATATGTTGAAAAGGATAATTTTTCAAGTATTAATAATTTAAAAAAACAGTTAGAAGAATAGATTTAATTTAAAAATTGAAATAACTTACTGAAATAAAAAAAAAGTATATTCAAATTAGAATTGCCTTATTTTTTTCATTGTGTCAAAATATTAAATTACTATATAATTCTAATATACCGGATAATTCTGAACTGTAAATAAGAATAACGTGCAGAAGCGCCAGGAATAAATTGAGATTCTCTCGCGGAGCACCCGGTATGCACGAATGCAGGGATACCTCCGAGAGAGAGGAGACATTAATATTAAGCGTCCCCACTCGAGTTGCAGGAAGATCGCCGATAAGGTTTTTATAGTGCGGTCGGGTGGCAGACTCGTGCACTGCCAAATCACGCGTTCTCCACCTGATATCGAAATTCAGCGACGTGCTTGGAACTATCACCAGGATTTAAGCAGAGGCTATCACATTTAAGCAGTGCGCGATAGAATACTAAGAATAAAATGGAAGTAGCTTGATATCAGATATTTATAATATATATATTTTATAATTCTTTATATTATCTTTAATTCTTTTATATTGGAATATGAATATCTCTCTTTCTAGAGATAGGTTCTTTAAGATTCAGTGGATCTATTGTGGCGTACTGGAAATACATTCGATCATGTCCATTGGATAGTTATTAAAATCATGACAATACGATGTAACAAGTAATATCAGACGAGTCGCGCCACGCTTCTTCATGCTGATTCAGCGAGACGCACGTGCAAGTGTTGTCCCTTTGGATTTATTGTATGGCATTGCCTTAAATGCGAGATTGAAATGTACCGAGTAAAAAGTTATGATTTTAAATTATGTGCGGATTGCTCCGTTGAGTCTTCGATAACCATCGGGTCCGCATTATCAATAATTCATGTTTGAATTCGATAATGATAATCTCTATGGAGAAATTACATATAATATCCAATTTTTTTAAACTTGCGAACGTTCTTGCGATTTGTCATTTATGCAAATCTCGTTATTCTGGTTTGCTCGAGGTAATACGCGAGCGTATTTCAAAAGTTTAGTCGGATATACAAAACGAGTCTTTGTAATCTACGTCGGATCCGGACGATATTCTTTGTAATGACCTCTGTCTAAAATTAGCAAATTAGACACAATGGACTGGGCTTAGGACGAGTCATCAATTTCGCGGACTCCAGGACGGCACCTAAGACAGTGAGGTCCTCTCTACCCGGCTTCTCAGAACTCATTTCAATGCCTTGATATAATTCTATGCCGACTGACTGGCGACTTCTTTCACGTGGTGCATTCGAAATTTTCGAAATTACGAGTTAATATTACCACGACTGATAATTACATAATCATACACAATCGCCCCTTAAAACCTATAAAAACCTCATATTCAAATTTTTCCGCATAAAGGATATAAATGAATTAAATTAGAATTTAACTCAATGTGGAACTTTACATAAATAACGTAAAACAGTTATCGTATAAGTTGTAAAAGTTTAATATATATCCCCGAATAGTACTAGATATTTTTTTTCATGTTTATCGGGACACGCCTGTCTCTTGTCCCATAAATATTTGCTCATTATACAATCGTGACCCCGAATGAAAGCTCAACATTTTATCGGCGATGCGCCAGTTAGCAGGCGGATGGCAATGACTGGATGATGGCGGGAATTCAGCGCCGGTTAGCCCGAAGCTCCTCCGGGATTGAAAGTTCACTGGCATTGGGATTATCGTGAGGGCAACGATACGTGCGAATCACGTCGCGAGTCACGGCCCCTTTCGTGACCGACGCTCGTGAATGCCGATGGGCGTATTCGTGTGTACGTCAGAAAGGAAGGATCGATCCTGAGGATCGAGGAGCCGGGCCGTCCATACGGAGGCAGCGGTAGCGGTTTTCTCTCCTGTGGCGATTAACATGCCATTATGACGAAACCGCACATTAAATACCGGTTGCGAGGGAATTAAATAATGATTGAAAGGCGCGTTTATTATCGTCCCGCGAAAGTGAAGAATCACGGTCTAGAATTCTGTCAATCCAGCGGTACTCCATCCTCCCCGTCGAGAAAAGAGAACGCAGGATTCTTTGGCGAATGGCATCGTTAAAATCACTGAAGTCCCGTTGCACTCGCGAAACATAATGGGCCTTTGAATTTACGTAATTGTTTGCCCTCAATGAAATTTAAATGACCGAAAGTATTTAACGTAATGCATCGTAATTTTATGCAGCTTATATAAAAATTATAAACGAACTCTGGGATAATCTAGGGAATATTCTACTATGTCGGACAATATTAAACTATAACAGTTTTATGCAGTTAACTTGATTATTATCATTTTAACATATTTCATATTTTATTATATTATTTATTAAAGGACACGCATGAAAATGGTACAATAATTTAGTTAACACTAATGTAAGAATTTTCCTATGTATTCTAACAAACATTGAAATATCTCGTCATAACTTTTATGCTGAGAATATTTGTTTAGAAGCGATCGCTTTTTCTTCGTATAAATGCACTACCGAGCCACGAACTAAAACTCCCATCTTACGTAGGAAGGGGAAGAACTGTAACTTTTAATTCGTCTGCCAAGTTTCCTCGGCCGCAAGCTCGACCGTGGCTTGTTTAGCTTTCGTGGGGACCAGAGCGAGATAAATAAGAAGACGAAGTGTCGGCGAGCGAGGAAAAAGAAAAGGAGGTTGAGAAAAGGGACGGTAGAGAAGAACTGTCTAGAGGGGGAAGGGGGACAGCGAGTGGCGGGCAAGTGCCCCCTTTGTAGTTGGTGGGTGATAATTTTTAATCAGTGCGTCGTAGCTCTGCCATGAAGGAACCCGCTCCTTTGTGCTCCTTTCGCGAGGAACCAAGCATGAAAGGGAAGATATTGACCGAGGATCGCAAGGCGGAAGGACAATAGTTTCGGGATAATTGGAAGAGGTTGGGGGTTCTGGATCGGCGAGCACATAATCGCGTAACCCTGATTTTCAATAGGATCTTTTTGCGCGGGTCCGGGGACCGTGCTTCTTTCGTCGCATTATCGGCAGCGGAAGATTGTATCATAATGAAGAAGTGTTTCTTAAATGCATGTTCGTCCCGACGTACATTGTTACAAGAATAGCTTTTATAAATTTTGTCTAGATGTCTGTTTGCATTAAGATTAAATTCTTTTTATTTTCTGAATGGTTCACGAGGAAAAATTAAATACACAGGACTACTGTAATACTATGTTTTGCGTGATCGAAGGGGCAAAATTCCTCGAGGATTACAAAAATGTACAATTTGGTCTTTCAATATTAACAGTCTAGGTTATTTACATTAACTAAGTTTCGAAGGTTTTTGAATTAGGATGCTATGTTTGCGAGAGAATATTTCTTTGTTATTAATTTGTTTGCATTTGCTTGCAAAATATTAAGATTATCAATTTGGCAAGCTTAAAGATATTTTTGTGACAAGCACGTTTTACATTCAAAAACGAACAAATTACATGTACTAAATGATAATTATGAAAATGCGGTGTTTGAGAGAGAATATTTCTTTGCTATTTATTTATATTTGCTTGGGAAATATTAAGATTATCAATTTGACAAATTCAAAGATATTTTTGTGACAAATACATTTCACGTTCAAGAGAGAACAAATTACTTGTACTAAACGATCACCGTAATAATGTCTTGATAGAGATATAGAATGAATGATATTGCTCGTATACTACCTGAATACGCTTTTTATTCTCGCATGGCGTAGACCGACGGTTAATGAAGTTAACAGAACGAGCGACTCGCGTGCAGGAAATGGTTCTTCATTGAATTAATAAATCATGCCAGCGTATTCGCGGGCATAATCGGCGGTTCATGATTTTCGAAACTATTCGCGGTCGACGCTCCGATTAATCTACAGAGTAATTTTCTCGAATTAGTGAAACTATTTCTTTGTGCGGCGCTATTTTCGAACGTTAGACGAGCCGTGCAAACCGCGATGACGGCGATTATCGATGTTTTCCGAAAACGACCGGTGTTCATGCCTCGTTCGTATCCATCACTGGATGGGGAGTCCTATATATGGCGTGGGTGAGGAACCAGGTATACGTGTTTGCGTATAAAGGGAATACATCGGCGGTATGTTAGGACGAGGGGGAGCCAGAGAGGGAAAGGGGGACAGAGGCGCATTCCAGGCCCATTCAGACAGCTATGCTCGACGTTGTCAGACATGTTCACAGACAGACGGTCAGACGCCCGGACGAACCTTTTCTCAATCAGGCCAATGCATTTTAAGTTAATTGTCCCGCGCTTTCGTTATTCCGTCATTATTCTTTGTCTCGTCTTGTTAAAACAGGATAAGACAACAGTCGTGGCAGAAAGAGGCAAGAAAATTTTGCTGTCGACTTTTCTTTGGATATTTCTGCAAAAAGTTGCCGAGGATGAAATCTGCGCTCCTCGCATTTCAGAAAAAAGCGGTTTATTTCAGAAAAATTTGATATAAAAAGAAGACGAACAATGCTTTCTGCCTTGATAATATAAGTATACTATCATCAATTAGTTGTTAAATTTGTCTTAACGGTTCTACTGAATTTCTATTAAGGCAAAATTAGATTCCAATACGTTGGTCACGCTGCAATCGCGGAAGCTGATGTAATTCGTTCTCATCATCATGTAGACTGTGCAGTAACTCATGACAACCTAATTGCAATAACGGCAATTATTGTGAATGAAAAGTATGGCTTATGATAGCTTAGCGATTGGTAGTAAGTACGTATCAAGCGTGGCATCTCAAGATTTTTCATAGAAGCTTTGTGAGTTGAAGCTACAAGAAAGTTAATCTTTCGCAAAGCAATAATTTAACTAAAAATTACTTTTTTCCTTTTATAACTGATTTACGCGAGTATTACGTTAATGAGCAGTACGCATCTAATTTAACTCGTGATGTCTTCAGCGGAAGCTGAACTAGCCCTCCGTTGCTGCACCGCGAACCCTTCGCGATATTAGATCCGACGAAGGAAAGATTTAACAAGAAAGGTGGGAGGGGAGACGGATCAAAGGTAGAGATGGACCAGACGTCTCTCTCGCATACCACCAATATCTCCGCACCAAGTCCTTAGTGGCTCCGTTGGACAGCCACGGCGATGACGCGACACTACCGGAGTTAAGTGGCGAAACGCGCGGGCAAAAAGCCGTATGAAAAACCGAGGGCGAAGCGGCTGAAACAAAGGAGGTGCGGAGGTGTGACGAAACGACGAGGGAGAAAGCCCGAGAGAGAGAGAGAAGGAAGATAGGAAGAGGTGAGATAGCGAGATCTCTCAGGCCGCCTTCCAAGTCCTCTCGTCCTCGTCCCTTCTACTCCTATCGTTCGTGAAAACGACGATCCTTCAAAAAATTCATTCCCGCCGCGCGATCGTCACATCGAGCCCCTTCTTTCTCCATCCGATGTGATTTCCTACCTAATGATCTCGAGGCACCCTCGAGACGACGACGACGACAACGACGATAACGACGCCGGGAAAAACAAGTTCGTTGCGAGCGGAAAAGCGTGCTCGCGCCGATCGCTCTTTTCCTTTAAATTCGATTGCGGCGAGAAGCATCGTCCGATCAGATGCGATTTTCGATATCTTCGTTTCTCCAATAAAACTAAAGTATCTCCTGCGGCACGCGATAAAGATTATCCGATATCGCGATGTCAAATTGAAAGTAAATCAATGTTAATTCTGAGATACGGAGAGAGTTTCCAGTTATTTTCTTTACACAACGTTTGATCGCATGTCCAAGACAGATATTTGGGGCAATTATGCAATACGAAATATAGATGCGTGTCTGCTGTCTTAAATATGAAAAAAAGAAAGATGGTTTTGTAAATTGTAACGTTCATCGATCGCGCGAGGGAACTTGATCAGAGCTGGCGAAAATTATTGGAGCGAGCTGACGTGGGTCGGGATAAAAATTATTTTTCGCCTTGATTGAGATCTCTTGGGAGCAAGTCCGTGAGATCGTGATACGTGCGTGTGCGCGGTGGTACAGCATCCCCCTGCTCTATGAAATATCAATGGCTTATTACTAATGTAATCTTTCGTTCAATACTCGATGATTGCTGGACATACAGATCCTGTTATATCCGTTAGATTCACTACAACGTCGCTCTAGGATCTATGAACGTTTCGCTTGCCCGCATAGCTATAGTCTAGTTAATCAAAGGCAAAGATTCCAACCACATTAAAGCAAAGAAGAGTAATGAAGAGGTTGTCGAGATAACTTAATTGGAGATTTATAAAAATAACTTAGTCAAGTATAAAGACCCCAAGCGGGAAACTACCTCTAATAAATAATTATTGATTTAGATAGAGAAAGGAGGATAATAAATGATTGATTAATTTCATTCCATGCATTTGATATCAAATCAAATATCTGCTGAAAGCTAAATAATATACAACAATGTAAATCTGTATGAAAGAGCTTCAAGGAAAATGCAACTAGATCTCGAGTCGCCGTAGAGATGCGAGCCACCGAAGGAGAATCTAAATTCTCAGACACTGACGAGTAAATGTGTGTGAACATGATACGAACAGGGACGAGGAGAATGACACGGATGGCTTCGTGTACGAGGGTGAAAAAAAGTAATCGAAATAAATCCAAGAGACCAAGTCGCGAGCAGACTTGCATGCCAAGCGGCCATTTTTAAAACTCCACCGGGAAAATAAGAAAAACTCATCAAGTAGGGATGATTGCCGTTCCATCCACCCCCGACAGCGAGCCATTGGCAACCCTCTTCACCCTCGGGAACCACCTCCAGCCCCATAATACTACCACTACTGGCTCCCTGGCTATAATCTAGGCTCCCTTATAGATCTCGAGGAATTCGCCTACGGGTTATTGTCCAAGTATCTGCGTACTGCTACGTTCAATAATCGAAGAATACTGAGGATATTAAAGATATTTTCGACATCGTTCGCCCACGTTACTATCTTTTCTGAACAAGTTTGACGGATTGTTGCCAGAAAGTTTGTAATAAGCATTCTTCTTCGTTACAACTTAATGGAATAATATTGATTTTCATACGGTCGTTATTGCAGTTTATACGAACGTAATATTGTTATTTTTTTTATCCTACTCATGCAATTGCATCTCCAATTCTTAATAATATCTTGATATTTTAAGTGACTTTGGTTTCTTTTAATCTTGAGAAGATGACACATTATTCACGTCAATGAACAGCGAATTTATATTGTTAGGATTGCAGATTCCTGCAGTTTCTACAAAATGTGCTGTCTTTATCCCTGTTAGTTTCGCATGCGCTCAGGGCGATGGCTCATTCCTACGTGACTTTCCGTAGAATCCGGAATTTTCTGCGACGATCAAGGAATATTTTTATGAGCGCGGCGTTGGTACGTGTACACGAATGTGTCTTGCGTATATATAAGTACATATACATACATATATACATATATATATATATATATATATTTCTCATGTAATACGATACGGCGGCGGTGCACGACCTCGATACGAGCTAATTTCGAATTCGAGCCCCTTTCCTCTGTCGTCCTACCTGAGTGGAGCGCCGCAGCTCGGTCTCAGAGAAAAATCTCATTTTCTTCGCCCTAAGGGCTCCCCCAAGAGCCACCGTCTCGCACGACCCTGCGCGAGCGCCCGCGAGCCCGGCCAATATTTGCCTAAGGAAATTCAGAAAAGTTTACACACGAGCCCCGGAGCCGGCTGCCTTCCAAGCCGGGGTTTTTCTTCAAGTCAATTTTCTTTCTCCCCTCCTTCCCCTTTCCTCGATCCTCGCATCCTCCCTCGCACGCCAACCTCCGAGTGAGCCGCCCTCCTTAATAATATCCTCGCGCGAGAAGATAGCGAGAAGGCTACGTGAAACGCAAACGCGCGTAAGAAATTGATCGCGAGATACATTACCTTCCATTACGGCGAGTACATAGTATCTCGCGGGCGATACGGAGTATCGCGGGGATCTGCCGGAGAATATTTTCTGGGCGGACTCCTCGGCGATTTGAAGACGACTTGCGTTCAACGGGAATTTCCAGGCAGGCGTGAAGGAAGGAAGCTTTGCGTGCGAATTAGAATTTCGAGATACAACCGTGGAGTACAAAAGATTTATTCCTCTCGTCGATTGCCTGTTTGAATTTAATTTCGTTCTCCCGAGTATCGCAGACTTCAATTAGATTCGAGATTGAATATCGTCGTCAATTTCAATCCGCGTGATATCTTGTGTAAGAAGAACGCTGAAATGATCGCGATTTCAATCGTACTCCTCCGCACTCTGGACGTATCCCTCCGTATCTTTTCGATCAATATGTAGCTGCTAAACCCAATACGGCCTCTCGCAGTAAAGTGAAATCGTTAAAGGCAATAGTTTAGGAAACTCGGCTACGTGTTGTCGTGTTGGGAGTCTTATCGCGTGAAGCGTCTTCGTGTCCGCGCGGGGCCGAGTGAGACGTCCCTTTTTCGGAAGAGCATCCTAGAGGATGCTCGTAAAAGCGGCACGTAAAAGCACCACCGACCCCCGCCGCGGCTCCCTCTGACATTTACGGGATAATCGCACGCGACGAAAGTCGCCCGGTCCGTGTCTCGCCGCGAGTGCTTAACGCGCTGTTCACGAGCATGGCGAAAATTCTTTTTCTCATCGTCGTCGTCGTCGTCATCGTCGACTGCAAAAAGCACAATTATTGCCGCATTACGGTCTCGGGGTCGTCGTCGTTTCTCTCTCTCTCTCTCTCTCCTTTCTCCTTTTTGCGCGAAGCGATGCAACGTTCGCGCGCGTAAAAGCCACTTCGAGGCGTCGCTGAACGGACTCGAGAGTGACGATTGCGCGAGATAAACTTGCCTGTTTACGGCGTTTTACGGGTGTCCGTCTTACTTTGTGTATCTTACGTGCGGTATAATAATGTTGAATCCTGTTTTATGCCGTTGCTACATCAGCGTCGTAATTGAAAAACAAGCTCGAATGAACGACGCGTCCTGTCGCGGTGCTTACCGCTCGAATTACGAATGATCGTCGCGATTATCGGGAAGTTGTCGGGAGAAATTTTATTCTTCGTTCTTTACGCGACAAAATATTCATTTAGGGGAGCAAGGTTGTTTTTCAATTATTATTCTAGCAACTTTCTTGCTCGCGCCCAAAGGTCCAGATAGAAAGAGCGAATTGATGATAATTAACGAAGCATTTTTATAACTTGCTGTCTCAAGCATCTTGCTTTCCGATTAAGAAGATTTCTTTTGGTTTGTCGGGACATGACAATGTCATGAGCGATAGCATCGAAGCAGATAAATCCCTTTTCTGGTCCACGATTCTCTATAGACTGGAAAAAGAAGTTTGCGTCAGTCCTCAGTTCCGAGGCAGGAACCTGGGGGGATTTGAATACGATCGATTCCCAATAAATAAGGATTCTCGTGATAATGGCGCCCGTTCCTCCATGTGGAAAGCCGAACGAGGGCGGCGCGGCGGTGGGAGGCGGAGGGGGTGAGCTTCCTATCTGTAAAAGATAACGAGACAGCCCTTGGCGGCGGTAGTTGGGTTGGGCTTCGTTAGACTCGTTCGGAGCTCCTCTCGGGGTTCTTCAACCTTGTTCCGTCGACTTGCATAAAAGCGACGATAGAAAGGGGGACCTCTACGCGCTTACTAAAAGTTCTCAAATAATCTCTCTCTTCAAACGACATAGAAGTAATAGCATTACGTAGCACATCGACGTTAAACTCTGCAAGCTCCAGAAAAAAAGAAGAGCGAAGAAAAGAGTAGAGAATTTAATTTTAATTTAATATTACTGTGAGATAGGATTAATAATACGTTCGTAAATTTTAATTTAACTTTATGCTAATTTTAATTTGAAAAGAAATTTGAATCTTTCTTTTTTACGCGCGAGAAAATTTTTAAATCGACTAAATTCTCTCAGAATTTATTTCGCTCTGCTTTCAATACAAATATGCACGCTCATATTTTAACGAAAATTCCTCTGTGATTGTTTAAGAAATTCTAGAAATTGCAGAGCGAATGACTATATTTCGGTTGAATTATAAGACAAGCGCTATCGAAATGAAATCGTAATTGCGATGACGATGCCGAACGCCCGCGCCGCGCCGTGCGCCCGGACGTAAACGCGACGACCCGAAATCAGGAATTCTCGGACGGTCGTACGATCTGGCGCTGATTTATGACAAATAAGAGAACTCGGCCCAGGTACGCACGTTTCGAGCGGTATAACCAGGCGCGTACCAATAATGAATACGTATAAGGACGAGGAGAAGGGGACCCCCTTCTCGAGGAAGGGAAAAGAAACCTGGGTACGAGTGAGTCGACTTATTTGAAATGTAAAGACGCGTCTGCTCTCCTCTCTCCCTCTCTCTCCTTACGCAATATCCCTCTCTCCTGCTCTACGTCTCGGATATTCCATCGCGCGCGACGATGTGTGCGCGTAGAGAATCGCGTGTTGCGAGCGCGCGCACACGACGCCACGTAAAATTATTTATACGTGCACCCGCCGCACGTCTGCGCGAGACGAATGTGCGCACGTAAATATGTATATATCGTACATGTCATGTAGATGCGACGGGAGTTATTTGGCTCGCTCGCTTCTCTCTCTCTCTCTCTCTCTCTCTCTCTCTTTGCGATCTCTGTGTTCTTCCTGCTCGCTCCAGGATATGCACTTTGCTTTTCACGTGCATATCATTTTTGTAGCGCCGATGCGACGCTTCGTTATCAAAGGATCCTGAACATATGAGTTCTCACCGGTATGTCACTCAATTTACTTCATTCAAGATTTAATTTCGAATAGCGATTCAGACAGGTAAACGTCGCGACAGTAAATGCCCATTTCTGAAATTTAATCGACGGTTGACAACCTTTTTGCCGTGGCCGCTTTTGATTCCGCCTGAAACGTCCGAGCGAGCGTTTCGAGCGGCGGACGCGAAGAAAGAAAAGAACGAAAAGCAAGACTGCGGTTGTTTCGGACTGCACCGCACCGTGCTCGCACCTGTGTGTACCAACACACGGACGTGCGCAAGGGTATCCGTGAATCCCATCGGGGATATACCTGAATGCATTCTTCACTCCGGCGTGCACGCGGATTATCCGTAAAACGCCTCCTATTATGATTATCCGTACGTTGCACCGCGATCCAGATGTCTGTCCGTGGCACGTTCGATCGGGCGGATCTTCGTACGTGATCGGTAAGAGGGCAGTTTCTTTCCTACCCTTTGTGATCGCGTTCGCGTGCAGCGATGCCGACGATTTCGGATCGCCGCGCCGCGCCGCGCCGTCCGGGATCGACACTATCGATTATTGCGGTAATAGACGGCGTAAATCGCGAATAAACGGAATACGATCGAAAAGGGAAATCGGGTTTAACGAGCGCTACAATGTCGCAATTTCTCGCAATGCCCGAAGCACTCTAGCGCGCGGCACATCTTATTACATTTTTATTAGAAATCTCATTGATTTTTAGATAAAAATATTTCCAGTGCGAAAATCAATGATACTTCTCTCTGACGATCTATAGTACGTCTGCATTGGTAAAATATTATTGATCGCCCGTCCAGGAGGATTTCTACATTAAACGTATTAAATATGCTAAACAAAATAAAACGAACTGCGAAGACTCGTTATGAATACATGCATACCGATGCGTCTCTCATCCCGCGCGGAGTCGGATTATCCGTAAAATGCGTGCCATTACGATTATCTGTACGTGACACGTCCCGATCGAGCAGGTCGTCGTACGTGATCGGCAACAGGGGGAATTTTCATCCTTCGTGCACGATTGCGTACGGTCGTTAGCAATCGTTGCACGATGACTATATGGATCAGCTTGCTCCGAGGCAAATTTCAAGGCAGATGAACGGGGATAAGTGAATACTTTAATATGAACATTATCTTCGTTTTTTTTTTAGTTCGAGCGAATTGGTCATTACGTACAAGCTGAAATTACTAAATGGACGCACAGCCACGTTTTCTTATTACGGTCGTGTAAAAATCAAACGACGAAAAATAGAAAATTACGATTGCATTGTTAATTTTAAAAAATGTTTTCGCAGCAAAAAATTCGTGTGAATTTTTTTATTGCAATAATAAAAATGATTTTCTAACAATGATAAATTAAATATAATTAAATACAATAAAAGAATATTCATAAATTTTTATAATATTGCTTATGTGTGTAATTATCGATATTCAGAGATATTAATCGATTCTTGTAAATACAGGCGGTAGGTTGATTGCTAAATGTCCTTTGCCAGTTGAGTATTTTATTTATGAAATCGTCTATAAGATCCAGATGTTCGTGACGGTTTTGATCAAAGTGATCTTTGTGCGGCTATGATCGGCAAAAGAGAGAGAAAGAGTTTCTTTTGTGCCCCAGCGTACATTGTGACATCAATAGTCGCAGGTCGATCACTCTGGACACGTTTTACGGTCGTCGTCGCGAGTGCTAGGAGGATTTTAAATTAAGCGAACATGTCGTCTAAGTATCGTTGACACGTTAGTTGAGTACTAGTTTGTTCATTATCAACGTGCTTTATCAAATAATTTGTGAGGTACATTCAAAACGTAAAAACGGAACATTTATAATTTCTATAGTTTCTCGATTTCTTCGATGCGCTTTCACTGACATTAAAAATAAATTATCCATTAGAATATAAAAATTATTATTAAATAAGAATATCTAATTTTATCGTAAAAATAATAAAATTTTTTGTATAACATCGGTTGTCGAGGTATTAAACCTCAGTATTATATGTTGCAATTTGTAAGCTTGCGCTCATATACAAGGATTAAAACATTCAAACGAGAGTCGCATCGGGTCCGATTCTTTGGCTGTCTGAATTGATCGATGGTGCGTACTGTTGGGTATTGGGAAAAATGACGAGGGGTGAGCTTTGCCTCTCGAAGGACGGGAAGGAGGAAGGGTTTCGCGTACGCGGGTACGTGATCGGCATTAACCCTCGTCAGTCTTCGTTTCTTTTTGGCTGAAAAAAGGGCACGTTTTAAATTTCCTCGGTTATTCCGAGGGTGGCCCTCCTTTGATCGGGCGAATGTCATTAGGGCTTCTGCTCTTACGAGCTGGTCCTTGCTGTCGGAACCCACGCCTGAGCTCGAATTCGGGGGATTCTTCTGACAGATTTGCCAGAAACCTATATTATTCTTCCTGCCCGAACTTTAAAACGTGTCAAATTTATTTCCGCGACATGTAGATTTTTTTTTACCGGAATATATTAAAATATGCATTTTTGTAATATTTTGTATTTAAATAAAATCATAAATTCTCTTAATAAAATTTATCTAAAATCGCATAATTACTTCATATTAAATTGATCGATTTCGAAATAGGAAATCTGTCGGGTTGAAGAAATATTAACGTTACATTTATTAAATCAAACTTCTTTTATTTGAGGGAATACAATGACTTGTAAAAGTACATAGCACATTTGTTACATTAATCCATACTGTTAAAATCGGCACAACGGCCAAATGGCAATGGTGGTGTTTCAGCTTCGTTAGCGTTAGGGGTAACGCACATCGGGGTATCATAGAAAAAATGTTAGGGGAAGTATCGTTCGAGGTATTGATTGCTGATCGTGTCGCGCACCCCTGACGTAAATTATCATCGACGATACTAAAAAAAACCCTGAGTCATCGAGCGTTCGATAGTCACCCTTCATCGACCGATACGAAGCATTTATTTCGTTCTCTCTGTATTCCATCGACGTCCAGTTCCGCATTTTGTTTCGTGCTTCATTATCTTGAAAATCGGCTAAAGTACGCGCGCGCACTTTGGGTAATAAAAAAATATGCGCAAGTTAATAGAAATTAATAACTTCCGATAATTAGACCATCTGCACAATACCGAGTTCCGGTGGGGAAATCTTTTTTTCGACGGAAGACGAATTGTATAAACACAGAAAGTCGCCACAAATCTGCACAGCGCTTAACATTTTGTTACGTGGATTACACAGCGGTACGAATCAACGAAAATAATTCAATTCCGCGATCATTAAGCGGTCAATTTTCCGTATCTGCGAAGACTCGCGCGAATAAGTGTGATAAGTGATGCGGCGTAAAGTGCGAACAGGAAGCAATTAGCAGCCGCGCTTTCGCGGATTATGGTTCGGAGACGTTGCTTTCTCATCTTATTTTCTCGGTAATATAATTGCGGAGAAAATGACGCGCGATGATTTCCAAGCGCACCGCGGTTAGGCGTTCTCATAGAGAGTCGTCTCTTTACTGTTGTAAAAGCGAGGACAATTTCATATCGATTTGCATAATTTTGCTGTTTACTCGATGCTTAATGCTGTGCTCGATGTATTCCATTTCTTCTTCTAATATGCTTTGTACATCATCATAGGTATACGACGCGTTTATATAAAGTAAGTTAAGTAGACTTATTTGGAATAATGTGAAATATAGAACGTAATTTTTTACACAGTTATTTTCAGAAAATACTAGTTATAGATATAATTATATTGTATTAAATAAAATTAAATTTATCTCGATCTCGATTGTTTTTTACAGCCGCGGCTATACGCCGCGCAGGGATTCCGCGTTGCAGTCATCATCACTCCCGCGAATTTGCATCTCGCTCTTACCTACATCCCTCGTCTATTTTTTATCTCTTTTGTGAGTTCGTGAGCGTTCCCAATTCTAGGCCGCGAATTTCATTCTATCGCCGCGAACGATTAGGAAGGCAACACTCGATGAAGAATTCAGAAGGAACCACGCGAGGTGGAGGTTGAAGGTGGTGCGACGCTGCAGCACACTTTTTTTCGCCAGTGCCGTGTCTTACGGCACCCCAGAGGCGCACGTTGGCCGACAGCGAGCATACCGAGCAGGCATTACCTGATTGTCTTGCCAGGAAGAAGAAAGCTTCTCTCCTTCTCTTTTTCTTTTTCTCTGCCCCCCCCTCTCTCTCTCTCTCTCTCTCTCTCTTGCTCTCTCGCTTCTTGGATGCGATATCGTAGCGTACGTAAACGAGACGGAGGGTACCAGACGTTCCTCTCACGAATGACGAGCCTCTCACTCGGAATACTCAAGTAACGATCTGTCCCTCCCGCGCCTGCCGCCCCTCATCCACGCCGGTGTCTTCACGTGAAAAAAAGTCCACGAAGGATCGTGCCGTTTCTCCATCTGCTCGTGTAGTACGTAGAATCGCACGGCTGGGAATAGCGCGGAATAACTGATAAAATTGTCGAAGGACACGAGGGTGTAATGCTGGAAACGGGGACTCGGCCCCTTGGACCCTTGTTGACCTAGACGAGGCGGCTTAACTGCCCCCAGCCGTATTTCTAGACGCGACGAGCCACGAGGAAAGTTAATTCGGTCGTCTATCGTTTTATGACAGTCGACGATTATATTTCGATCGGCATACATTACCTCTGGAATATTTCACTTTTCCATGTACGTAATACATAATAAGGATATCAGCGTATCGAGTGTCCGAGTGAGTTTATTACGGAGCCAGTATCTTTGACATAATATCCATTTGAATTAATGATACATTATTGGTTACATTTGTTCCCATAGCGATCTGTCATATACAATACTTAACGAATCAGCTTGACTATTCACAAAGTGGGACGGTATTTATCTCGGCTCATTACGAATGAAGAGGGAAGTGCATCATCTCTCGAAGATACTTCGGGCCGCAAGGCCACGCGATGGGGAATTATTTATCGGCGAGAAATCGGAAAAATAAGTAGAGAGGGAGGCTCGTACTCTGTGCCGGACTCGCGCATTATCAATAGCAGGATCGACCGTAGTCTCGCCAAGTAACGACCAGCTGCAGCACGAATGCAGGAAGAAAGCGCGAGGCGTAAAGTACGCCCGGCGCGGACCACCGCGCGAGTCGGCACGTTAATCACAATATAATGCGGGAGGTTTGTAGGTGGGCACCTTAATCGAAGCCACGTCCCTGACTAAGAAGACCGGGATATCTTCGTTCGTTTACTCGTGTCCCTCTCGGCCAATTTTTCCTGTCCCCCCTGTATCTCTCTTTTCATCTCTCTTTCTCTCTCTCTCTCTCTCTCTCGGTCTCTCTTGCGCATAGTCAATTAGGATGAGTCGTTTATGTCGTGACAATTAGCACGAACTGGTCACGAATGTGACTCCGGCTTGCAAGATTGTAGACGTCATTAGGTCCGCGCGGCGACCTACGTGCGCGCACGTCTATATAATTAAACAATTAACGCTCTCTGCCGATTAGTTAAACAAATTAAGCGGGGGCAAGAGAGGAGCGCGGTCGAGCGCGGCCCGATGGGTAAGACTGGACACGGGTACTTACACACCCGGCCAGTCCACCAATCTTCCACCTCTTCCTTCGCTCCCTCCCGCCACCGTCCCCGGCACCTGGTACCCGGTGGTAATTAGAGGCGTGCATAATTAAGCCACCGGTGATTGTTGACACGGGGCGTTAGCGCAGCAGGACTGTCTTCCGAGGGAGCGTCTCAATTAGTACCACCTGAGAACGAGAACTCAAGTGTTTGCGCTCGCGTTTCACGTTCTGGTAATTTCATCGGCCGACCGGCTACTTTATTAATTACTACCGCTCGGTATGGCATAGGAAGCGGCAAAATGAGCCCATCGCATTGGCATCACGTCGTATTGCAACTGCTATGACTTCACCGAGTGAGACGGCGACGGGAAATCAGGTCGCAGTTCCGGAATTAGCGATGTCTAATTGCTAGATAAATATTCATTAGCCGCGCCCGCCTATAGAAATCCGCGCGTATGCCGTCCATTATGCGAGGCATTCTAATGAACCCGTGGATCACACCGGTGTTCTGTTGTTCTAAGTACTTAACGGACCTCGAGTCGAGTCGTTGACGATGGACATTTTTGTGAGGCAAGTTGAACATTTGCGATTATAGTTTTTAAGATTTATTCGAACATTTCTTTTTATAATGCAAGTTTGCATTTATGTGGATCATGTAATTAAATATCCTTTATGTTTGCGAATCTTGCAAACTGGAACTCAAAAAATGCTAATAATTTCCATTTTAATAAATTATTGGCGTTAATTTACATAAAGTAATTAGAGTAAATAAATAGGAATATTTAATGAACTATGTCTTGTGAGAAACTTGAAATGATTTTTAGAATTTCAAGATTTTTATGAAGAAATGTTTGATTTACTATGAATTAGTTAGGAGGAAAAAACATTCGGTCTGTGCCGTCATGTCGAAAATAGACATTGTTTGCGAGCGAAGGAATCGGTTCCATGATTCGCATTCAAGGTCAGACTTAACTACGGGTACATCGACTACGTGATTCGAATGATTGCTACGTCAAAATCTTTATTTGTGGGCGCAATGATCTTACGATGGACGTGAGATAATTAAGTCTTTTTTAGGAAGCAATGGCGCGTGACGTGAATTTCTGAGAGGCCCGTCAAATTCTTTGGGCATTATTTTCAGACGTGATTAAAGAAATGGAAACGTCGTACATACATTTATCCAAAGGAATTCTCACGTAATCTTTTTAAGAGATTTAATTCTTTCTTCAACTAGTATGCTCGGAATTAATTACTAATAAAACAATCCAATATTGCTTCTTTACTCCAATTATGTATGATTCGAACTTTGAACTTTATGCTCCGGCTGCCAGAGTCCTCCTTATCCGATCCATTACGAATACATTTGCATCTAGAGATTGATAATATAAGCTATTATTCCGGCTTGATGCAAATGTACGTTCGGACGTCTCCACCGTAACATATCGCACTCGTGCATCAATAAAACATAAATGGAAAGTACAGGCGCGAGGGAGTCAGTTACTTGAGGAAAATTTACTTCGCCCCCCGCTGTGTATCGTTCGCAGATAGACTCACTCGTTATCTTCACACTCGCGGATCGCGACGCGTAAGATGATAATTTACGATATTCCCGTGCTGAGAGTTATGAACCCGTAATCCGGGGGTCGCCCCGCACGGGAGGGGTTACCCGCGGCCGTGCCGCAATATGCACGCCCAGAGGATCCATCCCGGACTTTCTTTATGTCATCACCTTCAACCGGAACATCCACCGCTGCGTGTGGATTTCCATCTGACGAGTGTATCACCCACAAAGACGCTGGGGCGCTCGCGCGCGCGTGTGCAACACACGCATATTCCGAGCTTCGGGCGGGTCTACGAAACGCGTTTCCGCTGGTACGTCCGGTCGCCTCCGTCGTCCCCGTCCGCAGCAGCCGCGCTGCCTCTATTTCTGTCCGGGCGGCCGTTTACTATCGGCAATCTGCATAAGCGTTTAACCGAAGCGAGGCTGAATCATACGCGAGAGCGCGAGAAGAATAGGAGGGCGTCCGAGGTGTTTGTGCGTGGGGGAGCGAGGGTATGCGTTCCCGGTGCCGGAGCGGAGCGGTGGAAGAGGCAGAGAAAAAGGAAGAAGGCAGAGATCGCGCGAGGAGAAGCGGCGGTGAAGCTTGGCGATGGAAGAGAAAGAAGAAGCGGCGAAGGTGGGACGAGGAAGGCGCGAAGGCGCTCGCCGATGGAGGCGAAAGTTTACGACGCGTCGCCCGCCGGAGTTACCGGACGCTACCACGGAGGCTCCGCGCTCTCTTCCAAGTCGGTTTCCTCGCCTCCTGTGCTCGCTCCCTCCATCCCTCCCCTCCCGGCCAGCCCATCAGGTACACCTACGTAACAACACTTGGTACACGGTCCCGCGCTCTCCGGCGTATCCCGGTTACGCGCTATACACCGTCCACCGTAACAATGTGACGGACGGGCTGGTAGCGGATCATTGCTCAACCTCATCGTTCATTTCTCCGTCGCGTGCACGCCAAGCTATACGGATAGATCTATAAGATCTATGAATTCGACGCGATGTAATGGCGAATGGGAAGCTCGCGGTTATCAGTGAGCACCTTCGAAAGAAAAGCGTGGAAATTTAAGAGACGCTCGAGATAATTTGTTAACTAGAGAAAACACATTCTTTTGCTAAGATACATTTATTCATTCTTTCCTTAATTTTCGAGGCTTAATGAGGCTTAACTAGGGCTGAAGGAATTTCGAAAAACGAATTTGGATATTTTACAAATCTTCAAAAGTTATAAAATCAATTACGGGTAACATAAATTAATGTGACGATAGTTTCTCTTGACTCTTGACTTTTGCATTATCATACTTTATTTAATTCCAAGTTTTTTTTACGATATGATAGATTCATTGATTCATTTGTTAGGCTTATCGATCCATTCTCACATAGTGATGGCTCGTCAATAGTCTGATTTTCTAACGTCAAATAAAGAAAATCAAAACATGTACATAATAATGAAATAAAACGATATTTTAGAAGACAATTTATTTTAACATAATATTAATTACATCACGTGAAAAAGTACTGCATTTTCACAAAATAAATATCAAAATAGGAAAGATTGTGAGCCAAAAATCATGCGATAGAGATATTAAATAATACATTTTATTCATTTTTCTTATTGAGAAAATAAATTATGTTCATATTTTTTGACCCACTTTTCCTGAAGCTGAATTTTATCTTAGTTAAAAATAAATATCATTTGATAGTATACTTTCAATGCAAGATAAAATTTTAAATCTTTCTTAGACCTTAACATTCAAAAGACAATAGTTTCTAGAATTGCAACATTCGTGACGTCTTCCGTTACCCTTTCCAATGTCTTTCGCTGAGAAAGCGGAGCAGGGGACCGACGGGGACCGATCGCGGAGACAAGCCGAGAAAAAGAAGGAGATAGGAAAGAGAGGCAGGAGTTTGCAAACGAAGAGAAGCAAGCGCGGTAGGAAGGGCATGCGGGCGAGCCGAGCATAAACTGGCCGACTAACAACCCACACGTACTCTCGAGCGCGAAAGGAGTCAGGGGACGACGGGTAGAGACGGACGAACGAACGAANGGACGGACAGACGGACGCACAGACACCATTAAGCCGTGATGCTCGCCGGCTTAGGGTACTAGCGTCTGCTTGCGCGCGCGATCATACGTAAGAGAGGCGGAAGGAAGGGCGACGCGAACGCGAAGCGAGAAGAGACGGAAAGGAAGAAGAAGAGAAGGGCGCGCGAGTCCGCGAGTCGGAGCGAGAGAGGCTGAGAGACCGAAGCAAGAGGGCTGTAAATTATAACTCCACCGCGAGGAGTCAAACCCAGAGACTAACCTCAGCCAGACTCGTAAAAATCTCTCTCTTTCTCTCTCCTCTCAGCATCCGACGTTCGAGCGGAACTCTCATGACTCCCGACACGACCGCGAGCGCGAGCTCGTAGTCTTCTTCGACCATTACCGGCGCTGGTTGCAGACAGCGTCGTGACGCTGTTCGATTTCGCACGTGCGGACGTGAGTCGTGAACCAACTATATCCCTGTAGTTCCACCTCTTCCATTTTACGCTTACAGCTGACTTTTGACTGTAACGCGAATCGTCGTCGAATTTCGACTTGGAGGGGATCCTTCGCTTCTTCCCTCGAATCAATCAACCGGGGAATTAAGGTCTACATAAGCCCTTGATCGCAAATGCGTGTCTCAGGCAGCTCGCGCAGCTCGAGCAATCGCTTTGAAACACTGAGAAGGGCCCCCGGTCGGTTGGAACCTCGCGAGGTCCTTGCTCTCCGGATAGGCAGTTTTTACTGGCGCGTAAATCAAAGTTGCTCCCACCGTCTCGACCCCCGTTTGGGCCCCGTTGCCCCCTTCTCGTCGCCGCCAGAGAGAGAGAGAGAGAGAGAGTCCGGCCTAAGTAATAATTTCGTATTAAACGTTCGGAGTAACGTAATAAAGTCGTTCGGGGGGATAAATTTAGTGCGGCCCGCGTGACGGCGGCGGCGGCGGCGACGGCGGCAGCGGCGGTGGCGGCGACGACGGTAGAGGTGTTGGCGGCGGAGATGTTGGCGACGGTCGTGGTGTGTGGACCGGGTCAGGCGGACGGATACAGTTGTGCCGCGGCCATGTAGGTAGGTGTTGGACACCCAGCGGGGTATACCGGGAGTGGGCGGCCCGCTGCATACGTACGCTATAGAAGGGCCTTGACAGAGAACGTGGTAAAGGAGGTACGGGCGCGCGTGAGGAAGAGGACCGAGTATCGTGGTTCCTCGGCCCGAGTGTTGCAGCACCGAGAAAGAGAGAGAGAGAGAGCGAGAAAGCTCCGGTATCTGTATTTGTAGATACCGAAGTGCTCGACAGAGAGTTGCGGGCGCGGGACAAGGTGGGCAAGGAAGAGGAGAGGTGAGCGAGAGAAGGAAAAAGAATCCGGCCGAAGCAGAGGCCCCCCCCCCTCTCTCTCTTGTCTCCCTTCTTCCCCTGACACCCACACACAACGAGGACGCCGTGCTGCAGGCGGCCATAACAATAAATAACTCTATCCTTCCATGTGTTACCGCGGGATTCCTCTTCGCGGTATAACCGCGTCCTCTCTCTTCTTCGAGGAAGTCGTCGTCGTCGTCGTCGCGCACCACCGTCTTGCCACTACTTCGACTGAGGTGTCTTCGAGGAGAGACTTTGCCTCTCCGTGTCGTCTCCCTTCTTCGCTCTCTTCGTGTGCGCCGGAGAGAGAAAGAGAAGGAGAGAAAGTGCGCGATTCTCCCTTAATCGAGTTACCTCCCGCACGAAGGAATACCGGCTTATGACCGGATGCACTCTCGATTCAGACATCGCGCCGTTCCTTGTGATACCCTCCGCGATAAAACCCGACTGCAATGTCCCCGAAACGGGCATCCCGTCTCTGTCCTTCTCTCTCTCTTTCTCTTCCTGTCCGCTCCGCGAGCAGATTCGGTAACACGCTCGTAATTTACGCGATAAACATGGCGGGACGAAATCTCGGCCGAGATTTAGCGCGGACCCTGTTTACAGGCGTACGGCGTCGGACAATAGGCGTGTTACGATCCTCAGCATACGAGGCTCGTTTTATGATGTGTCTGTTTCGCGGAACATTATTGCGTTAAGGATCGTGCCGTATGGAGTATCGGATAATCGCTCCGCGCTCCGGCACTCGGCTTCATATTATATTCGGCTTTCTGATCACGGGGGAGCCGATGAGGATCGCTCTCGAAAGAAACCGGCCAACTCGCTCGTTCCCGGTGAGTTTTAAGTAGATCGAACCCGGCGGACACGCACCGCGGCGAGAACTAGGTAGCCCAAAGTTTTTACACGGCTGAGCTCCCGAGTCCCTTTTCTCTCGTCGTGTCGCGTCCCTCTCTCGCGTTCTTCACGTTGGAGAACCTTGGCGATGCCGCCAAGCGGCGAGAATCCGAGGACCCGCTGCAGAGAGAGAGAGAGAGAGAGAGAGAGAGAGAGAGAGAGAGAGAGAGAGAGAGAGAGACAAGGGCTGCCGGGAAGGGAGAAAGGAGGAGAGCGGGAGAGAGTGAGATGGAGCGGGAAGGGGGGAAAAAAAAGGTTCGAGCGGCAATAAAGCGAGAGGGGATAGGCGATCCGAGGATTCACCAGGGAGCCCAGACAGCTTGGAGTCTGTATCACGGCGTGCTCATATACGACCAGCACACGAATGCATCTCGTTTCTTCCGAGCGTTAATTCATCTCCATCCTCCTTAGAAAAACTGAATCGCAAGGATACATTTTTGTAAAGGGACGGAATAGAAATTCGTTATTCTCTGACGATGCGGCCCGACACATGTTTACTCGTCTATTACGAGTGTATTTCCGTGAAAACGCGTAGAAATAAATCACTATTTTAAATATTCGTCAATTTCGCAAGAAAAAGTTAAATTACTTATATTAAGGAAATAGACACGTGTTTTATTTAAACAGATCATATTAAATCTCAAGTGATAAAAAAATAATTCCTTTTATTATTATGTAATTTTTATACATCAGCGTATAAATGAGTACTTACTGGCCCCGGTCCTGTTCTCACAAAATATGCCGATTGTTTATTTACAAGTTGTTTATATCGTTATTAGCAACGTATACGAGACGTTTTACATGTTAGATGTACGTTTAACTAAAATGATGAAGTAAATACAATAAACATATGTCCGAGATAAAACGATTTCTTACACGCATGTATATTTTAACAGCTGGTACACTACTGGCCTTTATTGACTACATTTCATCTACAAGAAGTGCCTAATGTGAGGCACAATATTAACAATAATCAACAATATAACTAAATAATTTGTTAAAATTTTACACATTTTACAATTATATAACTGTATCGAAATGTGAGTTGCGAATCTAAAATTACGACTAAACAAAAAATAATAATACATCTTAAAAAGTATAATTAACGTAAACATGTCCAGATGTAAACCCGATTTTGAACATTAATCATTCGATTAAAAATTGTCATGAAGAATTAGCCGCCGGTAAAAGATTTATAATTACGAATTTTTTCATGAAATGTTTAGATATTGTACTAGCATACTAGCTTTCTACCATGTAATAATAAATTATGGAATTATTGATTAATATTTATAATAGTATCAAGGCTTATACGCGTTACGTTCGCAAATTGTGCCGAGTAATTTTCTTCAACTGTAGGCAAGTAACGCTCGAGTGAAATTACGATTAGAAAAAGAGATTAAGAAAGTAGTTATGTATTATAATCATTGCTCTTGAAAGGATTAAGCTTTTAAAGTGGCACTCGCGGAGTTCATTAGGGAAGATCGTCAGACCATTAATTTCTCTAATCAAAGTCCCTCTCTCCCGGCCGCGGCCGCAACGTTCCGGAGAGTGAGAGAGGGAGAGAGAGGAGCAACGCGAGGCTTAACTGCCTTGGAATGCCTAGGATGTGTCGGAATCCACGCGCACGGTGCCTGCTGGCGATGAGAAGGAGGCTACGGCGCTCTCTGAGAGTACGCGTCTTCTCCTGTTCCTTTCTCCGCGATTCTTTTCTTTTTTTCTTCGGGACGAACGAGGTGTCGGAGGGCCCGCGTTTATACCCGAACCGATACGCGCCCGGTACTTGTTGTATTTATTTTAACGCGCATGCACGCCTACGTCTATATGCATTTAAAATATAGCACAGTTGGGCCCTAGTTTATGAAGGGTCAGGTCATGGAGCGCGGTCAGCGTTGCGAGGCGAGAGGACACAAAGGGGGAGCGGGGCGGGAGAGGAGATGAGGGAAGCGGGATGAGAAGCACGGTGAAGGAAGAAAAAGAAGGAGAGAAAGAGAGACGAAGGGAAGTCCGTCGGAATGAAGGAAGGGCGCACGCCCGGCACCCAGAACCATAGAATCGTCGAACCGTTGGCCCCGGGGCCCTGTTTAACAAGAGTCAGTTAATGCGAGTCATAGATCATTGCGGTATGCACTAAACGCTCGAAATATAAATAAGTATAAACACCGCGTAAATCAAGACGGATCGCGGGCAGATTCACATAACGAAGTCCCGCTGAATTCCGATGGACAACCACCTGAAATCTCACGGGATGTACACGTGAAAGACATTGTTCCTCAACGCTAATAGCCTCGCCTCGCGCTCTGCGTTAAAGTACCGTGCTCGCAAGACTCGTGTGGGCCGCTCCAATCGCGAATCTTCATCTCGCGTCCCTGACCTCACCGCCAGCTCGGATGTAATTCCGAAGAAAAACAATGAAGCTGCCGAGTCGATCAGATTGACTTTGAATTGCCTTGCGTTCGATACAAACGTATTGTATTTCATGTTAGATGTTTAGGTTTCAAAGTAAAAAGATTCGGAATACTGATTCAATAATTATCCTTTTCATGGAGTACATAAAGGGCATTTATATTATTAGACAGATAATTATTATATTTAATTTAAAACGTAACAATTACTATTTAAAAAAAAATTATCTAACAGATTAGCTTTTATTTACCAGTGTCGAATCACGGTTCTTAACACCTGTCTAACTTTAATTACATGTTGCTGCCTTGGAACAATAAGAAATTCAGCCTTGTTGCGGGCAACAACACAAAATGACCCTCCCTTCGTGCGTTGACAGCAAATTAACAGGTTTCTGATAGCGAGCGTCGTGGTACAAAACAAGGTGGATTAAAATTCGCGAACAAGAAGTTCACCCTCGTTCGTTGCCTACCATTACGTCGTCGTTTTTGCAAACCGGTTTAGCAAGCGTGGACCGCGCGATTTTTGTGCTCGCACTTTAAGAAAATATCGAGGCGCGAATCGATTTCGCACGTCCCTCTTGGCTGAGATACCGTCACCAAAATTTCAGAAGTAGACGAGAGAGAGAGAGAGAGAGAGAGAGAGAGAGAGAGAGAGAGAGAGAGAGAGAGAGATGTGGAGGGAGGAAGGTAATGGTTTACATCCGGCGGCATTATCAATTTTGCTCGCATTATCTCTTTTTTTTCGTTATCCAGTTCCTCTCGCAACTTCTTTCTCTCTTTCTCTCTTTTTCTTTTCTTTCTTTTCGGCGCGAAACATTACGTTTTGCTTCCTGCACCAGCCCGGAGCACAGATGGTACCGCATTAAACATTCCCGTAGACTTGCGAGTCATTTGTCATCTCGCTAAAATTGGGATCCAATTTACCTCGACTCGCAACCCCTCAAAGACAATCCGAGGATGATCATTAAACTCCTCTTGATCACTGGCGGTGAGCCTGTTACTTCGAGAATAATAGTGTCGTCGCCGTTACGAAGTGTCATTACGTTAATGCGAGGAACATTTGCTTTGAAAAATGAGAAGTAGAAAAATTTTTCGACGCATGAATCACCATCTGGCGAAACGCTTGTAAATCTAGACATTACAATATGTCTTAGAGCCTTAGTTAAATTAATCTATGTAATATTATTCTATCTAATGTGAATAATAAATTTATTATTAAAATCTCAAAGGTCTCTTACATAATCGTAAGATATACTACTAGCATCCAATGGTGCCTAATTACATTTATAAATTTCTGGCATTCAAAACGCACTACTATAAACTTCCAGAAATTTTTCTTTGTCGCGAGTTGAGATCAATACATCTATACATCTTTCGATCCATCAGATCGCTCTTTCACTTTGAGAAACTGGTGACCCCCGGTCCTGACCTGGCTCATCCCGGAGACGGTGCAGGAGTACTTTGGTTGGGAGACAAGGGGACCAGTGGGTCTGGGTCTCTGGGCAGTCTCCACTCGGTGGATTCCAAGGAGCTGGGTCTCGTAATGCGATATAAATGGAGGCAGGACCAGCCGAATGAAAAGCCAACGGGCAGACTCGGGTAGAGGAGATACATCAAGATCGGGCTGACGGTTGACTCCGCGCCCAACGGGGGGGCTGGTAAAAACTGGATCCCTCCCGCCACTCCCGGGCCCGCGTTCTTTTCGATCCTCTACACCGAGCATAATAAGGACAAACTTTTAATCTCGAACTCAATTATAATTTTCTCCCGCTCGACTAGATGACACGGAAGGAGATGCGTTTTCGTTCGGTTGAACAGAATTCTGGATCGAGAGTGGACCACCGTCTCGAAGTCGTGGTTGTGATTGTTGTTAATTAAAGTCGCTTATTACGGCCAATAGATAACTCGTACATTTTGATAGTGAACGATCCGATACTTTCTCCGATTGAATGTACTTGGTCTAATTCGTATGAGATTCGGACTACAGCAATGTTTTCTCTGTCGAGATTGTCCCTAGGAGTTGTTAGAAAAATAAACTCGGGCGTCGAGTGGGCGTGTCATCACCGATTTCCGGCCGTAATCAATGCACATAATCAGCCGGTCCCAGGGCTTTCTCTCTTTCTCCTTCTTCATCTTTCATCCGGCAATTCTTGAAAAACATTCAGTGCGCGCGCGGCCATTCGACACCCGCGCGCGCGCGCATTAAGAAGATCGAGCTGGAACACGAGACCCTCGAGCGAGCATCGCGAGGTCTCTTCTCTGTCTTGCCTTTCTTTGGGGGCACCCTGGATAATCCCGGGAATCGGGAGGGCCCTTTGTGTCGCGTTTCGGGCGAGAAAATGCTTTGTCATCTACGCTTCCGTCGTATATATCGGGGGTGTGCTTGGAAGGACCTTCTCTGTGGCCCCGGCGGCATTATGCCCGCCGCATGATCGCGAGACAGTGCCACCCGACCAGGTGTTCTAGGATCCAAATTGTTACAGCATCCAGAAATCTTTCCCGTTCTACCCGGGGTCCCGCCGACGAACAATGGCCGCCCCATTCCACGGTGCGTTTTCAACGGCCGCCGCCTCGCTGTCTCTAAACGAAGGTACTTTGTCGCCGACGGCGCAACGGGGAGGACGAAGATCGTAATCTAGTTCGTGAGACCATCTTCGAGAAAGGGAAGAAACTGTCTTTGTGCTTAATAAAGTAGCAGGGGAGACATCGTCGAACGTTGAAAAAAAAAATGTAAACTGAAATTATCGCTGGTATCCGCGAAACAATATTATTTTCTAAACGTTCGTGACGCTCGCGGAATCATCCCCGCATTAGCGTCGAACATTGTTGGGGTAATTGCGGAGAAAATTACAGGTAGTCGTAATTATCTGCCGCGAATGCTTACTTAGCATTGCCGACGTAATCTGATCAGCCAATCAGCATGAAGGTGAGCTTTGATTATACATTCGCAGAAGAGATTGCGATCTGCGCGCTGAGGCAAGCCGATACCCTACGTGTCAGCGAATTTCATTAAAATTGTTTAATTGTGACACAGGGGAAGGGGGGAGGGTTGATGTTCCATTCCGATCGGCTTCGTTCCGCAGCTTCGCGTAGCGATTCCCACGAACCTCTCGATATAAACACGGGGGGAGGCAATATCTTCGATTTTCTATCGACATATTACTTCCTACACGGCTAACACGCTTGGAAACATCAGCGGACACCAGTAAGCCTGCGGAGCGAGGAAGAAAGAGAGATCCTCGCGCGATTGCCGCGCGGCGTCGCCATTTTCCTTTCGTGTATGTGTATTATAAGATCTCCCATCGATAATGCATCAACCGTTAGCAGCTGTCGAGAGTTACGTGAACTAATCAACTTTGTAACGCGAGTATCTTCGATTGTACCTGCGCGTTCCCGTATTAGAAATCACGAATAAATTCAATTTTCGGTTCAAGTTTCTTCATTGTCGCAAATAACATTTTATAGAATACATCTTCGTGTATCTACGGTATCGAAATTTGAAATTGTTGATTTTAATTCCCGACTTTTGCATCGTTTCATTTGCTTTTGTCAGAATATAACATGTCTCATTCTAAATATTTCTACGATATTAGGATCATCCTGTCCATTACGTGTTCTGATTTTTTTTTGCTTATTCCGACCACAGTTCACTGAAGACTAACGGGCTGACGAAGAACGACGAGCATCATTCAGCTATGAGACAGTTTAATCTACGATGATTAATATCGGCGCGGAAAGGGGTTGACGCGCGAGGGTTAAAGGGTTAACGCGTCTCTCGGTGGGTCGAACTCGTTTTCTCCCGATTCCGAGTCCTTGAGGCTTCTCGTCTCGGCGGTAGGCGAGGAAACGTGGCGTAAGTGGACAGAAATGTATAGCGCCAACGCGCGGGCTTGTAGCGCGCGAGGAGCGAATCTGTCCCCACCAAGATGCGGCTGCAGGAAGAGGTGGAGAAGGAAGAGGTGGCGGTACGCGGAGGAGCGCGAGGGGGTGATCGGCGGAGAACGGCGGCAGCGGCAGCGGCGGCGACGGCGGCGGTGGAGGTGGAGGTGGACCCGGAGAAGGTGGAGAAGGAGTCACGTCGCGGGCACTCTCCGCGCGTACCGAGACCCGGAGTTCTGTCTCGCGTACGCGAGAACCAATCCCAGTATTTGCGCTTCCTTCCTACCGCGGATGGCGACCACCTCTTTTCAGGGGCGTAGCCGACGGCTTCCCCTTGCACCCCTCCAGCCCGTTACCCCCCCGTCGTCGTTCCACCTCGTCTTGCCCCGTTGCCGCGGATTTTTCGCGCGCGCCGAATTCCGCCCCGAGCGATGATGAGAGGAGGCCGGTGCACGCTCCATCGGCATCCGCGATCGAAGAAGCCGGTGACTATACGTTTATCGCCGGCTAGGTGGCCTAGGTTCGTTCAACTCCGCGAACGACCTAATGTCTGACGCGTGGCGACGACGACGGCGACGATGACGACCAAAGGAACGTGTCGCGATCAGCTGATCCGTGACTAGCTCGATAACAATTGGAAGATTCGTGCCGATCACGTCGTCACGTTTTTATCACTTTGATAGCAGAGCTTCGTGTCGGCAATCCTTAAAACGGCGTAACCATCATTTTCTTTTTAATATGATCTCGCCGAGCCGTTTCTCCCCGTTGACCGAGTGCCCGATGATGCGGCCTGTATTTTCGCGCGTAAAATGTTACAAACGGACGAAAAGGCGGGCGAACGGGCAGACAAAGCTGTAGGATAGACCCCGGAGCATTCAAGCCGGTGACGCCGGCAGATTTACGGGCGGTTCGCCACGCAGACGAGTGCCTCTTTACGAATTCCTGGGCTTCCACCGATATTATTAGCGATCGTGTCTTCTTTTTGATCGTGACTAGAAGGGGAGCTTTCTTTCGAGCTCGAACGTCGTGGTCGTCGCTCTTTTTTTGTGAATATAATATCGTCTATAGATGTTTGGAATCCTTCGGAAACTTCCTTCTCTCCGGTTGTTAGATCCAACTATGTTTAAGCGAGTACTTGACCATGGAGGGAACAAGAGCTTTCTTTTCCTTTTAGGTACGATTTCTTTTTAATCTTTTTTGTCGTGCGATAAAAAAATTACAAATATATGCGGCTTGATCGTTGCATCACATTTAATATTAAGAAATCACGAACAAGTACAAAGATATTTCGCCTGAACTCTTCGTGAAGATTTATTATTTATCGCGAAAGTCTATCGTTATTCGTGAATTTAATTACCGCTATTCGCCGATGGGAAATCTATCTTTGTGAGCTAGTCCAGCGTGAAACGGAATCTTCTTTATACTTGCTACCGTGCCATTCATCATTTAGTGCTCGCAATGCCAGAGACGCATAATTACGGATAATTACATCAGTACCGGAATAATTGTAGTCCCGCAGACCACTGTTCGCCATCGGCACTCGCTCGATTACTTCCTTCGTACGTTCAGGATCATAGCAACGACGAGAATTCGCAGAGCTTTAGGCACTTTTCAAGTATTTTAATAACCCTGGTTTCTCTATCCACATTTTATGCATAACTTTATCATTTATTTCGGTTCATTGCTTTGGTTTATTGTTCGAAAATATTTCACGCTCCTACAATATCCCACAAGTATATTCAAAATAAAATGTGCTTAAAATTATCTCTTACTTTGAATAATTTAAAACAGTAAATAGAAATGCATTCTTTACTGACAACGTGAATAATTGTCCATATATTTCTTTGTAAATTCTACAGATTGAAAATAAGGGATTTTACGTGAACCATATTTCTAAAATCAAATTTTTCTGCTTAAATTCAGGTAATGTTTTACAATTTTAGATAATTTTACAATCCTAAAATTTTATATTACATATTTAAAGTTGAATGACAAAATGTTATAAAATAGAATTTTCTAATTCACAAATATGTGATGGTCTTTGGACGATTGACTTACGACCGTGAAACATCTACTACTCTTAAAAGATAAATCAAGATTAACGTTTCGAGTTCACACGACAATTCGCGCAAATCTCGCGTGTCCCGCGGACAGCTTATTGCCTATTCACGCCGTGATGCCTTAACTGTCCAAGATTCGATGTCTACGGGCCGTAAAGCGTGATGTACGGAGAGAGCGCGAGTTACCGGTGCCTATCGTGTCCCTTACGATGGGGTATTATCGAGATTGCAGGCAAGGGTAAGGCCCCCGTGCAAGTCCAATGAAAGAAAAAAAGGCCGTGGATAAGGCGAAAGGGTATGAAAATGGCCGAGTAAATGACTCTCCCTCGTACTTCTTGATCTCCACAGTCTCCCTCCAGATTCCCACTAACTCTTGCTAAATCTCTCTATCTCCACTCTCTTTCTACCTCTCTTTTTTTTTTCTTACGATTTTTCCGGATTCATTTATACTTTTCCCCCTATTCACGCAGCTACATGTACTAAATTATCGGCTAAAATGTTGAAATAAACGAATCCGGCGTCAGTAAAAATGCAAATCGATCTCCCCCATGTTCGGCGGGATCTCGGTGTAATGTATGCGATGTAATTATTTTGATCCGCGAGTCTTTACGAGCGCGCGTGATTGCAGGGTTGCGCGTTGATATCCGCGCGCGATCCGCCTGGGCGTGGAGAATTGTACTTGGCTCTCGACGTTTCTGCAAATTGCACTTTGAATGCTCTAGTTATACGTTAGCCGCGCTCTCCGGGGACGTAAGTATGTGAGAGACCGCGGCGCGACCGCGAGGATATACCTACCTCCCACCTGAAATCTCCTCTCGCCCTCGCCCTGATAATGCTAATAATTTACGACGCGCGCGCGGGTAATGAAACGGATCGCGGCTGCTCGTTAATTCCGAGCGGTAAAATATCGAAATTAGTGACATTAGGCGATTAGGCACACCTAGTCTTTCACACCGAGTGCTCACGTCGAATAATAATGGAGCTAAAATGACGTCGTAATAGTTTCGGCGAGAAGCGCGCTGTGTACGGTGCGAATTTATCATCAATTTATCGGGAAATGACAGAGAGATCTTATTAGATAAGATCTGGCAAAATGTATATGCTTAGCATTTGCATTCCCCTATTTAAGAAAGGAAGATAGGGGGGAATGTATATCGAATCGACGGTCATGTAAATCGCTTCGAAGAAGGGAAATTGGAAACTTGGAGCAGATACTTTGGAAAATAAGCAGAAAGGATTGATACGAGAATGTTTTCGATTTTCCTTAACAAGCTCCGTACAATTCTCCGACCGTACATTTATATATAGGGGATGTATTTCTCTATCCTTGAGGGTGGCATGCGCGAGATCGTATCTCCAAGTTATTAATGTATGTCTACAGGCCTGTTTCACTTCGATTTCGTTTCACTCCGGAAGAGCGGAAAATCCTCAAGTTACGCGAAAAATATCTTAACGATGGTTCTCATGTCTGTGCGATTAAGCGCACCGTAATGAAGGAAACGTAAATCCGTTAACAATCTAATTGATTTTACCGTTTATTTGAATGTTGGTGAAGTCTAATTTTGATTTAATTGAAACACACGTTTATGCTTCCGTTTCTAATGTCCAGAACGGAATGAGAAGAAAAAAAAATTAGTTAAAGTTAAGATTGAAGTCAACCGACGTAAAACCGGTCATCAGTAAAGTGTCATCGAAATGATTGATCGTTAAATAACAGTTATTAATACCGGCTATAAAATATGTTAGGCCTTGTCGTTAGTATCGGGTAATAATTCGTTGTTTGATAAGAGTGTCACAACCTTACCAAGCTAATCTGTCAACCTCAAGAAGACTTCGTTTTACTCCGCCTGATCGCCGATCCTCGACTTATTTATCGAATAACATGTAATTTTCGTATCCAAAGCTCCCTGCTTTCTTATGGTTGAGTATCGCTGTTGGTAAGAATGAGTCCGTATTGATCACACTTGAGAAACCTCGGCTTCTCCGCTCATCCCTCCAGCCCCCAGCGGAGATATGAATTCCTAATATACGGAGGCCCCCTCCCCCCCCCCTCCCGTACCCTGCCTTCGAATCTCCTATCGACGGGAAGCTCGAAAAACTTAGTTACGTCTGGCGTCTCTGGCCACCATCCAACGACAATCACAGCCATCTTTAATTCCTTTCTTCTGTCTAGCGAATGACTTATGTCCAAAAAAGATTCCTCCCTGTGGTCCTGGCGTGAAAAGAAGCACGTTTCCGAGACTCTCTTGTGCTTGGTCTCGCATACGTTTTATAATGATTCATATTACTTTGTCCCGTAACTATTAATAACTGACTACCTCCAAAAGAAATTATAATAACAGAAGATAAGTTTTTTTGCCAAATATGGATTCGATTTTTCTTTAACAAATCAATTTATTATACAGAAATGTAATTACTTTTTCTTTTTATATTATTGTCTAATATCACTGGCTAATTGTTCAATTATTTATTATTAATATCCAAGGAAAAGATTAAAAATTTGGATATTTCCTTTTTGATGAAGTATGCCGAAGCACGGTGACCATTTTTTTCTCGTATTCTTGGCGTATAATTTACAGCCTTGTGTCACATCGGTATCGTAATTACGGCAACGGTGAATTATCCAAATAATTGTCGAGAGGAACGTGCGGGCAACTTGCCGCAGAAACAATAATGCGGTGACCGGATCATTACCGGCCTGTGGAGTTATTATAAGTGAGTTAGGACGACAGCACGGCGGATCGTTAAGTTTTGCGTCGCAGGAAAAGACACGGTCGATGGAAAAGCGGTTGAAAATTGTTCGCAATTAAACAGTGCGCAGCCGGTTCGTGACAAAATAAGAAGAATAATCATCGCGATTGTTTAAGCAATTTTCGTAAACCGTCTTTTAAAATACTAATTGCCCACCCCGAATTGTATTAATATTCTAGATTAATTAACTCTGTATAAATGACCAGTATTTATGATACTCTTGTCTTTAAAAAAGAAAAACATATAGGTATTTAAGGAATGTCATAGAATTTAGTGGACTTCAAATCAAGAGAGAGGAGGAATTCTTATTTATAAATCATAAATATATAATAAAATAATGTAATGATGTAATAATGCATAGAAATTGATCGACGAAATCATATCAGTTGCTTTTATAAAGATTAATGTTTTGGTAATCTCATTCCTGTATTCATACACAGTTATCAGAATACTATACTTTCTGATTATTGAAGGATCGACTCATAATTGAATCTGTAGCGAAAGGAAGGAATTACCCGATACCATATCCAAGCGAGAAATCGTCAACTAGTATTTCATGGAGCAACGTCGTCGAGCGAAGTTGATCCATTAAGTATCTTTCACGCTGTTAGAAATGTCACGATTTCCCCTTTTCGCCCGTCCTCGAAACGGCGCCGCCCTTCGCATTAAGCACAAGGGCGGCTGTTTGAAATTGTCCGCAAAGTTATCTTGTAATTCACGTCGCTCGGTCACGCGGTACCGAGGCCTGCCTGTAACTAACCGTATTTACGGTATAGACAGCTGCGGGCAATGGCGAACAACTATGTGCCGACGTCACGTACGGCCCGCCACGACGAGGCCCGACGTTCCTTCCGTGTCATAACTTGAAAATAGCATTTCCACGATCGCACAAAGTAGGAGGAAGCCATACTTCGTTTTAAGCAACGCGTTCAAAGTACCTGAACAACTAAACTTTAGAAAATCACGTGAAATGTCTTTTGATTTTTGGAAACACTTGTTGTAAGAGTATCGATTAAATTTAATAATTAAAAGTAATTAAGCTTGTCAAATTTTAATTAACAATTTAACATTTCCCCTTACATGTCACGAATTGCAAATTGTAACAATCAAACGAATTTTCTAAGAAATTAATTTTCGTTGCAATTTCGTCAAACTTCATTATCATTCAATAAAGCCTTTGTAATTGATCTTTTTTTTTTACATCGACACGATGAGGGAGATGAACCTCTTTGTCTACCAACCTCTCGTTAGAACTCCCGCCATGAGGATCGTTCCGCGACGCGGCGGGACCAGCTTCGCCCGTCGTGAATGGCGGTGTGGAATGCGGTAAAGCAAATAGGCTCCTCTCGCGGGCGAATAGCTAATTACGCTTCTTGGCATTCCTGTTTCTGGTTAGGCGAGCCGGCCACAGAGCTAGCCAGCCCGGCAAGATAGTCAGCGGCGCGGCGCGCCGCGCGAGGAATTACAAGCTAATCCTCGACTCGTAGGAGGACACGAGCGGCCGCGGTCACCCGGGGAAGACGAGGGGGGGAGGGGGGATTCTCTTTCTCTCTCGCCGTGCCCTTTCCACGTTCTTCCACCCTCACCCTCGTCCTTCTTCACCTTATTCCTCATCGTCCACCACGGGCGTTCCGCGTCTCGTGCGCCTCGGCTCGCCGCGCCTCTCCTCTCTCTCCCCGGCGTAATGGCGTTGTTTAATGTTTAATCATACCCGCCGTGCGCTCGCAGTATAATCAGAGTATAATTCAGACAACAACATCAACCACCGTCGACCACCGCCGACAAGTTCGTCAGTGAGTCCCGGGCTTTGCGAGCTGCGGTCGTCAGCGAAGTGGTCCCGAGTATCAAGGCAGGCATCGACGGCAGGCTATATCACCCGACCCTACGTGTGCCTCCTTACCTTGACCTACCAGATCCTTTTTAGAGTTCATGATGACGGATGATAGACCGCGAGTCATGTGCGCCTACTATAAGCCCGAGAAATTCAATTTTGTGTGAGCGGAGTACATTGAGAGAAATGTTTTGTATTATGAACCAAAAGTTTTGTTGATATATGCTCAAGAAATTTATTTAGTTGCTGTAAACAAATATGTTATTTCCTTATATCTCGTTAAGTCATTTTGGTTTAGGGAACAAAACAGTTTTGTTCTCTAAACCAAAACGATTTAACAAGATATAGGTAAGCAAATAACATATTTGTTTACAGCAACTAAATAAATAAATTTCTTGAGCATATATCAACAAAACTTTTGGTTCATAATACAAAACATTTCTTTCAATGTAGATTGTAGTGACAATTTAAATGTTTGTGAGTGATGACTCCCAAAAATACATGCGACATTTTCAATATAATAGTATGTTTTCCAGACACGCGCAATATAATAAAATAAAAGAGAAATTACATCTTGACTTTAATATAAATATGTTAATTTAGAAAATTATCAATTTTATGTGACAGCTTCTCTTTACTAGATGAAATGCTTGCTGAATCCATGTGTATCTCACTCGTTATAAAGACAAAATGAGATTTTAATTAATTTCATACCAAGGAGGATGAATAAGATTCTTCTTATCTTTAAGACGTCTTTATAGTATTTTAACCGTTAAAAAATAATATACCTACATTATTCACTCCTCAAATTACCCAGAGAGAAGGCTAATCCAATTGGAAATGTAAATATAACCAGCCATTCATTTTTGCGAACGCGCAAATATGTTTCGTCGTGTCATTTCCATGCTGATTCATTCTCAGGCCTCCGGATACCGTTAACTTTCTGATTTACTAAGTATATTTGAGATCGTCTTTATATAATCGGCTTTCACATATCAAGGATCAGGACGGTTTCTAGTAATTAGCGATCGATCGTTTTTGCGAAGCATGGCGAGCGGTGCGCATCGGGGCACTAAACGACTGGGGGCCCCTTTTTTGACTCTGGCCCCAAGGCCCGCGGATGCTTGCCTCGTGCCGAGTCATGCGTGGAACTCCCAGCATCATTGCCATAACTCGTCGTGCCATGTTACCTTCGCGGAGAGTTTATGGCATCGTCGTTCTCGCGCACGCGGCTCGTAACAATTCGGTCGCCGCGCCGCCGCATCCCCGACGCACAATCCACACGTTTTCATATTTTCAGCGAAATCCGGCGCCGCTCGCGCGACCGATAGATCTGAAAATTTATGCGCTTAAAGCGCGAATCTTTCCGTGTCATCGATTTCAGAATTTGAAAAAATTGGTGTTCAATTATTCATACGAGCGATCTGCTTCAGTGCACTCAGCAACGACATTCGAATTCATTAACAAGCAGAAATTCCAATTGATATCTTTTCTCTAAATTTAAAAACGCAAATCCAGCTATCAAAACATATCATTACCGTTAATTTCTTTTATTATGCAAATATTCTTATTATCCTTGTTTCAACATTTTACCGTTATTCTGGTAGGCTTCATAGTAACTGTTTTGTTAATGCCATTTGCGTGTACATCTCTCATGTATAATCTCTTCCATCTCTTTCAATGTTTGTACATTTGCAGTAAATTATTCTTATTATATTGCAACTATAAAAGATTCATTTTTTTTTTCGATCAAATCTCGGATTGTACAATTGAAGCTTTGACAGACCAACAAAAAAATCGAGTCTTGCAAGTCTGCGCCAGACATCATACGCGTACGTGATCGTGCTTCGCGAACGAAACGCGTCGGTCGTTTCTTCAATCGTGCCCGAAACGAGGTGATGATATGTGGGCCGAAGGTAGCGCGTCACGAGGATGCCTCTACCGAGGAGGGATCGGCGTGGCTGGACGGTTGGAAATAACGTGGCACATTATAGCGAAGCATTAGAGTGGCCGGTAGCCGACCGGCGAGTTTTTTGTCGGATTCCAGTAGCGCCTTCGACAAACATCGAAGGAAGGGAGGAGAGCCCCGCGCTACTCCTCGCTACTTTTACTAGATTATCCACGAGCGGTTATCTCGTGACTCTCGTTCCGCGCCGGCTCCTCTCTCAGCGGATGCCTCGTCGTGTCTTCGCTCTCGGTCTGAAGTCTGCGGCACGGTATCCAGGGTCCAAAGAAACCTACGGAGGCATCTTTACCGCGCCTCGGCTACGTAGCGCCCGTTCGCGGAGAAAGTGACGTGCTGACGGTCGCCGGACTCACTTCTGCCGTGTATGAGAGCGAATCGATACTTTACGGCGTCTACGAACGATCCTCCTTTTTCTCCGGATGACGCAACGCCGTTCAGCGTACACGCGATACAGAGGAAAACGAAAGTCATGAACCTTTTTAGCGAGCTCGTCCGCATATTTTTCTGTGAACGAGACGAGTAAACGGTGATCTAAATTGATTACACACTGCAAAAACCTAATTAATAATTATCAATATGCGCGTCGCATGAGATGCCTCATAAGTTTTCTTAGAAATTTATTATCATAAATCGAAATTAAGTGATTAATGACTTTAAAGATTTTAAAACTGTTTCCTCAAACCTTTTTAAATTATTTTTCGAAATGAAATATTGCTCGGAAGAAAAACACACAATCGAGATGATCTGTAATTCAATAAAGGGCATAACTAAAGATCAGCAGAAATCTCGTTGTAACGACTCGAATAATCTGCTAACTGAAGTTCCACTGACGGTTAGGTACCCCTAGAAAGCGCATCGCTACCCTTCAAACATTTTTTTTTTTTCGTATAATCCACGCTATCTCCTTTTCTCCCTCCCCTTCAGTTTTCTGGATCCCCAAGCATGAGTCACGTAATAGTTTCTCTACATCGGCCCTAATGATTTATGCCTTCGGTCGGGTTTTATGTATTTCTGCGCAATGCGTGAGGCTCCAGCTTTTTTTAGGTTCTCACTTGGCCGTCGGAAAGAGAAGTAGAATGGAAGAGAGAGAGAAAGAGAAAGAGAGAACGCGAGGGGGGGGGGGGGGGGGGGGGTCAGTAAAGGGAGGAAGAGAACGACCATAAAGCGTCACCGGGTCTGACTCGCGCGCTGCCGCCGTTAACTACGCGCAGCCTATATAGATCGATATAATTAATAGCTAGACCGTGGATCGGGTAACATATGGTCTGGGACAGGACACTGGAGAAGACAGGCGCGGGCGAAAGGTGAGAGGAAACCGATTTCGTGGTCCTTCCTTGCCACAACGCGGTCTCAGGGTTAGTCAAAAGAGCGGTCCCGCTCGCCGAATTCAAAGGGATTAAAAGACGAATACACGAAGGCCACGCGGGGATACCTGACGTCGGAGGAAAAAGGATGATTCGCATCGCGGAATGCTAATTCCAATAGATTCTGGTGGTCTCTACTCCCACTCACAAAAGGACACCTTTCATTCTCTCGAATTCTTTGGCCTACATAACGATCGCCTTGTGATTATGCCTCGAGCACCTTCAAAAGGGACGTGGCAAGCGGAATTATGTTACTTCAATGTAGGCGTAAAATGACGATGATTTAATGGTTTAACACAGCAAAGGCAAATTATAAATAGCGTTAATGAATATACGGAATAGCAGCATTTAATGAAATTATATCGACTACATCGTGTGTTACACCTTGTTTACCGAATGATTGAGTCATCAATTAATCTTTAACTTACGTACCAGGATACTAGGCATGTTAAACCGATGCTTTTCTGCAGTCCCAGAGTGTCCTCTATTAATGTGAAATTTTTATCGAGGATCATAAAGTCATTTAGCAAACGTGGCATCGACTGCCGAGATAAAGCTGACATGATCCTGATCTACGAGGAAGCTAAGACATAATAATGAAGATAAAGTAATTCTAAGGCTGAAACATGTTCAATACCGGATACATTTATAATTCTAAGCCAGAGTCCAAGTCTTTTTACTTGGAGAGGATTTCTTTATCGCGTAACATTTCATTATGTGACCTCTACTACGATCAATCAATTAAGTATTGTTTTATTTACAATATGTATTATAGTTTCGAGAAATATACAGAATTATGTATATTTTTTATCGATATATAGAGCAATATTTCAATTTTCTCAAATTTATTTTTATTCATAGATTTTTGAAAAACTACAAGATTTTAATATTTTATTGAATATGTATCTCTTCAATCAGTAATTTTCTGATTGAATCTATAATTGAGATTTAGAGCGGCATAACATTTTTTTTCTAACGCTTCGATTCCAAGTATTTCCGAGAAAAACGAGTGGAAAAAAAAATAGCGCGCAGTTTTACGCAGATGCGCGGTCGGAAGGGAGACAATCTCAGATTACTGGACGACTCAATATTCACCACCAGACGTACCCCGGTGCACGCAAGGCGTCCTCCCGCTCGCGGGACAGAAAGGAACCCGCCGGTTCAACCCCACGAGAGAAGTTACCATTTGCATTTCCGCTGCAAACGCGGCGCCACGCACGTGCCTATCGTGCGCGTCGTTCGCGCACCCCTTCGACGTCGGGCGCAGCACGCGAGCCACGGCGGGCGCGGCGAGGAGGAGCGGAGTTTCCTCGCTGCGCCGTGTACTTTGCATAATTTCACGAATCGCGCGTATAATCGTTCCGCCGCCGCGCCACGCCGCGCTGTGTGCCGGTGACGGAACGTTGCTTCGTGCCCGCGAGCGATCCCGCGGGTCTAATGCCCGTGCCGGCATTAGCATAAGGTTTGACGGAGTGACGCGTGTGCGCACACCTCACGCCCGCTGTCCTCCGAGCGAGCGACACGTGGCCCTGCCACGAGATGCGACCGGAAGGGTTGAGGCCCGATTCCCCGTGTTAAATCCCTCCCCTTTCTTCCTCTTCTTCTTTTCTCCTTTCCGCCACGCCGAAACTCGGATCGAGGAACTCGAGTGAATGTTTAGACATAGGTGTATATACGGAAGTGTCGATGTGACACGTGCCGCGATACGATGGGACGTTTGCTCGCTCCGCTCCACGCGCTGTGTACTCAGCATTAGCATGGGATTTCAATGCCAGCTTGGCGTATAGATTTTCCTGCCTTTATTCTTCGGAGCGCTTTCGGATGTCGTGTGTATAACTATGGAATGTATAAGAGATTCTCGGTCGGGCTCTTCATGGGTTGATATTCTACGGCGCCGTGGATAAATAATGGAGAGAGAAATCACTCACGGAAACTGTTTTTGCACCGCGCGACATGTATATTAATTCTGTATATTGATTAATTAAATCTTGTGTCGCGCGTAATTTGTTTTGCCTAGATATGAATATTTAAGCGCGCGTGCACGAGTCTCTTCTCTTAGAGAAATAAATTACGAAATATTAAGTATAAAGTATAAAATCCTCCGTCTCTTTTTCTCGCGGCGCAACAACTTTATAACGATTTGAGAAAAATTCAACTGAACGGGCGGAGCCTCCGTACACGAGACTCAAAAGCACCGACGACGTTCCGTCACTAGAAAATCAATTTTCCCAGCGAATATCGGAGCCTATTGTTCCCTTTTTTCCACATGTCTCGTCCTATTCAACGCGGCAATCGCGTCGTTTGGGGAATTTTATCGAAGCAGCCGCGGTAACGTCGAGGTGGACTGTCGATGAACGACCATGACCACGCGCACAATGGTTCATGCGATCCTTCGTCTCTTCGCTTGATGCCGCGTATATCTACGTCGCTTTTGTGTCGCGCCTAAGACGCTTCGAAAAAGCACCGCGACTAATTAATATCCGAGCTTTTTGTCCAGGCAACGTGGACGCGCGTGTCAAATTTGTGACCAATCACGAGGTTAGCCGGTAATTTCAGCGATCTACCTCCATCGCGGGTATACCTTCCTTTCATTTATCGCAAATTGCACAGAATTGCAAGACAGAAAACTTGTTTCGTTCAAACCGTAAATCTAAGAAATCTCTAATCATCTATAAGTAGAAATATAAGTTCTATAATATTTAATTTTTAATGTAATTATAAATTAATCGTAAACGCTGCTTTTAAAGGCGATAAAACATACCTGCTATACTGTCGATTGACTGTCTGAACACAATCTACTACATTGCCTTTACTCTATGAGACCTTTACTATAAGGCTTTCCTAAGCTGAGGACCTCAACTGAATATCGACATCGTCTTCATCGACGTCTTACATAGCGCTGCTTACTATGTGCCTCGTAGCACATAAGAAGAGAAGTCAATTGAGAATTCTCAACAAAGTAAAACTATTGTACTAAAACTCTCGGCTGCAACTGATTCCCCACTGCCACAATATGAACTTTTGAAAATGTTTTAATTTTATGTAAAGTTTGATCAATTTAAAGTTTCTTTTTTTTAAGACTCTAGATTGACAATTGTGAAAAGATTTTATTGCCTCTTACGTACTATAAATAATAAAAAGGATTTTGCGTTGAAACAAAAATAATTTATGGGATATCGAAACATGGTAAATGATGAGCCAGCACGTCACCTTAATGCTTCCTTGTCGTTGCTAATTCATTAAGCGGATGTGAGTTAGTCTCCTAGAGTTTGTAGCTACTAACTTGACTTATGATCTCATCATGCGATCGAGGTTACAGGCTTGGTTAGTGGCTATAGTGCCATGTATGTCGATCTAAAATAAAAATACTAAAAGCCAATATTGTAACGAATTACGTGATGCAGGGCCTCGCCGTAATTAAGCGTAGCATCGCATCTATAATACGATTTATCTCAACTACAAAACTATGAAACGTTTCCACCGAGCATGTGAAAGTACACATTGACTTTATGAATACTTATGACATGCATCAATCTTTTACCGAGATGCAAAGATAACTGATGTCTCTCGGAACTCCCACGTAGATAATCGAAATTTCTAATACGCATTAACATTTATTTTTAATTAGCATTATTTATTCCGATTAATTCGCATTTAGTTAAATGATAAGATTCGTAACAATCGCGACTTACCAAAATCTTTCTGATGTAATCGTCGTGATGGCTCCTTGTGATGGCAGGATAGGGATATTTAGGATGGAACATAAAAATTAAAACAAGAAAGAAACAAAAAAATAATGTCCTGTTTGTAATTTTTATTTTAGACTAGAACGGAAAAAAACGGATATAATATTATTAACATAGTAGTAATCAATATCAATAAAATGAAGAACATGATTGTTAAATAATAATAATAATAATAAACTATATACATAATGTGGTAGGAAAATAATATACTGATCGACATACATAACATTGTATTGGATGTATCAGTGGTATAATACCGTATAAACGAGTGTAGGAAAAGTAAGCGAGAAGCAAAGCCACACCCTTGTCAGCCATGGATACGAGTGTAAAATAAAATAAATTTGAAAAAGAAATAAACGGACATTGTGTGTACCGCCAGCTGCTCAAACTCGAGACATCCGGTTCCAATCGGAGAAAAAAAAAAACGCGTGGGCAGACGAGAGCGTGACCATCACAAAGAAGATTCATAAATAACTAATATAAAAGAAAATAATAATTAATAAGATGATGATACTGTGTTATATAATCACTAGTTCCCGATATAGTTCCCGATATCGTACCTATATTACGTCGTCGTTAATGGCAGATAAGGCGCTACAGCGACACTGGGACGCTGCTTCGTGAGCTAACACGTAGAATTAGTATCGTCGGGTTTACGTGTACTTGAATAGAGGCTAGTTGCGAGGAAGAGCCCTATCCGGATTTCGAGTTCGACTTGCGGAGAGACTTGTCAAGTATTTACATTAAAAACTAAACGCGCAGCGAGGATGAAATCCGTGAAGGGCGTCAAGATGTTGGAATGGCTTCGCAAATAATGACGACGATAATGAGGACGATAGAAGAACAATGTCAATTAAACGCTTAGAAGACTAATAAAACAATTGTCAATAATTGCCTAAAGTTTCAATATAAAATATAATTCTAGAGAATTCTTATCCGTCTTATTTATCCTCAACTGTACAGTATAGAATTTATCACCTATATGTGAGTTACTTCCCAATTAAAGCGTTTATTATGCGACCTATTAAATATCTAGCAATATCGCACTTTAATAATGCAGTTTTTCTGAAATATATGTGAGATAGGTATCACACACACATATATATACATATATACGTATATATAT
>JAJVSH010000033.1:1252067-1275870 GCA_021460005.1 Tetramorium alpestre | reverse complement strand
ATATATATATATCTTTAACCTACCCTACCTTTTCTCTTTCATTCTCTCATTCACTCTTTTGTAATATTTCCAATATTTTCATCTATTCTTATACTAATAAAAGATTGAATTGATAGGAACTTTTAGAGAGTATTTCCTAGCTCTAGATATATTATTCACATATATGCTATATATGTCCTATATATGTGTACAAATATATATGTATACATACATTAAGAAATATATCTGGCTTAATTAACTATGATAAACATCGTATTATCGACACATAGCTTCTTCAACTAATATTGAATAAGTTGCTTTGTTACTTTACAATTTTTTATATCACATCACGATTCCAATTTTAGATTTATAGGAAAGTTTTGAACAATAAAAAATTGTTATACAACAATATAAAATTGTTGCAACAATAGAGAATTGTCACAATATACAACATATTTATGTACGACTTAACGCCGGCGAGTTCGAAATTCTTTAACGTAGCATCATTTTTAACGAACATCAATGCCATTAAAGATTCATTCTCGTCGACTCATAATATAAATCAATCGAAAATGCAAAATAAAAATTTTCATTGGCAATGTTTTGAGTAAAACAAACTAGAGCTCAAAATTCCACCATATAAATATATAAATAAATAAATACATATAATATGCAATATATATTACATATTGTTATACATATATGTAATATATATTATATGTTATATATTATGCGTACATGTATAATACTACATATACATATGTATAGTGATATATGTATAAAATGAAACATACGAATTTATATGCTCGTATGTATGTATGTATAAATATACATACATATATATATGCATATGCGTATACATACATATATATATGTCTATAATACATAATATATAATATATTAATGTATATTATATATTTATACGGCAGCTCATTAAATCAGTACGAATTTCGAATCGACGTCGTACGATCGTATTAGTCGTTTAAGTCAGCCAGACACTCACCGGCCGTAGTACTAGCTGCACTGGCCGCAGCGGCGGTGGGATGCTGTTGCTGCTGCTGCTGTTGCGACTGCTGCTGCTGTGAGTGAAACATTGCCGTGGGGTGAAGGAACACGGATCCGTACATCATATTTTCGTCCGACTGCTGTTGTTGCTGCTGGTTGACTTGTTGACTGGCCGTGGTGATGACCGGCGAGTTGCCGATACCGGGCACGCCGGCGGAACTGCTGCCTCCAGGCACGATCGGTGCCCCGGGAGTCGGCGGCACCAGACTGCCCTCCTCGACAGCGACGCGCACCGACTCGATGTGCCGCCGCGAGAAGACATGCTCCTGCAGCGGCGTCTTGGCCGAGTAGCATACAGAGCAGAGTCTGCACTCGTCTGGTCCGGTCGGGCCGCGATGTGGTTGAACGGCTGAGCCTTCAGCTGGCAAACCAGCCGCTAATCTGGCCTTCTTCTCCTTAGCGCGGGCGTTCTGGAACCACACCTGCAACTCGTCTCCATTAGTCTCCGTAAGCTCGAATCGTGGATTTAAACGCACGCGTGTCCAAAGAATTGGTCTTCTTGTGGATATTAATGGTTACTACGAGCTCAGGGTCGGCTCGCATGAGGATTATCGATGCTCACCTGGACCACCCGTTTCGGAAGGCCGATCTCACGGCCTAGCATCTCGCATTCGGCCATCGTCGGTGTTTTGTAGTCCGAGAAGAGCGACTTCATCACCTTCACCTGAGTAGCTGACATCTGCGTGCGATATCGCTTGCCGCCGCCGGATTGACCGGTATTGCCGCCGGATTGCCCACCGGTCACTGGCGGTCCAGACGTATTCCCAGTATTTCCGCTGGCGGGTCCTTGCCTTGAGCTCTGCGTGCTCGAGGCTGGACTTGCCGGACCGCTTTCGTCATCCAAAAACTCGGTGGTCTCGCTCATGCTGTCGTCATCGCAGATGCTGCGTTCGGATAAGTCAGTCAGAGGTCCATAGTCGCTGCCGCCGCGGAAGTGACCGCTGTGCTGCTCCTCGAGAAGACTGCTGAAGTTGCTCAAGCACAGTTTCATTGGCCGGCTGAGATCGACTGGTTTGCTCAGATCCAACGGTGACTCACCGCTGTTTCCACCGGCCTGATGATTCGCCGTTTCTTGCTTTCCGTTACTGGCATGCGCCTGTAACTCGCTGAAGTATCGTTTCATGTCCTCGTAGTATTTCAAGGATTTCAAAGATGCCTCCATGTCGCTGTTGTTAATAGGCGGAAACAACGGTGGCATCATGTGAGGAGTGCTGGAATTGGAAGGGACGGACTCCATCGAGAGCTCTTCGTCCGGGATGTTGTCGATGTTCACTTCACCGCGTGCCACCTGGTCGGCGTGCTTGCTGCTAAGGTGAGATTCTAAAGCAGATTTAACTTTGAATAGCGCCGGGCAGAATGGACAGCGTTTATTGATTACTTGGCTATGGGCGCGGAATTGGCCCTTTCTCTCGCGGGCGCGCGTATTTTGGAACCACACCTGCACCACACGCTTCTTCAAACCGACCTCACGGGCGATCGTCTCCAGCATCTTTCTCGATGGATTGGATTCGATCTGGTACTTCTGATATAGATAATCCAACTGTTCTGGAAGTATCGTAGTTCGTAATCGCTTATCTTTGGGTTGCTCGTTGTGTTCCGAATTGGAGCGATTGTCACTGCCAGCTCCCTCTTCGGAATCCTCGAACTTCCTCTTTTGTATCATACTGATGAGCGAATGCGGACTCTCCGATGCAACTCCAGAAGATTGATTAGCATTAAGGGCTTGTTGTTGCAAGATACCGAAGGGTGAGTCAGGTGGGTACGCTGAAGGGAATAAAGTCGGATTCATGATATGTATTAGCTGATGCTCGCGCCAAAGTTCGAATCGACCGAACATAAGGTTGCATTTGTCGCACTGAAAGCTACCTTCCTTCGACTCTGTTTGTGATTGTTGTTGTTGTTGCTGCTGCTGCTGTTGTTGTTGCTGCTGCTGCTGCTGCGATTGTTGTTGTTGCGTTTGGGACAGGGTTTGCTGCTGATGTTGATGAGGTGATGTTGCAGTGCTCAATGGTTGCTGCAACTGTTCGGTAAGCGCGGGCGTAGTTGACATATTGTTAGCTACTGTATTATTTGTAGTCGTCGTAGAGCTACTGTTGCTGTCTTCGGAACTCAGAACCGCAGCGACCTGAGCCGCCGCAGCCTGCGCCTGCGCACTCCTCTTAGCATCCTCCTCTTTAAAACAATGCGTCTTCTGATGGCGTATAAGCTCGTAATATCGCTGAAATACTAGCAGGCATTTTTTACATTGATAATTCAGGCCTGGTGTTCTTTGAAATCTACCGGAGCCGTCATCACTCTCACGACCACCTTGTGTGACGGGTTCTGCGGCGGGTTGATTTTCATAGACCTTACGTGCTTTCTGTCTAGCATTTTGAAACCATACTACGATTACACGCGGACTTAAACCGAGAAGTTTGCTAAGATACTCCAAGTCGTCATCCTTTGGATAGGCGTTGTTCTCGAAGAATTCCTGAAGGACTTTTATCTGATAATCGGTGAATCTCGTACGATTCGCACGTTTACCTGAACTACCGCCAGAGGTGTTGCTGCCGTTACTGTTACCACCAAAATAATCAGTCGGTCCGCGACCTGGACTCAGAGATCTCTGCGGTGTGAGCGCTATTGCGGCAATCGCGCTCGGTACTACGCCACCGGCTCCCGGAGAAGGATTGGTAAAGTTTTGAGATGCCAATTTCGGTGGTAACATCGGAGTACTTGGAGCACTCGTAGTCGAAGTATGGGAAATGTCGTGATGAATAGCCGAGAATACAGAACTCATACTAAGCGCGGGTGAATGCGGTCGCGATTGTTGTCCGCCCGAGCTGCCGGGTGAATGATGCTGCTCTTCTTGATGTTGCGCAGCTTGCTGCTGCTGTTGACACTGCGACTGTTCGAGTAATTCCTGCTTAATCTCGGTAGCTTGAGATGCGCTGGTGTTTTGCACAGACGGCGGAGGCGAGGGTTGCTTATTTGGACTTTTATCGTCAGAGGAACTGCTACCAGACACGCTTGAATTTAATGGTGTCACCTTCGCCTCCCCGGTTTTCTCGTATTCCTCGAGATTTAAGGTGGTGCTAGGCGGATTATTAAAATTATAAGGGCTATCCTTATTCCGCTGCCGTTCTTTGAATAATGTATTTCGGAACCAATGTTTTATGACTTTAGGTGGTAGACCGCTCTGACTGGCCATATCTAAGATTTGTTCTTCACCAGGGGAATTATTGATATCAAAATGTGCTCGTAGTATCTTTAGTTGTTCATCAGTGATTCGCGTACGCGCTCGTTTCTGCGATGCAGCTGCATTCGCCTGAAAAATCAAAAGAGTGATCGTGTTTTGTCCTGCGAAATAATACGATTGACATTCATATTATTTCGCAACATTTATCAAACGTAAAAAATTGATAAATAGATAAGTAAACAAACGAATAGTTTTCCGAAGATTTTTTTTCCGATTTCCGCTTCTATTTCCGCACGTAAATTTAAACACTCTTTTGAATTTATTTTAATTTTCGTTTCATTATGACTTTGTTTCTCATTGTAATTATTTGCTATTATTATATTATTTAGAATAATTCTTTGTTATTTTTGTTATGTTCTATATTCTTATAATTTTATTTGCATTTTTTAAATCAAACGTTCGTTTTCTGTAAACGTTTATTCTGTAATAGATGTAATAAATAAATATTATGAACATTCCTACTTACCGCTGCTGCTGCTTGTTGCTGTTGAAGGGCAAGATGCTGCTTGGCAAGAAGATCTGCTTGATTAATCGGTGGATATGCAGTAGTGGCACTATCATACGGTGGTGGCGGTAGCATCATTGGCACTAGAGGCGGTTGCAGGTTCATGGCAGCTAAGGCGGGCACGTTTAATCCCAATGGTAATCCCATCATTCCCATCATCAATCCTGGATATTGTTGTAACTGCTGTTGTAATTGCGACGCAGCCATTGCAGCATTTAGCGCGGCTTGCATTTCGGTCATCTGCTGCGCGAATGTTAGTTGAGCATGCTGTTGTTGCTGCTGCTGCTGCTGTTGCTGTAGTTGTTGCTGCTGCTGCTGCTGCGATTGTTGCGACTGTTGTGAAATATGATGCTGCGAATTAGTAGGTAGCACAGTCGGTGTCGTGGAATCTGTACTCGAAACTGGTGTATTGCTTAATGCCGGAGTGGTTGCTGGAGTAGTAGACGTAGCTTCCGGCGTTCGGCTAATACATTCTTTACTCTCGGTATTGTCATCCTTTTCCTTTTCGCGGGATTCTTTATCAGCACTGAGATCTTGAGGTTGTCCAGCGGCGGGCGTGGAACTTCTCGGTGCCGTAGTGGTTGACGAAGACGTCGCGACGGTCACCACGACACTTTTCTTCTCGTATTCGCACTTGAACTGCTGCGCGTACTTTTCGAGAAACTCACGTGGTACCAGATCGCGATGTACCTCCTCGCAATGAGCTTTCAACACCCAAACGCTGCTGAATTCTTTGTTGCAGTGCTGACAAGTACTGCGCGTAAGTTCTGGTATCACATCGTCGTCCATATGAGCTTCTTCGGTTTCCTCCTCTTTCTCCTGCATGGCCTGGGCAGCGAGTGCTTGCTTCTGCTGTTCCTGTTTCTGTTGTTCTTGTTGCGCTTGAAGGGCGGCGGCCGCCTCCTCTTCCTTGCGCTGTCGTCTTTGGTGATTCTCATTGAATTGCATAACGAGATCGAAGCCGAAACTCTCCAACAGATGCTTGTACATCTGTGACGTCTTATGTCGTGGCTGGGAGAGAATATCCTGCGTAGTCTGCGATGAGTGTTGCGTAGCCGATTGCATGTGTTGTTGCGGCCCTGGTGTCGTAGACGTGGGAGGTGGCGACTTGGATGGAGTAGAGGAAGCTAATTGCTGCGACGCAGCAAATTGTTGAAACAATGCCAATGCCGGATTATTTAAAATGCTGCACAGTTGCTGATGTGCCGCGAGTTGATCCTGATTAACGAATAGACTATTGCAGCGCGAACAGGAAACCATCCCTCCCGTATTGCTTGTGTTCGTGTTGCCGGGCGGGCTATTCGGACTCAGCGGTGGTTGTTCAATCAATGGCCGAGCGAGATCCAACTGGCCACTGGCTGCGAGATCCTGCAATTTACTGGCACGCGTTTGATGAAGAACACTTCTCATGTGGATGTCCAAAGTACTGCCCTGGCTGTAAGCGACCTTACAGATATTGCACTTGTATGGTTTCTTGTCTTGATCTTGCTGGGAATCGGGCGATTCAGTCGGGCTAGCGGGCGGTACCACTGAGATCAACGTGTTGTTGTTACCTTGTTCTTGCATCGCCCGTTTCAACTTATGCAGATGACTTACACTGTTGTAGTGCACCAGAAGGATGTTCTTCTGCGTGAAGCTCTCTTTACAAACGTCACATTTATACGGTCTATTAGGATCTAAATATTTTTCCATGGGATAAGACATTTTTTCACCTTTGCGATGCAACAGAGTCTTGTTGTGGCCAGTCAAGTAGCTCTGACGCGTGAAAGCCACTTTGCATCGGTGACACTTGAACTTTCGACTTGGATCTTGATAGGAATCCTCGGCAATCGTTTGACTATTTAAATAATCCTCTAATAGTCGTTGTTCCTTCTGTAATGGAGACGAATCACTGGCGTCGCTTTCCTCTTCGTCACATTTACCAGCGTCATCTTCCATATGCAACTCGTTTGTCAAGCCGGCTTGTTTCTTCAACGTTTCTTCCGTGATTGCCTGAAGAAGGGGATGAGAGTTGATCAAGCTCTGCTTGTACTGAGCCATTTCATCCTCATGGACATCGTGGGCAGATTCCAAATGTCTCTGGAGCGCTTGGACTGAACGAAAAGATCGTCCGCACAGGGTACATTTAGTCGCATCTCTAATAGCGTGATACTGGGAGTGTTGCTGAAGTTTCTCCAAAGTTTTGAACGCGAGACTACACTGCACGCACCGATACTTGTAAACATGTTTCTCGCTAACCGCCAAGGTAGGCGTGGCGACCGGATGAGATTCCCGGCAACAGTGATGTTGTCGAAATTCTTCGACAGAACGCCAAACTCGATCGCACTTGTTACACCTGGCAATCTCGATCTCGTCATTATCACCTCGTTCACTCAGTTCCTCTTCCTGATGAGTTCTCGTCGTAGTCGTGGGCGACGTCGGCGTCGTTGCGGTCGTCACAGCCGGCGTCGAGGAATTCCGATTGTTGTTCAACCAGTGGCTCTGATCCACCAATAATAGTAGCCTCTGCAGACCGTCGGTATTAACGGAGTGGATTTGCATTACATGCTTTTCCAGGGCGGGTCGTTCCTTGAAACTATCTTGGCACAACGGGCATAACAACTCCGTCGTCGGCTCTTCCTTTACCGTTTCCGTTTTCTCCTCTGTATCTTGAACGTGAGCCACTTGCAAGTGCTGTCTTAATTCTTCCCGCGACGTCGGCTGATACGTACAATATAGGCACGTTATTTCTTCTTGATCATTTTCAGGCTCAGCTTCCGGTTCTTGATCGTTGTCCGGTTCCTGCTTTACTTCACTACCGCAATCACTCCCTTCCTCTCGTCGTTCTGAAAGTAGATTAAAAAAAATTGTTTCAAGATTTTTATGTGCCAAGAATGCATTTACCAAACGCCTTCACTTTCATCGTTTTTAAGAATCTCTACAATACTGATTTAAGCAAAATGAATAATTGTAGATATTAAATATTTTTGGAAAAAAAAAAACATTTTTGAAAAAAAAAACACCAATTATTTAACTGTCTTTATTTTTTCGAATACACATTGCTTTATACAAAAAAAATTTATACATTATTTATACATTATTAAAATACATCCTAGATGAAATTGTAAATTAAATTATAATCAGCCTTTTATTGACGTTGGCATTTATTGATCGATACATTCAGTTTTATGACCAAAACGTTCCAGGAGCGAAATTAAAACAACACGTATACAGAAAAAAAGAGAAGAAAATTTATGATCCGTTTATTAGTAATATTTACGAACATCAGGCGTGTTTTGAAATTACCAAACCTGTTTGATGCAATCGATATTTATTCATCGCGGCGTTTATCAAGCGCCGCGTGACTCGACGGCGATAAACGACTAATTAAAAAATTTTCATACACACACGCTGGCGTATAATCAGTAACTTGTCCGCGCGCGAAGCGAGGTGAAAAAACCTTAGGGCTGGCTTGTTTATAGCACATTTCCAGGTACCGTGGAAAATTTCGCAATTACGATTCACCGGGTAACTATCGCATGCTAAAGATTATTTATTTATTTTCCCTACGACCGCCGAGATTCGCCACAATAAATCGGTCTCCGCATCCGACCGGAGCGCGATATTAAACTTCGGCATTATGTATTCAGAGCCGGACGACCGCGGACGAGAGACAGAGAGAAAGAGAGAGAGAGAGACAGTCGTTCATTTCGCAGCGATTCGTTCCCCGAGACATTAACTCGAAACGCCACACGCGGGAGAAAGTAAATTATAGATACTACCGGTATAAACTATGACAAACGCCACACAGCGAAAAGTTCGCGTTCAGTGTCACGTACGACCGATCGGCGGCGCGCGCTTGTGGTGAACGTTCTTTAGCGGCTTTATTATATTGATTGTCCCAAGAATCCGCGTGCACGGATCGATCCGCGCGGAGAATTACCGGCGCAATTATATATGCCGGTCCTTTCGGCGCGCCCGCGCGCGTGCAAACGGAAGGATTTACGCAAGCGAACGAGCGAACGAGCGAGCGAGCGCGTAACGCGCTCGCGGTGTCGTCGCGGAGAGAGAAAGTTTTCCGTCGACGCGCGGCGCGTCCGAGGAACGGAAAGGAATGCTGATGTGTCTGCACGCGTCGCAGATGCTTTCGCAACAATAATATGTCAAATTACAGATTGGCGATATTGAATCATCAATGGCATTAATTTTTTTTTTTTAAAGAATGACAGAAAAAGAAGAAATACAGAGAAAAGGCAAAAAAAAAAGAACGAAAGGAGGACAAACACCGCAAGCACGCATCGTGTCGGTATTGTCCGAAAGCACACTTGCAGTGTGCGGCGTCAGTTGCGACGTCGCGGCGCGGCGCGCACGGAGCAAAACGCGTGCTGCTGGTTTCACTTGGCGCTCCTGCCTTCTCTCCACTCGTATATTTATGTAAGTACAGCCCGTCGATATATAATAACACGCGGTATTGTGCGCGCCGCACCACGCCGTGGTGGTGGCGGCGGCACACGCCACGGCCATATGCCACGCAAAATTACCGTCATCGCCGGCTAATTGTGAGATAATAAAATAATGAGACCAGTGAATACATTAAAGGGCACAGTCGCAACTTTTCTTTGAAACTAATGTAGAGCGCAGGCAGACATAAAAGAAATTTCGCCGTGAAAGGAATTACGTTCATCGTCACGAAACCCGGTTCGTAAAGTAGCTTAACATTTTTCGGACATATTACCTCAAATAGATTTTTTATCATAAATTCGCAAGTGACATTTTTATTTAATTTATCATTTATAAAATATATCAAATTATAGGAGAAAGAGAACAGCGAGTTTACGAATAACAAGCTTAAAGAGAGACAAGCTTAAAGAAAAAAAAAAAAAGAAAAGATACCACAGGTCGATTGATCGAAAAATACCACAATGTTCTTTCAGTACAGCGACAGCTGTTTCGTGCAAAAAAAAAGCGATTAAAGGAATTCATTTTTTGTGAATGACGAGGAAGTGAAAAACGCGACATATTCGTGATTACAGACCAAAGCCTTTTTCTTTTTCAGAGAAACCAAGTTGTTCGAACGCTGACACACTTTGCACCGTTATGTAACTTTCTTAATGTATGAGTTTTAGTATGTTACTTATTGTACGTTACTTATTGATTGTTCTTCATAATTCTGGCATATTAATGAATGTCACTGGTAATACAAAATATATTCTATCGTGAAAGGCGTTTCGCAAAATGTTGTCATTGACAAATAAAATATTTTCAATGTAAAAAAATTCATCACTATTAACGGGCGTAAACAACATATTTCGTGACGGCAACAAATAATATTTTTCACATTTGTGATGTAAATGGAGATGTAGATGTTTATCATAACTCACCATTGTTGGTACTCGTAGCGTTGGGCGTCGTTGGTGTTACCGGGCTGAGCGGTTGCGTGGAGCACAGCGGCACGTTGCGATCGCTCGTCACCTGAAACATGACGCTAATATCCGCGTGCGGGGATTCGTTCTCCGAAAGGGTGCTTCTCCTATGGATGTGATGTATCTGTTCCATGTGAAGGTGTCGCAGAGACCTGACGTGTTGCAGAAGCGGTAGACGGTGCCGGGAGCTAAATCCGCATATCACGCAGTGATACAATTTCGTAGAGGTTTGGATGTTGCTGCTCGCTTCAAGCAGATGACGGAGCAGAAGAGACGCAGCTTCGTGTCTCGGCAAGGCGGCGTGTAGGGCCAATTTATGAGCACTATTGGTATAGTAATCGCACGCGTGGCAGCGCAACTGCGCGGCGCTTGTGGGTGACGCCAAGTACTTGAGCTTCCATTCGTTGCGCGGGCCACCCTCTTTCACGTGGTTCATATGCTGCAGCCGTTGCAGATGCTTGTCAGTCTTGCAGTGCAACTGGAAATTTGCCTTGAGGTTGGTTTTATAGGTACACAGTTTGCAGACGAAGTGTGCGTTCGCCACCGCGAGTATGTCGCCCTCGCGGGTCCTCGTTCTGTCGACGGCTAGATGGTGACTCAGAGCCTCGAGCGAGTCCGTGGAGAAATTATTGCAGATGCAGCATTGATACACATGCTCGGGATCCATATCCGCGGGTTCCGGTGGCGGCTCCATGCTGTCCGGCGAAAGTCCGACGTCGCCGCCAAGATTACTCATGGCAGCCGCGCTCGCTATGGAGCCTATGAGCTCCGGCGGAAACTGCGGCATTTGACCGCCGGTCATCATTGTCATCAAGACCGCTTGATTGTAAGCTAAGTCGGCCAGCGCCGCTTCCGTGGGCTGCGGTTTGTCCAGGCCACCTAAGTGGAGCAAATGCTCGAGTTGCTGTTGTTGCTGCTGTTGATGGTGGTGCTGGGCCTGCTGATGGTGGGACAACGCGGACAATGTTTGCATGTGCTTGATGTTCTGGTGCAACACCATCGAGTTGTGCGTATGCTTTTCACTCGTCATGTGTATCCTCAGATTGCGCGCGACGTTTGTCTCGTAGTTGCATATGTCGCAGCGAAACGAGAGCTTCGGTTTACTCTGATTGCCACCCTGAACGGCCCGGTGTGGGCTGTGATTCTGCTGATGGTGGGGACTCCGCGTCGGCATTGGCGCGTCCTGAGACGAGGAGGGATTGCTGGTGCCGGAGCCACCCCCGCCTCCCTGCTGGAGTTCCTGCATGTTGTTCAGATGCTTGTCGCTCTGCATGTGTATGCTGAGATTACCCTTCGTCGTGGTGGAATAATTGCACACTTCGCACCTGTACGGTTTGTATCCGCAGGTATACGTTTCCCCGCGCGCTAACCTGGGATGAGGCTGACCCGCGTTGCAATAAAAACAGGATGTCTCACTCTCCGGATGTTTTTCCTTCATATGTATTTCGAGAGTCTCTTGATACTTGTAGTGCCAGTTGCATTTGGGACATTTCAAGGTTTTGCAGGAATTTCGACTGTGTATTCCAGCGAGCGGTCCGCCGGGACCGGCGAGTCGGCTGCTCGTCAATATGAGCTCGCATTTCGGACACTCTACCCCACTCGGTCTACCTTGCATGTGCTCTGGACAGACACCTATCGTGGTGCCGGTCAGAAAGTTCGGTGGAGCCTGAGTGAGGGCGGCATACGAAGACGGAGATCCTTTGGTGGACGAAGTCGGTGGCGGCGGTGAACTGTAATGCATGTCGGGAGCCTTCGCCCATGACGCGGCGCTCACTTGCCCGCCGGTCCACGGATGTTGCTGCTGTTGATGATTGTACGTGAGAGAATGACTCGAATGTGACGTTGGCGTGGTCGGAGTGTTTGGCGAAGGTCGTTGTTGTTGCGTCTGTTGCGTTTGTTGCTGTTGCTGCTGGGGACTACTAGGTACGCCGGGGGTGCTCGCCGGGGTGCTCGTTGTGGTCGGCGTTGTCTCGTGCTCGTTGGATTCGCTACGTTGCTGTTGCTGTTGAGTTTGTATTTGCGCGGGCGACGCCTGGGTACAAGTCGAGCTCGTGACAGGTTCTAGGAAACTGACGAGCGGCTGCTTTCCTCTGCCCACGGCCTGTATAATGGCAGACGCCGTCGAATGCGAGAGTATCTGCCGTTCGTCTTCCATTAGGGTAAGTTGATGCTCGCCCTGGGCGTGCGCGACAAAACTTTTCGCGTAGCCAAAACTGAGCTTGCATATGAAACACATTAGGATAGGTTTGACGGGGACTGACGCGGCAGGCGGCGGCGGTGCTGTGGGCGCTGGTAGCGGCTGTTTACTACCTTCCGCGCTCCTATAACTGATCACCCGATAACTGTGCATCACGGGAAGATCGGGATTGTGCTGTTGGCTCGCCGAGCGCTGTTGCTGCTGCTGTTGTTGTTGCTGATAGGCCTGATGCGCGTACAATCGCGATACGTAGTACGCGCTCGCGATTTGTGGGAAAACTAAGGAGTGAGGAACCGATACACCGCGCCCATCTACGATACAACCGTCGGGCAGAGAGTCGTCCTCGCTGAGTTCGCTCTCGCCTTCGATGATATAGGCCGAGCCGTCCGGGTTGTAGACGATCTTGCCATCAAACTTCTCCACGTCGCCGCCCGTCGGGCTCGGGCTCGGGCTGGGACCCTGTTGTTGTTGCTGCTGCTGCTGACTCTGCGACTGCATCGTCATAGTCGTGGTCGTGGTGGTGGTGGTGGTGTCAGCGATAGGTGTGGGTGTTGGTATCGCGTCGCGGGTGCAGGGTTCTGTGCCCGAAGGTGGACTAGCCGTGCGGGGATGATGGGGCTGATGTAGTGCAGCCCCGGCCGCAGGGGGGGACCCACCCACTCGGCCCCCCTCCTCCTCCGGGCTCATCTCCTGCTTCTGCTGCGTGTACGTGGAATTTTGGAAGGGTCCGCCGTGTTGCTGCTGTCGCTGTTGCTGCTGCTGCTGACGCTGGGCCGCCACCAGCTGCAGGAAATGATGCTCGATTGCGTTCGGCGTGTGCTGCTGTAGATGCGAGGGAGGAATGTTGTGATGCTGAAGGTGGTACGGGGGATGAGGCTCACTGGAGGGCATCACCCCAGACGTGAGGCGGGCGCCAGCCTCACATCACCTACGGCGTCTGCGCCTGCGTTCTCCGGACTTCCTCCACGGACTCTTCTTCCGTGCGGATTCGCCCGCTTCCACGCCGACTGCCTCCCCGTCTTATCTTCCTCGTCACGAAGGAACGGTTCACTAGCTACCCCGACGCAAGCCCAGGTCGTACCTGCAACAATCCGAATAAAAATCATCATTCGGACTAATCTTTAATACTGCTTTCATGTTTCATTAATTTTATGCTAAAGTTTACATATTATAAATGTACAGTTTCGAAATTCAACTCTCAAAAGTACTCTGAAGTCTGTCCGTCGACTAAAACTTGTTGTTAGCTCTCTCGTGAGAGAATAAATTCGCAGACGGGACACTTAGAAGTCGTCCAGTCCGTCTAATCCGGTTAAACACAGTCGACATTTCCGAGGACGGACGAAAGATAGCGAAATACGCAGAAGTGCAGCAAGCTGCGTGTGCAGAGGATCGGCCGGAGAAGACGGCGTGGTTAGGTACACAAAGTCGCGGCGGAGAACCGTCGCGGTAACACAACGGCTCGTTGTGTTCGGATTACCTGAGTGAGCCCAGCTGTGTTTGCGATCGATCGGCCGAGCTTATCTATCGATGAAATATCAATGTTCGTCCGAGCAATATGAGAATGAAAGACGAAAAGGAGCGCGGCGAGCGAGTTGTCGCTATGAATGCTCGCCTGTATGCCCTCAGATTAAGAATCCTTCTCTCGTCTTTCTACGCGTGTCCCTCCCTCCTTTATCAACGATGAAGCTCTCGTCATATAGTATACTATGAAAGACCATTGTTGGCCCTCATTCTGCTCACTCGATACTTTTAATCTTTTCTTCTATCAGACGTGTTTTTGATATTTTTTGACACAATTTTGATTTTCGCATAAATTTAATTATCTCTTTTCTGTATTTTACTTTTTTAGGCTCTAATATTTTTCGTAGAAGTTACAAGATTTTAAATTATTACTATTTTTTTATCGTATTTCACTTTGTTAAATCGAATGTAATGTAGTAATTAAAAAAAAATTACATTATACCTCGTTAAAGGTGACACTTGAAAAAATTTCAAGTTTCTAAAAATTTGTGTCCTTGTAATAGAGAGATGCAGACGGAATTAAAATTCTCTCAGGGTTCTTCTCAGGATTCCTGCGATTTTCAACGCACGGGCAATAACGCGGCCTCACTTGACGCACCGTCGAGATAATCCGATTTCAAATTACGCAAATGGACAAATTACAACTGCGAAAGCGGATGGGAAACGCGTCGCAATTCCGGGAGAGCTAACGAGAGCCGTGTGAGAAGGATTAGGCGCGTCCTACGCGTCACCGAAAACGAGGTACGCCGCGCCGCGCCGGCCGCTTTGATTACCGCGGGGAGATAAACACGTTCGCGGGAGCATAATCCACGTTTCCAGCGAAACGTGCGCGATGATGCGAATTCCAGCCGCGAGGCGAGTGGCGAGGGCGAAGGCACAAGCAGGACTCTAATAATCTAATCCCAATTACGCGGGATCGCGGTCTCGAATCAACGTCGTGAGGTGGAGGCCGGCCGGCCGCAAGCATTCACGGAATCTAACGGATTAAAGATGATGCCGGGTGGGTGTAACGCGGGATTTATGCGCCGGCTCGCGTGCGTGTGTTACGGGGGTGTGGAGCGGCGTGACGATCCATCGAGAGAGAAAGAGAGAGGGCAGCGTACATCCCATCCTGCGGAAGAGAAGCCTGGAACCGATCCCGTCCCATCTTCCTCTCGCCCCCCTCACGCCCGTTGGCCGCGGGCGGTATCGCCGGACATTATGGTACATACGTGTATACGCCGCATTACACGGCTCCCTCCTTCACCCTCCGTGCGCGGTCCCTCCTCCTCCTCCTCTTCCTCCTTCTACTCTTCTCTCCCCATCGTGCCGCGCCATCGCCACAGTTATAATTCCGCGGTGCAAACGCCATAATCTAGTCACCGTATCCCCCGGCATCTCTTTCTCGAACGATACCGCTTTTATAATGCGTGAGGTACGCCGGCCGCGATCGTTCCCTCGGATTATCATCGATCGATACCGCCAATCCTAGGCGAATCCTCCTTGCGCGGCGCCCAATCACATGCCGCGCCGCGCCACGCCGGTCCGAGAGACGTTCCGCGATCCGATAAAACGGGTGCTTCGTTGACGGCGCTCATTAAAGCAAAATCGTACACGTCGAGGAATATAATTGCGCGGCCTACTGGATCGGCGCTAAACGAGGGGGGGGGGGGGCAGCAAAATGCACCTTTACCGTATTCCCGCAAATATGTAGCGAAAACGCTCTGCTTGAGCATCGCATAATTCATGACATCAACGTCGATACACGATACTCTTTTACGGCTAATAATTATGACTTGATGTGAGTTATAATGTGGCAGTGATAATGGAATGTATAAATTGCGCTAAATTGCAAATTAGCCAAATGCAATTTTATTTAAATTTAAACATTGTAAACGCGCTAATATTAAATAATCTGTGACGTTTGCACATAACTTTGTCACATTTTTTACCACTATCTTTCTTAAACTGATATAAGTTTATTGAGTTTAGCTTTCACGTTACAGATGTGCAAAAAGCTGTTTGTACTGTCAGGAATTAATGTAAAATCCTAGAAAGTTCCAATTCTTGTTTTTCCTTCTAGAATGCGTGGAAATATTCGAGATAACTTGGAATTCTCAGAATTAAAAATGTTGGTATTTATTTAATGCGACAATCTGACGATTCAGTTCGATGTCATCTGTATAAACGTACATTGATACGTTATCACGTATCCAGAGTGTACGCGCGAGGTACGGAGAGAAGACTAAGGGTAACAAAGGGCATCGGGACAAACGAAGAACATCTGCCAATCTGACATCACCTGCCCCGACTCGCCTATTTCTAGTCAATTTATCACGCATTTCGGTAATGCTAGGAAGAACAACGGAAGGACGACTAGCGGCGTCGACGTTAGAGGCGTATGGCGTCGAACGGCTTTGTTTTCGCAGGGCCCGGCCCTAATTAAACGATAGCATCTTAATTGTCTCCCGACCATTCTAACGCGGCGATTCATGGCCGCGATCGTAGATCGCCGAGGGTAGAGCGCCAAGTTTCGACTGCTTTCTTATATTGCAGCGTCATGATTCCTGTTTGTACATGGCCAGAAATCTGTGGGCGCTTTAAAAATTATTCACGAGTCTTTTCAGAAATAACATTCGCGTTTATTATTTCAAAACTGCATTATTTTTCTCGTAATTAAATAAACTTGAATTGTTACAAATCCAATAAGATTTAATAAAACTAAATTATTTTCTTTATAACGAAGAAAATAGTTAAGTGTGAAATTATTTTCTACGTTTCAGCGATACAATGACTGGGAGATAATACGATATTTTTATTCTGCTTAATGCGTTTGATTCAATAATTTATGATAACGTAGTAATGATTTTTTTTTTAAATTTATCAAATCTCTCGAGATAAGAAAATGGTGTCAAAGCAATAAATATTTCACAAAGCAAGTGGGACAAGCTAAAAATGAATACCCGGTCTACGAATGTAACAGTGAAGCCGATACACCACGAAGCCCGACGTAATTATAACTTTGGAGAAAGTCGAGGACGATCACAGGTGGCTGATGAGTGTTCAATAGTGGAAAAGGGAAGCGCATGACATAACGCAGCGGGAAGAAAGACGGTGGAGGGCACACAGTGGGGAGCGGGAGAAGCATGGAGGGGGAGGGAGAGCGAGGACGATTCGGGGCAGAGGGAAGAGTCTCTCCGATGATGGGAGTTAAATGTTCGACGAAGGAGCGACCGCGAAGTCGACGCACCGTGCCCTTTTGTTTGTCGCGGTATTTCGTTCGAAGGTCCCTTTGTATCCTCCTGAACGGAGGTAGGAGGCATCCGTGGTACCTACGGGGCCCACATGGCGAACCCGGCCGCGTTTATTCGGCACGAAATACGCAAGATGCGCGCAATTATGGCCTCTCAATTATCTCGTACGCGTCTCGTTATTTATTGAATATCGTGCCTGTTTATTTCTCAGGCGAGTTTGCGTGCCGCGGTAAGAGGGTGTCCTCGTAGGACGGCGAGAGGGTAGAGGACGGCGGGAGCGGTTGCCTCCTTTTTTTTTCCTTGCGGGTTTCGACACGGCTCGACGTGTGGGGACGCATTGTTCGGGCTGATACCGAAACCGGAAGTTGTCGAAATTCCGCGTCGCGCAAATCGAGACCGCAGACTTTCGCGTGCTCCAGAAACGGCGCATTACTAGAGCACATTACACCTCGACGCGACACTCTTTGAAATCTTCAATTCGCAAAATTATTAAAGGGAACATAATCCTATCTGATATGTTGTACATATAATGTATAATATATATACCTAATATATTATATTATACATATTATACATTACACTATACACACAATATATAACATATTATACATATAATGTATAATATAGTGATTTAGACATTTCTATAATTATCTTACTTTTTAAAAAGAATTATCGAGACACTATATATGCTGCACGGTGCATTAGATTGCATCAATTGCCAAGTACAACGCACTGCGGCTCCGCGGTACAATTAACTGGGGCCGTATTTCTCTTATTATTGTTATTACGTGGCCGGACGGCTTTCTACTTAATATACGCGGGCCGCGAGCCTGATAAGAACTATCCACGGACAACGACCACGTTCGGCTGACGCATACGAAGCCACGCGGAAACACAGCCGCGCTGAAATCGCACTCGCGTATGCGCTCGCTCCGTCGCTTGTATGCAAATGTCGATGCGAAATAATTGTAGCTGCACCCCTAGTATGTTAGTATCGTAGCATCTTCGATCACGCCAATCGAATCTCATCGTCGCGGAGAGCAGAAAGGAGAGGGATGCATGGACTCTACGATAAGAGAAGAACGCTCGAAACGTGTATCATTCGTTTCGCCGCAGTTCACATTTATGCAAACTTCCCGCCGTATCTCGTCACGATAGTGCGAATGGGAGAAATGCGAATAACGGTTTTATTTACCAATCGCTCTTCCCGTGTTTCGTAATAGAAGTATCGATCGTTGTCTATAATGCGCAGTCCTGAGGTTTATAATGCGATTGCATGTAAAACGCGTCACGATGCAAAACGCGAGTTTCGCCGTAAGCTCGCCCAGTAACACGCGATCGATAATTACATCCGTTTTTAATGGCGATATGAACTAATACATTATAGAATTATAGAAATAACTACGGCAGCGGTGGGTGACGTTAACGGTGAGAACTCGCGCTCCTCGTAATATTCAGCAAACATTTCCTCACATCGCTCGGAGGAACAAATTTTTCCAATTAGGATTTCACGGAATGATAATTGCGGTCGAGTATAGAGGAATTTCGCACTCTTTCACAGTCGACGGACTCGCAATCCCGTGCGGTACGAGAATTCCTCTCTTCTCTTATCAACATTTCGTACTTCACGCTTCACGCTCACCGCTACACCTTGGTTGGGGGCCGACGCGTCTTCGCGCTATCTGATAAGCGCCGATTAATCGATATTATTTTGATTGCCCGAAGGAATCCGCTACGCCATACGATATTCGCTCTCGAACGGACGGACGGGAGAGAGAGAGAGAGAGGGAAAACGAGAAGATGAGTCGAAGGAAAGATAGAGAGAATGTTGCGGTGGTAAGGAGACTGCGAGGGGCAGCAGAAGAACCGATGGATGGGAGAGAGCGTTGCGCGCGGGCCCTCTCTCGCTCGAAGACAACGGCAATAAGTGAAGGGCAGAGCGCACGAAGGCAAGCGAGCGAGCGAGCGCGCGCGTAATTTACGTGCAACATGGATCCGAGCGGCGTTTAATCCGACGGTGGAGCCGGCGATTATGAAGTTAGGGTTGGGTTAGGTGCTGAGCGCAAGGAGGGCCTCTTTGTGATATCAATTAAGTATGATTTTCCTCCCCCCACTAGGGCGAGAGCGCGCAGCATCGTCTTCCTCGCGGGCCCTCTCCATCTTCGTCGCTCTTTTCGCACCGGCTTCTTTACTCTCTCTCTCTCTCTCTCTCTTTCTCTTTCCTCCCTCTCCCCGCGGGGGTAACCCAGGGTTTAACCCATTCCCTTATAATTTCCTCCCAATGCACCGTGAGAAACTCGCTCGTAACACGCACGCGCACGCACGTACACCGGGGGCCCGCTTCCCCCGACTCGCCCCCTCCCTCCCTCCCTCCCACCCCCTTTTCATGCTCTTACTCGCTCACCCGCTCTCGTTGGCGGTCACCGATTATTAGATTTCATCGAATTTTCGTCGTCCGCGCGCAGGCATCCGGTCCAGACACGAATCCGCCAATTAACCCTGTTAGCGTGTGGGGGATCCGCAATTAAGCCAACCGTGAGAGAAATTCGATTCACGGCGCGGTTCGCTTTTTCGGATCGCAATGAAGACCCGGAATGCCGTGCCGTTCAAAATTTCGCCGTTAATCTTTCCCGATCGATTCGGACCTTATATTACTAGATCACGTTTCATCGCGAGTCATCTTTCTTTTTCTTTTACATCTGTCGTTCTCGGATCGCGACGAAAGAACGTGAATTATTAACGAGAGTAACGGATATGGTCATTCTCCGACGCGTCATTCGTTTCATCCTCGTTAATTCATTCTCTTTTATCTTACCTTGGAATACTGGTTATTATTATAAATACATGTGGTAATACGTAATTAAAATGACTAATATAATTCTAGAGATCGCGATCTTATTAAATCAATTTTTTACAAGCTTCATGTTTGCATAATGTGCATTTAAGTCTCACTTTACATAATCGTTATATCGATATCTCTAATTCTACCAAGTTTATTTTGTTATTTTGTTGTGCATTAGATATACACTTCTTTTAATTATAATATGTTGTTCTTGGAAATAACCGGTATTTCCAAGCTGAGAAAGAATTCTCGTAGAAAAAGTGGAGGAACAAGAATCTCGTCTCATATGTAGGAAGTAGATTGTGAGGATGCGGCACACATGAGATGATGCGAAATCTGCAACCGACTCGTTTGTTAACGTCGAGACGAGTTCCATAACGATCTCATTTAACTTCCCGGCGACACTTGACCTGTGTACGTCAGAGAACGTCCACGCAGTGTTGTTGCGTGCGCTTCGGTAGCTTAAATAAGGTCTCTCGAGGAGAAACCATCAAGGGAAATCCCCCTTCAGCGCTAAACGCGGAGAGCCGCGGAACATAACGTGACACTAACTGTAGCGTGTAACAATTTACTTTAAGATGTAACGATAGGGTCCTGGGTTTGATTCCAGTCCTCATCCCACATATTGATGTGGAGGCACAGAATAGAAAGTCATTTAGACTGCACAGGGTGCATTCGCACAAATTCTCAACATATAATAAAGAATTCTATACTGAAAAAAATTTTTGTTAAAAACGGACGAATCAGAAAAATCTTATAGGTGTGTTAAATATTCTGGTTATTATAATAGAATTCGATACTTTATATAATAACCAGAATTCCTATTAAAATAACCAGAATATTTGATCAATCTTACAAGATTTTCTGATTCGTCTATTTTTAACCAGAATTTTTTTCAGTGTAAGAATAAAATTTTTCCAGTGAATGCTGAATCGTTCGTTTGTTTATCTATTATCGACATGCTATTTATATTGCAGTCAGATTACTTTTTAATTTCATTAATTTTGGAGTCGGCGGTTCTCGCTGCACAACTCATTTGACCGTAGTCGCCGAGGATTCCCGTAGCTCTTTTTCAGCTAACCTCGGATTTTTTCTTCCGCCTTGCATCAATAGCGCAACATTGAGTCACGCACCCTGATGTACCATGATGCCTCATGTATGTACCACGACGTTCCTCACAAAGAGATTTCATGCAATCAATTTTGTGGCCCCCAACGTAATGCAATATTTATTTTTAAACGTTAGTTCAAAATGTTACCGTACAACGGAAGTGTTCGCATCGATGCGTATTTTCCGACTTCGTTTATGGGTCGGTTCCGACCTTGCGACCGGATCCCCGATATCTTTCGACGAATACACTCACGCCTCAAGATCGAAAAGAAGAACGCGGCCTCGAGGCTCCGCGCGGACATTGTAGGAAGTGCTTTTTGCCCTGACGTCGTGCCCGAGCCGTTGACGGTCGACGTGGGGTGGCTAATGACAAAATCAATGCGACATAATTAGACATGGCGGCTACCTACCTACCCAGCTACCTAGCGATCTATCGCGACTTGCGAGCGTGTCCGTGTGCGGGTACCTATACGAGCACGAGCCACCGTTGCGCTGGGGAGGAATTATTGTAAAAACATCCCTTAATATGATCGATACGGCTTCGTCGTTAGTTCGTGCCTGTCCGTCTCACCCCGTTGGCAATAGTACCTCGACTCTCTCATAGCGGGTTTCGTAGATTCGAATCGAATTTTCATTAATTTCATAAGAACAAACAAAAACGATATGTTTACACGAAAGAAAGTTAAATTTCTCATTTCGACAAAATATAATTACGATTTTCTCTTTCCCTTACAGAGATATGTGTCTCCTCTTATATGCCTTTGTAAATGAAAGCATCTAGACTTTGACATCGTCTTTGGTTTCGTTTGGAATTGCATTTGGTTGTATGTATGGCAAAAATATCGTCCAACAGTCGAATGATTTCAGATTATATAGTTGAGTGACATTCATAGACGCTCTATTCTATAAATATCACGTTTTCCCGCGATGATCGACGCTATTATCGTCATGCAGCGTGACAAATTCGTGTAGAGTTTGGTATTGGTTGAGGCATATCCAGAATGCACGCGCAAAAATCGGGGCGCGTACGCATCGATGCAAACAGGTCAATATGATTCCTCGCGATGCGCGCCGTATGCGTCATGCAGGGGATAAAAGGTGGTCGATCCGTCGACTGAAACGAGAAACAACTGCGGCGGAATCGTTGAATTAATTATGCTGGGCATTGCACGCCGTCGCTTCGCACGTTCGCGCGACTTCGCCGAGAAAAAGATATCGTTATAACTTTTTTCAGCTCAGACTTGCTGGGAATGCATTGGCTTCGTGTCATGCCAGAATAATGAACTCATAATTAGCGGATCGCGAGTTCTCATCCGATATATGAATTTTATATTTCATAAAATTCCTTAAAGGTAGTTAATACCTACTTATTTTGTAATAATTGAGACTTTGTAATAATTGACAGTCTTACTTTGTAATAATTGAGAAGCCGCGCATTTAATAGTATACGTGGCGAACTTAACAGCGTTCACGTACACTACCAAGTGCGTGGTTTATTAACTGTTTAAAAAATGCTGATTGATTTTACAATAAATACTGTTTTACCAAATATTATAAAAAAATAATTTAAGACTTTTCGATTCAATTTTTGAAGAAATAATATAATGTAATTAAGACGGTTTTTAAGGTACATTTTGTATAGAGTATTTTTCTTATATAAAAAAAAATAAAAATAAAAAAACCTTTTCTGATATATAAAAAAATTAAAAAAAAAATAAAAAAAAGTTTCTTACCTTTATATATTATTTTGTACCTTTGTCTCCCAGGGACACCGAAATCAACAAATTATTTGTTATCCATATAATAGTCAAGAGCAATGATGTGTGTGCTTGGAAAAATGGTTAAGGTATTGTGTGTTCAACCTTAAATCTATTATATGTGAATTATGCCAATTTGATATCGTACTTATGCATTTCCCTGAAAGATTTAGATTATATGTAGATTAGTTTTGTTCTCTTAGAATAAATCTAAGAGTATATTTAGAAAAATTACATCTTTGATTTATTATCGGTATACCTTATGCAGAGTTTAATAATTGTGTTGGTTCATCACATGTCTCCGTGGTCGAATTGATAAGGACGTCCGTTATGCAAGGAATATCCGATTCGAAATATCACCTTCTTTGGCTAAGGTGATATTTTTTGCAAAGTTTGAGAATAGGTGAATGCATTTTTTGAATGCATTATTTTGTATAAATTTAAGATCTAATATTTTTTAGATCTAGGTGACATTAGGGACTATTATAGTCCTACTCGCTCATCTTATATTACTACTACACTATTATTACTCCTATTACAATAACTTTATAGATATAAGTAACATTAGGGACTGATATACTCTTATCCACCTATTTTATATTACTACTACTACTATTCCAACAATATTTTAAGAAAAATATAAATGTATTATAAAAGTAAAAAAATATATAAAAACACTTAAAAATATTAACAAAGATTCAGTCCAACTGAAGCATCAACGGCTTTTTCTAAGTAAAGAATAAAAAAAGTAAAAAATTAGTAATTTAATTAACTTATCATTAAATTTTTTGGAAGGTGCTAACGCAAGTGATTAGTAACGGTAGAGTTTCGTGTTTGCCTACATATTAACGAGAAAACACAAAAAGTTTTTAGTCAACAGTCATATCACGCAGAACGTCTCAAGTTCTCGTTTGATCACAAAAGCTCTCAGTGTACCGTAGGTTTTACATATTC
>JAJVSH010000033.1:973979-1251702 GCA_021460005.1 Tetramorium alpestre | reverse complement strand
ATATACTATAGTTATATTCTAGTATAAATATATACAGAAAAAATCTGGAATGAAGCGTGACTCTGTGCTGTTTAATAACGATAAAATCTTTGATTTGATCGTGACTCTTATTCAGCATGTTAATGTGAAAATACAAAAATTTCCTTAGCTTTTTTAGAGTGTAGTATGTAAGCTCCGTACTAATTTCAATAATAATTATTATTATGATCTATTATACCAGATTCAAACTAAGCAAAATCTGAAAATTTTTTGTGCTCATCTCTTTTCGAAAGGCAAAACTACCGAGAGTATCTTACCAAGAGAACTTCTTTAAAAATTGGCCGTTCGGAATCAGTATTATACTATAGATCTCATATATCTGACACACGGATATATGCGAGTGATTAGAAACGAAAGGGTTTTGGGTTCAATCGTGGTTCTCATACATAAATGTGAGGGCACAAAAATCTTTTTAGATAGCAGCATGTGGGCTTCGTATCAACCTCAATGTAGCGATAATAATAATACTATATATAATAATATAAATATATGGAGATGTGTAGTGATGCAGGCCAAGGCACAGCCCGAGTTATAGAGCTACTGAATAACGATAGTGTGATAACATTAATGTAAATATAAATATCACATAAATATATGGGTAGTGATCATAGCGCAGAGAAGTCTGCGCTGTTCTACGAATTAGAACATCCAACAAATTCAAGTCCTTATTTGTTTAAAAACTTATTACTTGATCGCCATTTCTCTTCCGATCCACATTAGTCAGCGTGGAGAAGTATGGCTAAAAATCCCCAAGGTATGTTCCAATTAAATTGGAAAATTAAAACTGTGAATCCCATATGCCACCCAAAGCATAATATGCAGAAGAGATCGGATTATATTCGCCTTCAATTCCAACGATTTCAAAATTTAAATTGCTTTAATTTCTTCTAAGATAGTTCGACGGCGCTGATTCTCTTTTTCAATATTCATACAAAATTTTTCTTCTGTTATATCTTCTCCCACTGTTCCATTTTATTCACTAAATAAAAAAAAATAAAAAAAAGGATTAATAAACTGTACATAATCATGCATAAAAAAATAAAAAATAAAATAAAAATAAATAAGATTTGTTTATAATTAAATTTTTAAAGCATGCTTCTTTTGAGAGCAATACGTCTTTAGCAGATTTTGGATTCGATTATTCCACATATAGCTTCAGTTTAATTTTCAAATTAAAGAGATTAATTTGAAAATTCATAGTTGTGAAAGAACGACAAATGAATATTAACTTGTGTAGGAAGCGCAAATTTCATTTCTGAGGTGACATATGGCTCCGTGTAAAAGCGATTATTTCGTGATCGGTAGGTCTCGCGAATTCGATTTCGATTCTCATCCCTAATACAAGATACCCTCGATTTTACAAGAGGCTGACTGGAAGATTAAAAATTGTGAATGGTCGGTAGAATTTTTTATTGGCTACCCCTCCCCCTCTGCGTGGTGCAGCACCCGAAGCGAGCGAGCGGGTGGCCACCTGATTGGGTTTCGGGGCCGGTTCTAGGTGCTGCGCTAATGATCTCCGTTAGCAGATGCCTCGCACCGAGGGAACCGCGAGCGTTGATTTATGGTCGCCCGAGATTCCGGCGAATTCGTGGCGCATACCACCGCAGCGCAGAACGGCACGTTTCATGATCTAGTAAGTCCATCTGTTGAGGCGTACGTTCGAATACACACAAATTTCGTTATCATCCAAATAAGAAATGACCTCGTTCCTAACTCTTTCGTACGTACATTTATGTTCTGAAAATTCCATGCGCAAAATGGTCACGTCATACATCTACGTTTTTTTTTCCTAGATATAAAGATAGCACGACTGTATTTTAGTGAACTGACATTTGAAACAATGGCTGTTAATAACTATCTATTAAATCGACAGACACGATCATGGTAGTCACTTAATTTTAAATCATTTAACTCGAGAACCATATAAATCATGAATAAACTTGTGGTATTTCACGCACGTCTATTATTCTTGTAATATAAAATTAAATCAAAACAATCTTTAACGCGAGCCTTTAATAACGAGACTAATATGTGCGTCGACGATTATGCTCCAAAAATAAATATAATAAAACTTGAAAAATGTAAAACTGAAGGTTGCGAATTTCTGCACGGCTCTAGGGTTAACATTATTGCGCGTTATGACGCAGCAAAATTACTTCGAGCTCCCATTCGATGCGAACAAAGCGGCAACGAAGTCCGCCGGTTGCACAATGCGACTTCTTGCCTGGTGTAAAACTTTGTATAAAACCGAGCGAGCCGACGGGGACGCGACACGATGCGACGCGACGATGGCATGGCATGGCATGGCATGGCGTGGCGCGCCGTGGCGTGACACGTGGCGTCGTACGCGCTTCGATTCGAAGGAGATAGATGGAGAAGGCGCTTTTATGCACATAAGCTCGAGTGTAGCGTACGCGGGGCTAATTATACCCCGGACAAAGGGTTTGCTCGCCGATGACGCACAAGTAAGCTCGGAAACATTGATATGGGGGGGAAAGAGAGCTGCCTATACACAGCCGCGGCGACGATGCCGTGCGCGCGGCAAGCCGGAACCGTGCTGGTGATAATCGCGCCCCGCGAGGTGTTTACAATTTATTATTGTTCGTTCTGTCGAGGTGAACGAGCGTCGATAAGCTTCGACGAGGTGGGGAACGCGGATGACGCGCGTAACGTAACACAACGCGATCGCCGTGGACTGATTGAAACTTTCGAGGCTAGCTCCAATTCGACCGCCCCGCGTGTCCGGGACCACGCGTGTCGCACTCGAGAATCCGACGCGCGTCAGCGGAAGGCTGGAAACGACGTCGCGCGGAGGCTCTCGTCGCGGCTCGTCGTTACTCGTGCATGTCGACAAATTGATTTAAACGGTCCGCACACCCACCTAGTCAGCCGGGCCGCCTCGACAGCACGGCACACATACACCGCGTTCCGACACATTAGCGGGCAAACCCACCTATCGCGAGCATGGCCGCGATCAGGTCGGGGAACTATCCGCATCGCTTTCACGCCAGAGACACGGATAATGCCCCGGCCGTACGGGAGAGAGCCGTAGATCAAAATCGCACAATACCCGGGGATTATTGAGCGCGCGATAAATTTTTCCTCGTCCGCGAGAAACGGAAGAAACAAATGCACACTTTTATATCGGTACTCTATAGTTATGCAAATGAGGGAGAGAAATACGCGCTGTGCATGTTGAAAAAGATAAATCATGTAAATCTGCGTTAGTTTCATTGTGTAGACTCTTGCTCTATAAATCCGCGCGCGCGCGCGCGCGCGCACCCTAGACTAGATCAGCTGGTATCCAGCGCTGGATCGTTAGATTCTCAACGGCGATCTCATTAGGAGACCGCGCAGGTAAACAATTCGCGGCATAATAGCGACTCACGCGTTCTCGCGTTTACTGCTTTCCCCTCTCTCGCCCCCCGTTTTGCCGTTGTCGCCACGCCCGATATACATCTCACCCTCTCGATCGTGCGTAACCCTTTATGGCGAACGCACGCGCACGGCGGAGGTAATCCGGGGCCCCCGTCCGCGATTATTTTATGGATACCGACAGCCCGCTTTTGTACGGCAGCGACTCGTAAAAGGGCAGGAACGATGCTCGCGCGCGCACGCTCAAGATGGATAAAAGGCATCGGCGCGAACGGGAACAAACGGAGCCTTGTTACCGCGGCATGCGAACCGCCGCATTCGGCTGATACATCCTGAATGTGATATTGTCGCGGCGAATAAGAAAAATATTTCATCGCGCCGAGAATAAAAAAGAACGAACACTGCTTAGTTCCGCGACGCTTGTTATTACATCCTGTTTTTCAAGATATACATATAGCATAGGAAGGTCACTTATGAAATTAATCCGGAGAATATTCCGCGGGAAAGAAATTGCTTTGCATGTCACAAACGACATGTTCTACAAACTCATCTAATCGCTCGCAAACATTAGACTTGAATAAATAAGTCTATCTTATATAATTCGCTAAGATGCGCGTCCATATAAAATTTCTTTAATCTTTTTAATGATGAAATACCTTGAGAGAGGATCTTGAGATATCTGATAGAAAATTAAAAGAAACAAATAGGTGCTAAATTTGATTATAGAGACTAGATACGACTTGAATAGACATTAGAAAGAATCGAACGAGATAAATATGCAAATTAAATTAGAGGACTAATTTTATGTAAATGCTGCGTTTCTTCCGTCAGAAATAAAAATCTACAGTGTATGTGACATAAACTATAGATATTCAATTCTCAGCAGGACAAACGAAACACAGCAAAAGACAATAGTCAAGTGAAAATAAACCCAAGAATCATTGCGCAGCGGGGAAGGCTCAACTATTTTGTTTGACCGTATTCATCTTTCAAATTCGAAAGAAGTGTCAAAACATGTTCGGCAGACGTCCACTGCTTTTGTATGTTCATTTATCATGTACTTTCTTTTGAAACGGGTGTCTGTACAGAGTTCTAAACCAGCTGGAGTAAAAGGTCTTTCTACAACAACTCAATTTCGATATCCTGCCAAGTGCTAATTTCTGAATTTTCAAAAAGAAGGATTTCACAACAGTCAAGATCTTTTGCGGTTACATAATCATTGACAATTATCCGAACAACAAACAATTTATCATGTTTCGAAAACAGGTTCCAGATGGCAAACTAACGTTATTTATAGATATGTTGATGTTAAAATCTTTTCAGAAATGTTAAAATGACGACAACTAACGTTAGCCGGCTGTCTGAGATGTTTATACAAGATTCAAAATATATCTGTTCAAGCATCCAACAAAAGATCAACTTTCCACTAAAGCTCAACTTTGGTATTCTGTGCTCACTTTCAAATGCTTGCCAAGTGCTCACTTCCGGAACGAATTTTCACAAAAAAAAAGAATTTTGTAAAAGTCAAAGACTTTTACGGTTACATCCTAATCATTGACAATAATTCAAATTGACAAAGGATGTCAGGAATTGTCAACACCGTAACTACTCTGAGACCACTTTCAATAAGGAAGAGAAGAGAGAAGGAGAAAAGAAAAGAAAGACTCCAAGAAAGAAAAAGAGATAGAGCGGACAAAATCGCTTTTGTCCGTTTTCCCTAAATACCTATTGTACACGATTTCTTCTGCGGTAATTATAATAGACAGTAGAGAAAGGGCAAACGTTAAAGACGCTGCTTGTACAACTTGGTTTTCTAGTGAGGTTTAATCGTCCTACTTAATCGCAATTAATCGAGCGGCCATATGTCAGGGCTAATCGACCTCGGTTACACGCCGAGCTAAACGATCGGCTGGATTTCACCTTTCGACGATTACATCCCCAATTATGTCCGCTGTCTTTGTACACATTACAAGCCACAAAATTTTTTATTCTCGGTAACTTCTACATTGTATCATCCCACTGGCATCCTTCTAGCTAAAAATAATTTACGGTAAATCTAAAAGTAAGCCGCAGAAACATTTGCAAGCAAAAGTTCAATCGCATTTCGTAGAAAAGATTTGCGACTAACAGTATTTCAATTTTGAGCTTGCTTTCGCAGAATTGTGAATATCATGTTCGTTGATCCTTCATATGATAATATCTAAAAATATTTCGTTGAAATGTCCTAAGAAGAACGCAAGTGACTTTCAAGAATGTAATCTGCTAAATCGATCAAAGAATAAAGTTTTATTAGTACATTTATTTTCAATTACAAAGTAAAATAAAGACGACAAACATAGGTACAAATAATTTTATGTATTTCCGACTTCATTTATAATTAATATATGTTTTGTAGGGCAATAAAATATACTGATAATAATTCAAATATTATTCTAACGCATCTTATATCGAAGCATTGTATGATCTACCGGATCTTTTTATCGCTACATTTGATATCGATAGGGAAACATCGAGAAAGCTGTCTTTCCATAATATTATTAAAATGCGATGCGATTGGAAAAACGCCACGCCGGGTTCTTCGAAAAACTGACCGCCGCTAGGCGAGGAATTATCAAATTCCTGTGCGCGAACGAGATCATTAGAGAGGCTGTCGGGATGAACGGACAAGAAAGCCGTACGTGTCGCGTCGCCGCGCATTCGTTTCCATCGATCGGAACGCGTTCGTTATTCGACGACGGGGAAGCATCGTCGGAAAGTCCCACGGCGCGGCGCATCGAGCCGCGAGCGCAAGTGGCGAAAGAAGAGTGAAGGAGGATGGACGGGAAGACGATCGCCGTTAACGAGCCGTCAATCTGGGGCCGCAGAAGTGTCGATGACACCTGTTAGGGGACGATCGGCAGATGCTGCGCGACGGCTCACCGGCGCAGCGTCGCGCACCATCTCTCAAGCGAGGAAATCATTATTATGGTCCTTCGTTTGCGGTTCCGAGTGAAAATACCATGTTCAATTCTTGCTTTTCATACCTGAAGGACGCGTCGGGGACGTGGAAAGTGAACGATCAAGAAGTGAATTCATCGGTAAAACATTTTTACACGATTTTCTTCGGCGACACAAGAAGGCAAGAGTGCACTCGTGAAATTATCAGCTGCGACAATGTAAAAGGACTACTGCAGGGGGGTTTCGTGAGAGAATATTTTGAATCTCGTTCGCCAAGAGTCGATAGCACTCGGAGACCAACATGCAGCCTGCTCTCGAAGCGTCGAACGAATCGGAGAATGCCTTTTGTACATCTGCGATGGGACGCCATCATCGCGCGCCCATTAAGTGTCGCGTGTGCGCCTCTTTATTGTCCTGCTCGCGAATGAGATATGCGGGCGCATTGTCTGCTGGAATTATTACTAATTGCCGGTCGTCCTTCGATCGCTCGACTGTACGAGGGACAGGCGCATTATTTCAAAAAAACAATCGTCGGAATCACATTCTATTGAACGGAAAACAAAATGATTCATACGAAGAAGCAAAATTGAAGTAGTGAATGAGTGGAACAGAAAAGAGAGAGAGACAGATGCCAATCATAATTTATTAATTTAACTTGAAGCAGTATGAATTATGGTGGTTAAACTGTTAGGAGAAACTATGGTGGAATATTATAGCATAATATTAGACATATATTATGTGCTTGAAGCAGACTGAAGGGCTGAAACACGCTATTCCAGGGAATACTGTGCGCTTGGGTTATATTTATCTGAAAGTTTTATTATAGTTGTATGATCGAAAACTTTCGAATTCTCTTTTATATATAGAGATGCAAATTAAAGGGAATAGATTGAAAGGGAACATTATTATATATTAATTATTATTTATAGCATTTCTTCCTTACTCATCTATAATGCCATTTCGTAATATCGTTTTGTATTTCTCAATACAAAAAATTAAATCAATCATTTAAATCGTTTTAGATTTTAATAAATTTAAAAGATAAATTTAAAAGATGGATACAAGCTTGCAAAGTTCAATATTTACATGATAGGCATTTTGACGAATTTATTTCTGTGACAATTATTTCTCATCACATATAAAATATTCAAATATCCGTCGCGTGGTATTCTGACCCGGCACTTTCGAAGGCATCGCTATATGAAAAATGTTGCCGATTGTCACAAGCAACAGTACGCCGGGGCCTGAATTGGGGAATTGTCCCCCACGAGGATTATCCACCGACACGCAATCATTGAGGCTCAAAATTACGGCACGGCACGCGTTTATCTACGTCGCATCGATACCTACTAATCACTATACTTGGCGTGGATATGTCACAGTCGCCATCTCCGAAAACAGCAAAGTATCCTCTATCTTTAGACACCTCTATCACGTTGCAATTTATGGAATGGACGACGTAAACGAGAGTCGGCAGCAAAGTATCTAGGAATTATCAGATTCCGCGTGCTGCAATGTCCAAAGAATTTCATAATCGTCTCTTTTTTTTTGTCGAGGATAGTTTCGCGTAAGGAGACTATTTACGAAGATGCTTGCCATTTGAAATTTCTTCGGAGTAATAGTCAAGCGCTCGAAAGCGAAACGTTGCAATATTCCTTTTCACAAGTTTGGAGGAACGTAAAAGTGACTTTGCGAATCGGGTCGAGCTCTGAGGAAAGCGCGATCGCATGAAAGTGAGAACTAAAGCCTATTGATGCCGGTTCATCGCGATTGATCGGCCGGGTCGTATCTCGGTCTCCACGGCGGAGTGTAAAAGGTATTATTTCACGGAGGGGGAAGATAAGGTGACGAGGAACTCTGCGGTCGCGTCTCTCTCGGCGGCTATCTGAATCGCTGCCGGACACCCGTTAGCCGTGCTCTAGCAGAACGATGTACTCACGCGGCTCGCAGATACGAGCCGGATAAGGCGGATATTCAATTATTCATATACCATTAGCCGACGCACGTATACCGGGTGTGCGCGACACGAAGGGATTCGCGCGCAACTCGTTTCGTAAGTACTGGTGTAATTTCCTCGGCCAACAACGTGTCATTATTGGGGAGTCGGGGGGGGAAGCCGAGCGCGAGAGGGGAAAAAGGGGCAGCGGGATGAGAAAGGAAATAGACATAAAGCAGGGAAAGAGGAGAGAAAGAGGGAGAGGCGGGATGGAGAAGGAAGGAGACGGGACGAAGAAAAGAGCGTAATGTGGTCGTCGATAAAGGTGTATCGATAGCGGTCTCAGCGGCGTCGATGATCCGCGCCTCGTACAATGAGTCACGCGGTGAATGATTGATTGGATGACTAGTGAGTCAGTACGCGGGTGCGCGTCAAGGAATCTTTACGTCATTCTGGACGATCATGCTGATTTTAATCGTCGACGGAGGTCGCAGGACTCGCAAACGGGATGAGCGTGCTCGCGCGCGCGAGATGGAGAACAAATTTCGATTCGAATCCATTATCGCGCGAAGATGTGCGATTTCATAAGAAATAATTGTTGCGCTAAACGTAATTACGCTGAGACCTTTGGCGAAATAGTTATATCGACTTCTGTGTTCGTATATAAGTGTCTATTAAAATGGTTAATCATGAGTGGCAAGTTTTAAGAAAAATATTTTCAGGATTAAAATATAATAAATAAATGTGCAGAATAAGAGAATGAAGTGAAAGTTACGTCTCTTATATTATATCAACAATTTAATAGTATCATAAATATAATTCTTTTCCTAAATTTAATACATTTCCATTTATTTCAGAGTGTCTTGTTTCGATTGCATCGCTTCGTGAGGCAGACAGCGCTGTAAATGTCAAACTCAAAAAGATCCTCCGAATTTTTTAAGAATTGAAGCAGCAAGAAGCGAGTCAATTCGAGACGCGAAGAAGAATCCCCGACATAATGCACGCCGCCCACGTGACACGTTCTACGACTCTCGAAGGGATGAATGGAGCAAGGTAATCCTATTTCGAAGGCGGGACGTGAGGAATGTCCTTGTTTCCTGTAGCTTCGTAGGGTTACGCTCTTCTAGTCGCGAAGTACTCTTATCGGAAGGTAGGATCACATAGTTAGGGTCGCCCACGCCGACGAAGGAAACTTCCTGCTCGAGACGCACTATATTCGAGCCCATTAATTTATTCGTGCGATTAATTGTATTCTGTCGCGATAAAATCTAGCCCCTCCACATTTTTTTAACGTAACGAGAGTAATGTATTATTTTATATACGCCTGATTAACGAGCACGTTATCCGCGATTATCTTATTTTAAAATATCGATTGTTAATTTTTACATTTCGGATATTATTGATCTTTATAATTTTAGATATACATTTTTTTTTCTCTCATGATGAGTCGAGCGAATGTGACAAATATTCAATATTTGCAAAATTATTATAAAAATGTTTCGCGGATAGATGACGAGCTAACAAGTTGGAACTGCGAAATTATATTCAATTTTCCACGCGCACGTCGCCGCTCGATCGCTCTGCAAACAAATTGGTGATATAGCACCGTATGCAACTTTGTCATTACCGCTACATCTCTGAATTGCTTTCTTGGTCTTTTCGCATTTTCCGAGAGATGTGCAGCGTATCGTTAACGGTTAATTTGCCTGACGTGACGTACGAGCAAGCCGTCTCACGCTTTGACACGCATGTTATTTATCCACTAAGTCGGAAGCGCAGCCTCACTACTGAAAGATATGATTGCAATAATGAAAGCAACCACTCTCGTCATATTACGCGTCGACAAAAGAACGCGCGTGTAAACCAATGCGGATAATCCCGACGTATAATCGATCGTTTTGTTTTCATAAAAAGCATACGATTTCCGATTGAACGATTTGAAAATTATGTCTATCAGATATTACTATTGAGATAATTACTCTATTAATTCTGCTTCAATGAACAACCATTCAGTCAATTAATTATTGTTTTGTCAATGCTGAAAAAAATGCGACGGTTCTAACACGTTGGATTGATTATCGCGTGGGAGTGAAAATCAACAGTAACCGATAATAATTGCATCGTTCGTCGCGGATTCGCTACGGAGCGTATTCCGCGATGGGGCATTTTTCTCGGCGTTTGATCGCGTACGCGCTCCGCCTCGACAAACGGTCTCCGCTTAGAGTACGCTGAGTACAAATCGGTGATCGGTATATATATTCGCGAATAGTATCATTGAACTGGCGCTGGACTTCGCTCGAGAGCACATGTCCGCCCATATCCGACAGACAGACAGACAGGCGAAGTAGGAGGAAAATATCGAAGTGCGAATATCTCGCGATCGGTTGCAAGACACTTTTGCGCGTAGCGTCGCAGTCATTGACTCATTGATTTGTATTCGCCTCGTGAAAGGAAGGTCGCAGCGTGTACTAATCGCTCAAATTCTTTATGTTTCGCCACCGCCGCCGTGCGTGCAAGCCTCTCTGCAAGCAGCGAGAAGTCATTCGTTTTCCCCGCGTCGATCTACCGACTATTGTCATTCTCGTCTGATTCTTCTTCTGCTTCGGCTACTTTGCCGCGACGTTTTCCTTTCTTTTTTTCGTACATCACGTGTACTTCGTACGCGATTTGCACATAGTGGCAAAGGCGGGATGGTTGTATAGCGTTCAAAGAATGGATCAACAAGGCCCGGATACCGAGAACGATTCTCTATCTGCTTTAAATTAAAACGGAGCTAAAATTACGAATGTTGGCTTCTCGTATTCTTGGCCTGAGAGCCAAGAAATCAAAATTCTATGTATGTACGATTTGAAATAACAAACTCGTAAAATCGTATATCGTTGATTCATTTTCAAATGTTTATAATTATTGATAACTAGACATAAATCCTAAATAAACAATTTTTAAGTAAATCTTCGATTCATTTATGTTTTTAAATGTAACGTCCATGAAATACATATTTTAATTATGTTTCATTGAATTTTCAATATTATTATTAATCCATCTATGTGTTGAACAGAATTGACATTGTAAACATGCATACAACATCACTACATAGCCTGATGCGGTCAAGATTGCCGTATCGCCTATTAGTTCTGATTACAACTATGTTATCGTCACCTTCCACGGAACTAGTCGTCTTACAAGTTTATATCGGAAAGCGTAACGGAAGCATAAATGACACCTATTACGTTAATCACTGTCGGTCTAATCTCTCGGTGATCAAACACTCATATTTTTTTCAATGTTTTTTTTTCCTTTAAATTCTCGATAAGCGAGAGCTCTCTCTCTTTCTCTCTCTATCTCCTGGCCGTCACCGGTTTATTTTACGATCGGAATTGTAATCGTCGCTTGATTGCTATGACTGCGTCGCGAATGCATAAAACGTAAATTTATTATGACAAGAATATAATCTCTGCCTAGTCTTAAGATCTTTCTACAAGAAATAAAGCGACTAAATTTACCAGATGCCCGTCAATAATGTGTCTCGTTGCGGCAAAAGGAATCATAATTTTTATCAATTTGAATAGCCGAGTACGATTTGAACTAATATATGACGATAATAATCATTTTATAAGGTTGAAGACGCGCTTGAATTGTGATATCGCGATGATCATAAAATGCACACATCTCGAAAAGTGTTTTAAAAGTTTCCTCTCTTGAAAAAGACACTCACAGACTTTTGTCGTTTCTTATTAAGCATTGAACGCTTTTGTGAAAATACACGTTATTTATTCTTAATTACATCGCTAACGGCGTACTCGCTATTTTTATTGTCTCGACCTTCGTCAGGCACCAGAACCGGTTGAAATTTCGACTTGAATTAAACGGAATGACGTGGCGTTCCGGTTCCAGCCGAAGGTACTACTTAATTGGTACAAACAAATAATGACGGAGTGAAACAGCTTTAACTTCGCGCGTCGGCCGACGTGTCGGCCATTAACGAGCGTCGCAACGACGATTGCTATTTAATTGTGTCGTTTGTTACTTCTCCCCGTTTGTCCGCGCATTCACGGCGCTTCATTCTAGTTACTTAATGAGTCGCCTAAAATTTACACGGAATTAAGTGGAATGACACGGCGTTTGGCGCCTATCGAAAGGACTCGATTGAAGAGGCGCGATCGGCAGAGTGATGCGCGCACTAGACGATACGTGGACGGTTAAATCTGCAAGCGCCGGTAACGAGGACATGATCACAGGACGAAGAAACGAGGAAGAGAGGGATCGGACGAGAAAGGGTCCTGCAACACGAAGGGCCTTAAGTCCTAAGCACTATTCAAGACACGATCCGACGACGATTAACTTCTGAATAGATTCAAGCACGATGGCTTTATTACATGTATCGAGGAAATAAAAAGTTTTTACCGAAAAAAAAAAAAATGTAAATTACTATTTTCAAAGAAACAGCGAAGCACGTTCACATGTATTTGCCTCATAATAACGGATAACAATTAACGTTTTATTTTGTTATAAAAATGTTTTTCGAGAATTCATGTTAAATTTACTATAAAATTAATAAACAAAGAAAACGTTAACATATCGTTTTGTTTCAGTTAGAGAAATAATGCCGAGATTTAAAAAAAAAAAGAGAGTTAACATATTTCATGTTATGTAAGCCAATTGCATTAGAACAAACTTGTCTCAATATTGAATGAACCTTCCTACGTCGCGGCACGTAATTCCAAAGGAGACATCTCAATGTTTTGACATGAACCTGCAGTGTGTACGTGGGTACGAGGAATAGAAGCGGAAATCTCACACTAAAGAGCCGATTCCGATGCCAAAGTAACCGCGATCGTTTTTGAAATGCAAAATTCTCTCGCATGCCGATATCTGCTCGCGTGTTAGTACAGTTCGTTTGCGCTTAGCTACTTGCGGAGAGAGTAAAGCTACGCTTGGACAAGTAATTTATATGATAAACAACGTCAATGTGTTGTACTCCCGCGTGTGTAACTATTATCGCAACGAGTTACAATAGAGAAGCACGACACGTCCTCGTTCAGGACGTGTGCCAAGAACGATTCCTAGTACGATCCTTACAATTCGAGGATTGTGTGGAGCGAGACAATGTTCAAAGTTAAAAATGTCACAAACGAGCGAACAAGAAAGACTTATAATATCGTAGAATAAGTCAATGATTTACATTTATCTCAAACGATAAACGGAATTTATGCACTATAACTTAATATTTATAACTATTATATTTGCACTGATGTTTTTTTTCTTCAATATCAAATATCATTTTATTATTTTATACACGCCCCGCGCATCGTAAATAAATATCAGACATATTCACATAGCACATAAATATATTTCTTATTAATGTTACGTTTCCAGCACTATGCAAAATACACTGCAAGAATGCGCTCGAAATATCGCGGGTGGCGAAAAATGTAAATCCTATTCCGCCTACGACAGTCGTATCGCGAGTGTTGTGAAAGATCCGCGATTGGTAGAGCGACGCGGGCAACGCGATGTGGCGAGGATCGACAGACGAGTCGCGCCAGATTCGGATGCCGGGACGGCGAGGCTGAAGCTCACCGGATGATTTCGGTCTTCATCTCACGACTATCGCCAGCCTCTGAGGCGCGGGCGCCGCGCAAAAAGTCGCTCAGGGCCGGTCGCATACGTGCAACGTAAGCACACCTATGCAGGTGTACGCGGCCGGAGCACGGAGCTCGCGACAGGCCGTGCCGCAAGCTCCTCCTGTTCTAAATCACCGATAGACATCTCAAGGCTGTCCATCGGAGAGTCGCCGGGCGTCAATTCCGGCGGGCACGCCCAGGCCGGAAAATAAAAGAGTGAAGCGAGCCCGAAGAAGATCTCCCCTTCTCCCACAGTATTCCGTGGGTCTCTCTATCTCCTCTCTATCTTGACCTTCTCATCGCGTTCGCGGGAAAATCCTTTTCTGTCTGGATCGTATCTCTTCGTCAAGCGAGAGAGAAAAAGAGAGAATTCGGTTGCAAGGCCGTCACGAGAAAAATTACTGAAGGCACGTGGGGTCAAGGAAACTGCGAAAAATTTCTACGGCGCGATAAGGGTAGAAATGAGAAAAATTTCATCGGCAATATGTATCAACATTTCAGTATCATGCTTACGATCATGAGGAACTATACATATATGCAGAAGAAAATGCGGCATTGCAAAAACTCACCGATGGTCGCTATTAATGACACAGGGAAGGACACACAGCAAACGTAAGGTCAATGCTAAACCGATATCGAAGGAATCAATTCGTGCTTAAACGCTGCGTGGGGCGAGGAGAATGTCGCCAGAATCGACCGCGTAACCACTTCGTCCGAAGCCTTTTGTCGATCGAACAAAATAATTAACGAAGCGAACCGGGGGTCTCATTTGAATCGATACAATTTCCGCGCGTGCATGCATGCACGCATACGTGCGGTGTGTATGTGTGCGCGAGTGTGTAACGAGCGTGCGATTGTCTGAAATCACCGGTGTTACGCAACACTAATTAAATTCTGCCGCTGGTAATCACGGCCGCCGATACCATTAGCCACGACAAACATTGTCAAACGGCGCAACGAGGTATAAATAACGCTCATGTCGACGGTACCTCGAGCCGAATATAATCGACTTGACAATAGTCATCGGCGCAATTTAGTCACGTCCTCGTCTATTAAGCCGCGATCGCTCGCAGACAATCGCTCGCGGAGGCGGACATGAAGAACGAAGATGTCTAAACTCGATAGGAAACTTTCGGACTTGTTAATTGTCCCGCATTTTAGAATCGTTATGTTTCAGGTGCAATTTTTTTTTTTTACGTCTGTAATATATCAAAGGTTTCATTTTATTTTATATTTATCGCACGCGAATTTATGCTTCTCGATTACACTTTTACGTACTCATAAACTGGAGAATTCTAAATCTATCAAACAATGTACACGAGGCGGCAATAAAAATGTTTTGCTCATTCGAGATTAAAATACAAGAAACTACTCGGGTAATTTCATTAGTCTCCTTGATAGCCAAGGTGTTAAAGAAGAAAAGAGGAGGAGAAGGAACGGAGGCAGGTGTATTAAATTTTGATCGAGGGAGTGCCTCGTAACGCTTCTCCCTGGTAGACGCGTGTTTATATGCAGCCGCTTTAAAAATCCGCTCGCCAATCCTTCTGAGCAGTCCGTTCACGATTCCGACCTTTACATTCGTACAGCATGTCGAACCAATCTGGTCGCGACATCACGCGCCAAATATGCGAGGTGTGGCGAAACAGAAAGACAGGAAGAGAAAGAGAAGAGAGTGAGAAAGAGGGACAGGAGATCGGCGCCCACACCGAATTCGCGCCACGCCATTAAACCACCCAGCGAGGATCACCGGTTCGATGCAAGGTTGCGGTAACGTGCACGCAACCGGCCGCGATGCAAGAATGAAATCCAAAATTGCCTTAAGCTCGCACGATGCCGTTGAGATACTCCGATACTCAGCCGAGAGCGGCATTTATAATTTTATTTATTAACGTTCGATTTATTCCAACCGGAATTAGATTCACGATTCATAAGAAACAATTGACGGGAAGGATTTTATTTGCTTAATCAATCTGTTAATGGACACGAGCTCCGTGAAGATCAGTAGTGAAGATCGTCCTGAGAGCGATCACGACGACAGCTCTCTTCTCTCTCGGCGTGAATCGCGGCGGCGCGAAGAAAAAGAAAAAGAAGAAATCACGCAGCCCCAATCGCTGGGAGGGATTGGTGGAAGGGACGAGCGCGGCGCGGAACGTGTACCAGACCAGTTGTGACACAAGAAGAGGGGACCAATGGCTATCTACTACGGCCGGACACATCTTATCCGTGATCTCATCTCTCACCCGGATTACAAACTAACACACCGGGCCACGACCCGCGATGTTCGCTTCGGAATTTTTATATTTACGTTATCGCGTGCCGAGATAACAAAGCCCCGAGTGTTCCGTGATTTTTAGACGAGAGAATGCAATTCGGTGCAACGAACTTTCGGTGCAGATGCAAAAATGCTGCTGGAATATCGGGAGTGACTTGCAAAGTTCGAGCGAATTGTTGGCTTACACGAAATGCTCTCGACATTGTCACGTAACTCGTTAATATATTTTAAGTTTTAATAACTTAATTGCTTTATTAAAGAGAGCTTATTTAATCAATAGTACTCCTGCACTTTCCATATTGCTTCATGCGAGAGCGAAACGCTAGTGCTTCTTTGAGAGCGAGAGATCATAGTGTTCCAATACTGATTCGATATCCGCGTGATAAAATGGGACATTATGCGGATAATTAATATCTACTTGCGTAATGACTCGATATCTCGCCGTCTTTCACTTTCACTGGAAGGAAAGACAGAAATTAGTAGGCCGAAGCAGAAGGCTGTAACGGATGACAACAGTTATATGATGTCAATGTAACATTTGTACAATATATTTTTCATCAAACAGACAAAAGATCTCTACTCTCATTTTTTTATCAAACAGACAAAAAGATTTCTGTAGAAAATTATCGAAAAATTTTTTCGCTTATTATTCCGAATACTGTCAAATGAAGAATTTAATCTGCGTCTTCTAACAGTAATTACTATTTGTAAACACCATTTATAATCACTGAAGATTAAACTTAAAATATTTAGTCTTAAAATTCAATACATATTAAGTGCATTAGTACATATCAGTATATATTAATTTCCCTTTTTAAAAATTAATAGATTAAATATTAATAAATTAATAGATTTAATATTAATAAATTAATAGATTAAAATTCCCTGAATATTCTCGAACAAAGAATACGTCTCTCTCTCTCTCTCTCTCTCTCTCTCTCTCTCTCTCTCTCTCTCTCTCTCTCTCTCTCTCTCTCAGCAGCTTGAATCTTTCCATTGTAGAAGTTATATAGGAAAATTATTTCGCTTGTTCTTGATTTGAGAACATTCATTTATAAGAGCATTGTTTTCCTGAGAATATCAGATATAACATTCGTCAGACTAAATAAATAAATTTGGTTCTTAAGATTGACACTCTCTTTAATTTCCCGTAATATTTGAAGAGAAGTTTTGTCAATGTAAAATATTTTTATTGAAAATTACGTTTTTGAATGTTTTTTATTTAAATAATGCAAAATATAAAATGTGCATAAAAAGATTTACAGAAAAATTGAAGTTTATCAATCACTTCGCCATACTGTCGCAATGCACTAACAAATAAGATCGCGAGTCCGAGTTAATCGAACTTGTTCTCATTTATTTGTCAAGCCTCGTCCGACCTCACGCTTGGGGCTTTGTCTCCTAATCCCTAATCCGCAATCAGGGCCCATTGTGTGGGCATCGGGCCCACGGACATACCGGTACGCGTATGCTCGCGCAACCCGTCGTGAATGTTAAGGCAAGAGGGATTATGAGAGATTAAAATCGTGAGACAGAGAAAGATTGAGAATGCGCGAGGAAGGCGAGGGGGATGGATGCTGGTCCATGTGAGATGAAGATGAGCGGGAGGACAGGGGGAGGACAGGTAGAATTTGGGCGTGGGAGAGACGAGGACGGGAAGTGTTTCACTCACGAGACGAAGATGAGTCGCAACGTGGGTCCTGGCGGATAGGGGAAGGGAGAATATTCAAATAAGTTGATTCGTTAGTCGGCCGGATTAATTTGCTACGACGGTATCGGATGTGCCGGCGCATTCATTAGGCGGACTGTCGGTAGTCCTCCTCGTGGTTGTTCGTTCACGTGTAGAAGGATAGTTGGTTCCTCGCCGGGTGTCCCAACTGACTTTTACGGAACGAGCCGCAAGAACTGTGCAGAACATTAAATGGAGAGGCAACGAACACGCTGTGCCGTGTAGGAAATAAAAAAAAAACGAATATAATACAAAAACGAACAGTAGGAATCGAAGACTGAGGTAATTAATCAGAATACCTCGTAAGCATGTGAATAAAATGAGCGTTAGTGAGTTAAGAACAATAAGAATAGTGGTAGAGAGGTAAACTTGAAGAGTGTTAATGGAAATCGTAGACGCTTCGATTTGCTCGTTCGACGAATACACCAGCTCGCGACGAGTACACGTGGTTGTAAGAGTCTATATATATATGTTTGTTCCTGCATCGATGAGACAAACCTGACGAAGGCCCGAGGCGAGAGAGACGCCGACGCAGGAAACCATATGTGAAAAAGAAGGACGCAGGCAAAGAAAGAAAAACAGCAGCAATAGCAAGCGCGAGCGAGAGAAAGAGAGAATGCGAGAAAGAGAGAAAGATATCTCGACGAGGATGAAGGACGGAAGGAAGGAACGAGACGGAGGAGCGAGCTCGACTGGGCGACAACTATTGTCGCCGGCGTGAAATATTGTTTTCCATGCCAGGCACGACGCGTATGCACGAATAACGACTCGTCGATTAATGTCCGCATTGCCAACCGCATGGCCGTCTATTAATAGCGGCGTCGACGCACGGAGATTTCTGGGTGGTGTCACCGATACCGTTGAAACGAAGCGGAACGAGAAGATTTAGAAATTATATTCCGCATTAAGCCGATTAATGACGACGTGATGATAAAGGGAGAAGGCGGGAAGGAGAATAAAGGAGAAATACGATTGATTGAAAATCAAGTATTTCCTAATTTTCGGCAATTCGCATGCCTCAATGACTTCGGTACTTTGCACCTGCGTACATCATGGGGCACTTCTTTTATCGCCACTTTTCTCTTCCCGATAGCGGAACATTTAATTTTCATTTAATGCGACCCGAATTATTCGCTCTTCGCAACGTTTACGAGCGCTAAACGCGCAGCGACATCGTTTAATTCCATTTCGTTCATCGCACTTTGCGACGTGAACTCACGAATAACAGCCATACATTTTACGGACAGCTTATAATGAAGAGCGCCCCGCGCCTTTATTTAATACCTCGAATTACGGCGACGCGTCCACGCGCGATGAATCCTGCTCCAACGTTTAATTCGACGTTCCACGTTCCGCACGATAAACGCGTAAGAAAAGGTGCGAACGCCCTCGTCGGGATTTAATCGAGCGCCGATCGCAAACAGACGCGACGGCGATACGTATTCGCCAATTAGCGCGATAATTCACCAAGCGCAACGCAAATCTGCATTTATTTACACTACAGCAAAATCGCCATCGGTGGTAAACGACTTAGCGACGATAAGTAATGCCTGAATTATTCATTCCAATAAAACACGTGTCTTCGTCGAAAATGAAACAAAAAGATTCGTAGTAAAAGGATTCATCAGGCTAGAAACGTCACTCGAAATAGATTCAAAACAGATGATAATGCGATGATAATAATGCGAATAACGTGTCTGCGCAGTAGATTGAAAAATTTTCACGTCGTGCAATTGAAGCCTTCCGATTATTTATTTTCAATTATTCCAGACGAAACTCTTTATTGTAATTTCTCCTTTCTCTTGCTCAGATAATTCACACGTAATGGCACACTCGAACCGAGAGACGTATGTGCGCAAACTTAAGAAAGATCGACGATTGAGGTATGCACATCGACGGATACTCGGCCAGTCGGGAGCGCGCCCTTTCCCACTTTCGCTCCGATCGTGCGATTAACGCAGCGGGTCCCGGGGATCATCCTGCACGAGATCAGGTCGGTCAACTTCGTAAATCGTCCCTCGCGAGAATCCGGAGTTCTCAGGAGTATGCGTGTCGACGTAAAGAGGAAAAAAAGGAGACAGGAAAAAAAAAAAGGGAAAGGAGACGCCTTAAGTGCGCCGCAAATTGCAGTTTATGTATCACAAGGTGTCGGCTACGAGAATCTGTTAACCGATTCGCGACGTCGTCGAGGGTACCGATTGACGGACCGGATTCCACGGAATCGATATGTTCGATTAACATAATTTTCGCGCGATGAAGAATCCTTTTGTCCGTCGCGCTCAGTGGTTGACCTCCGGACTGATAAGACGCGACTCGATTTAACCAGCGCGTCGTCCTTCGGTAATCCGCAGATCGTTTGCGAGTCATGAAGCGCGAAGACAATGGCTGCGCGAATAATAACACATGATATATAGATACAAAAGCATGAGAGCCAACTCGAACGTAATATCTGCCGCTAAGGGATCTGTTCCCGCGATAAAAATGTTGCACAACCCAGCATTTAGTTTTTAACGGTTAGTTAACATCGAAGTTTAATTTTATCTTAAATAATCTTATTATGTACAGATTGAAAATCAACGTTGATGATGTTCTTTACTTCTCTTTATACACGATTACAAGAGATTACGCATAAAACGACGTGAAAGATGTAAAAAGACAAGCTCCGTGTACTCTTCAAAATGCCTCATAAAGTATATGCGCGATTCTCGCTGCGGACTCGAGGATTAATTTATGTTATTCTCATTTACGTCAAAGAGGAAGGAGCGCCGAGTCGATCGAGTTGCCTATCGACGTCCATTATTCTCGGGACGCGCGTCGGATGCAATCGGATCTCCTTTAATTGACAGTGCCAGCGCAAAATCGTAATACTGTGACAAGGCTTGTCAGATTTACGCGGTATATTCGACAATCGTTCCAATTAAGCACGCAACGGAGCGACCTGCCGCTCCTACACGCGGCGCGACACGTAGAGCTAAGTGTAAGTCAGTGTAATTGAGAAACTACAGTCGGGAGGTCGTGTATAATGGAGGCAATTAAAATCGTCATGAAGGTTCTCTTTGTGATCGGACGATCGACATGAGACGTGCCCCTACAACTCGTCTGGGATCATTACGATCTCAGGCGGTAAGTATCGATTTGTTTCTCGATGTCGTCTTAACTTTCATTCCCCCCTACTCGCGTTGCGCTAATATAATATTGCACATGTGTTGACTCTCTCCGTGTACCAAAGTCTCACGAATAATTCTCCAATTATTTTAATTTTTAAAACGAGCTACGCAATTTGAAAAATGTGAATATTGGCAATGTACGCCGCAGAATTCGCGATAATTAAATGCATTTATAACTTGGAGATATAGGCGCGCTGTATTATATCGTGAAATAATTTTATAAAGATACCTTTTGATTGTGCTCGCGCGTGAATTCCGGCTCGATTTTTGTCCGATCGCTCACCCTTTGGAACTCTTCGTTGAACTTTGGTACTTGCGGATACTTCGGTCCACAATAGGTAGCTAATAATGCAACAAAAGGGCTCGCCGGTAACCGGTTGAACCCGGAAAGCTCGTTTGGCTGCGTCTTAAGCCGCGTTAACAAATGCAAATCGCGACACGGCGACTTTTCCACGGGGATTAAGTCGGAGTATCTGTCTTCTCTTGTTCGGTTACTTCGATTCCTAACAAATGTCGTTCTTTTTTTTCCTTACACCATATAGCATAATTTGTCTGGTTATAGATCGTATAGATCGTGAAATCAAATGATCATTGTAAATAATACAATGCATAATATATCTAATAAAACAGAAGAGAAAAAAAGAAAAGTGAGAGGAAGAATTTTATTTCTTCCTCTTTCTGTCGAGTAGAAAAGTTCGAATAGGAGAGTAAGATATCGTTTAACATTTTGCATTGTATGTACATTCTGCATTTCTTATTTATAACTTTTAAAATTTTAAACAGTCCTAAAATAATATATAGTATTATTTATATTATAATATATAGTAATAAACTCTATTATCAATTAAACAATAATAAAGAACAAGGCATTATGAAAGCAAAGCTGCAAAGATAAAATAGTCTTAAGCTGATTAACCATTTCGGGAGCATCGCCTTCTGAAGAAACATTTTCTTACAAAACAATCTATAAAAAATACTATCTAAATCCTGAACGATTTTCTTAGAATTATTATGTTCCAGATTTCGACTGTTGAAGGCGAACTACATAAGGCAAAATACGATTTTTTTCCCGGACAACGCTTCCATGCCATCCAATACATCCAATAAGGAGCCATTTATGTGTATCATCTCGCGGATTTCTCGATCATGTTTAACCGCGCACAAACGCAATCGATCGCCCGAGACAAAAGCGTCGGCAATTAATCCGAGCGAGCGGCGGCGGCGGTCGTGCCGGTAACGGCAAAAAGGTCTTCCCCGTCTCTCCACGGCGGGAAGCCCGCCGAAACGCGATTACAGCGTAATCGGCGGGTAGAAGCGAAGCGTGGAATTATCAGGATTTAAGGAGGCAACAAAGTGCGTTTTTACGAGGGTCCGTCCAAGGATGGCCTTTATAGTCCACCAAGCTCGTATTCCTACACAGTCTTCGTGTATCCTCTCCTTTCCTCCATCCGAACCCCCTCCTCCATCGTCGTTCCGGCGTGCACGGCGTGTATATATGTATAAGCAGAAATACCGGAATAATCACCGCTGAGATATAATTAAGCCACTAATGACCACCGTGGACCGCTCCATGGTGGAGCGGCCAGCATCACCATCGGCCGGAGTCTCACGCGCGCCCGTTCGCGATAATTATCAAATAAAATAAACACCTCTCTCCGAGAAGGGACACGTAATGAATCAAATCGGGGGCTCCCTCGGCGAGGCCGCGCCATCATCGTGGCGAAACACCGAACGCATTCCTCCGCACGGAACGGATCGAAAATACCGCGAACGCGACGATGAGATTTCGGGGACGGGACTAATCGATATTATTACGCTAATAACGCGCTTTCGGACATAATGGCGCGACGCTCTCGCGCGGGCGACTCGAGGCGCGTAATGAGCGTAATTACGCGAGGAATGCTCAATCTGTTGGTAAACCGACGCCGAGCCGGCCAATCTTCGGATAAGCAGCGCGTTCCGTCGAGATTTCACCGATGGAAAATTGATCTGGTATCTCCGTCATGTACGCTTGGATTAATAATGCGCGCAAAATGGACCAAGTATTGTGTTGACTGCATGTGAATTTTCAACGCCATAAAATGTATCAGAAATAAATAATGTTGAAAATTTGAAAATTCGTAATAATTAAGTAATCAAATAATATTCATAAGTTAATAACGTTGCGTAACATCGTAAAACGAATTTTCGTTGCGCGTGCTAAAGTAACTTACGCGATACCGCTTCTTGCGACAAAACGAGAGAACCAATAATAATTGAAAAATGATATTATGACAGATGACTTGCCTTATCAAAAAAATCTGACGACTAGAAAACTTGGGCTTTACATCTTTGACGTATCCGATACTTTTATTACCATTAGCATGCTCAGATGCGCCCGTAGACAGATATCCGAGAAGGTATGCGAGAAACGTACGACAGCTCGAAAAATCGGCGTGCCGGAGACGTGCGAATATTTGTTAGCGTCGAGAATCGATCGCGCGATTCATCCGCGCGTGCACCTCCCGCTTCGTATGTCACGCGTCGTTCCTTGATGAATGTTTGCACGAAAGATAAGAGAGCACATAATCATGCGTGCGGGACAATCCGGAGAATGCTAAGCGGTATTTAATACCTGTACTTTTACCGTACATCTGCCGCGCGCCATTAGCGATCGCGGGGATTATGCGCGACCGATTTATATTAATCAAACAAGTACAGATACCAACGCGCGCATGCATACGACATATTCGGAGAACTGTACCTGTAACATCCTAGTGCCTGTATTAAGAGATAAAAGCCAATTGTTGAAATTTGTTGTGAATAATTAATTCTTACCGCGCGAAAGATTTTCTTTAAAACCTAATGTTTTAACATTATCTTATAAATTTATTAATTCCCTTTAATCTGAATTTTTCGAACTATCATGTTTTTCAAATATCCATCTATCTGAAGATGCTAATAAGAGTGATAATAAAAATATTGAAGACATCAAAGTAAACAAGACATTAAAATTATAAACATGAGATTTTTTTGCAAAGTCGAGCTGCCACGATATAATTAAATAACATATAAAAAGTTTTAACAAAATATAAATATTATTCCAAATTTATACAGAGGAAACTGTTTATGACACACGAGAAGACATTCGTATAGTCTATAGTCAATCTTGAGTTCTCTCGAGTCGAAAGACATACTAATCTAAAAATGTTTATGATTTTAATTTCAGAAAAGATATGTGTTATGGCAAAACTGTTAAAAAAAATGGACGCGAAACGGACGCGTAGAATCAGGGGCGATTCTCGAAGGACCGGGAGCGGATAAACAGACCCGGTAGGATTCCTTATGGTATATTGCGCGACAACCCTCGTTTTGCGTTCGTAACGGCAACGGTTGAAACGCATTCGTAGAAGACATGATAATAGATTATGATAATAAACGGCATTGTGTCGACGTAAAAGCGTCTAATACCGGTATCTGCGTTATATTCACGATTCTCCCGTGTCGCCCAATATCGCGATCGCTGAAGATGTAAAAAAATGCTGCTTTCTAGGTAGATTTCGTATAGGAGAGACGATCCCAAATATCTAGCGTAATCTTGAAGATAAGAGATCTATTTTCTCGATCTAATCTCCGTAACACGTGCGCGCTTGTTGCTTATTTTATAAGCGATCGATTCGGGAAGACACGTGATTCTATGCTAACGCGAATGATTAGTAATAGAAGGATCCCGTGTTCAAATCTCGACACTTATCCCACATACAATTTTCAGCGGGAAGTCACAGAGGATCTTGAGGAAATATATTGGCATCGCAAAATGTATTTATCGAAAGAAATTTCTAAATATTTAAAAAACCATTTCATATCATCAGAAAATATATTGACATTGCAAAATGTGTACAATCACAATGTATTTATCGAAAGAAATTTCTAAATACTTAAAAAACCATTTTGTATTATCAGGAAATATATTGGCATCGCAAAATGTGTATAATCACGATATATTTATCGAAAGAACTACGATCTTATTTGACCAATGCATCGATCTAAAACAATTAAAAAAAATAAACTGATATATAACAATCTTATATTGGTTCGTCATCTTCATCAAAAGTGATGAAATCCAGCTTGAATTTATTAAATTTATTAAATTTATTTGTGAAGTTTCCACTAGAGAAAACTAACTAACGGATGATCGAACTGATTGTCGGACAAGTCCCTTTTTTTAATTCGTATCCCACTATTATTTCTATTTAATCGTCGAACGTACTGCGAATTCAAGTTACACTACATCGCGAATTAAATGCAAATTTTTTTTCAAGATGGAAACGTGTCACGTAAGTCTCAACTATTAACGTGCTATCTACGAGTTTGTTAAAATAATTATATCTAGATGGAATGAGAAAGTAAGGAATAAAAATATATATCATCTCGTGGAATATCACCCAAATTACGGTCACGTACATTCATACACATTACCGTTATATTATGTACATTATCGTGATATCTGAAGCTTATTAGTAATATCAATGTAATTCCTGCCATCAGATACATAAATAATTGCAGATTTCTCCAGCAGAAATTACGCGAGCGTTTCCTCGCGAAGAAATCGTGATTACGAAAGTGCACTCGTCCATTGTTGCGTCCGCATCGAATATATTAGCGCGCTAATGATGTGTAATTATACGTCCCTGTGAAAAATATGGACCGGCCGATTACCGGACTTGCAGATTTTCGCCGCTCGTGACTAAAAATCGAGCATAACGACGGACGTTGCTCGCATTTCTGTTCCGATACCTAAGAGAGATCCGCAGGTCCGATTCACGGAAAAGATCTGATTCTGTTCGAGCGCGCAGTTTTACGACGCGACCAGCCTCCCCAAAATCAATGCACTCCACGTCGTAATAATTTACGACCACTTTTAATTTTCCCTTTACGAGGTATACGCGTCGCCGAGCGGAGCGTATTAGTGGTATTTCGTTTTATCGACCTCGGCATATTAATTTCTGGGCCCTGTCGGAGAGTGACTCTTTCAGGCACGGAAGGAGGAACCCGAATTCGCTGGGAATGAACTCAAGTTTATTCGCCCGGTGAATTCCGACGCATGCCTGGCACACGCTGCAACAATGCACTGACGACGGATATACGCTTGCACGCGTGCATGATGATCTCGGGCCGAATTTATGCGCGCAGCCCTCGTGCGTGCTCTTAAACAGCATCCGTTTTATTACCGCGCGGCAGAGAAACCTTCTCCTTTCACGGCGTAGTTGTCAACCCTACGTCGAAATTTCTACGAATTTTTTATGTAAATATAGGATGAGAGAGATTCCCCTGCATCGCGAGCGCACACGACGATGAATACTTCCTCGCGACAGCGCGTGCCGTGCACTTAACCCTCTCCGATTTCAAACGTTGTCGCATATATTATGCAGATTATATACGAAAAGTGATATAATAAAAAAATCTGCTATATATCTTTCTAATTAGAATGACGCGTAGCTCTGTGCTAATGTGAGTGACTAGTAATGTGCTAAGGATCACCCCTCTCTAATCTATCTATTCCGATGACTTTCTGACTTTCAAAATATTTCTGATATGAATTAAAATAAAATANAATAATTTTCCAAACAACAGATAAGCTTTATACATCGCCATATGACATTCTTCGTAGCTCACGCTAACTATAACGATTTGAATATAATCGAATAAGATTGAACATAATCAAAGGTACAATTTGTACTTCGGATTAGACAAATATCTGGGAATTCAATATATAAATAATAAATTTGATGCAACTTGCTATTTTAAATAGAATTAAATATTATCTTAGGACGGAAAGAAAAAAAATAATTGCTGATAAGAATACATTCCAGATAGATGGAACAATAGATTATTTTCTGTTTGTATATTTCAAAATATACAGAGTGATTTTAATCACATTAGAGAATGTATTATTTTTTTTAAGATTATTAAGATAAGCAACAAGTTTGATAAACTCAGTTTGATTTAACTGAAATATTTTATCTCTATATCTCTTAATTTAATCAAATATTTAAAACAAACGTTATTATATTTCTACACAATGAGAAACTTTTTCAGATAACTTTGACGTTTAATAAAGACGTGTAACAAATTGTCGCTTCCCTCCTCCCCCAATAGTTGGGGAACTTAGCAGCGAATTGGCTGATCAAAAAGCCACGAAAGGGGGAGCGGAGAAATTGCATTTTTGTTTCATGCAGCATCAAAAGAAGAGTCGATTTAATAATACAGGGAAAGGATGTATACCTAACGTCTCAAAGGTAAGAGGACCGAGGGAAAGCTGATGTCGCAGTTTGAAAAATAATCGTGCCAAGATGCGTAGCCAGCGACGTAGATAGCGTACGATCCAAGCGGGGGTTTATTTCTGTGTTTCATGCAAATCCGCTGTAAGAGAGGGTGGCCTCTTCTTTATGAATACAAGATTAGGGCGCTGCGGAAGCCACCGCCGTGGCGCGGCCGGCGGTTCGAGAACTAGGCGCACAGAGCACGAAACGGGAATTCGTAATCGACGGACAGACGAGACAGACGGCGGCGGCCTACGCCGCCCCGTTCATTATAAATTGTGCTTATTAGTAAAGCCGGTCGTTCCACGTTGCAGTTAAACGCGGCCCGCTAAAACGCTAATGCCGCGGAGACAAGTCACGCTCTTTTTTTTTCCTTCCCTCTCCTTTCCCCGCGTTTTTTACCGTCGATGTCGAACTCCACGGCGGAATAATCGCTACGAAATTGCGAGCAATTCGAGCCGTAACGATACCGTCGCGTTCCGGTAACTAATTTTAGCATCGCAGATAATATTACCCGCGATATATTTACGCCTGTTAGCGGATTAGCGAGAGCCAATCTTATCACGCGAGTGAAGATAACGTAATTACATCGATACAAAGTTGCGTTACCTTTCGCGATTTCCTCCACGGTGTAATAATTGTGATTAATGCTAATAGAGTAAACACATGCAATTTGTAAAAAAAAAAAAGGGAAAACAAAAGAAAACTGGACAGAAAGGAAACCTTGAAATTGATTATCGCGCGGCAAACGTTCAATGAAATTTCGTAAACGCGGGCGCAATGTGGATAATGAGTAAAAATAACTGATCCGCGAGCGATTTTTAGGATTGACTGCGACTCCCATTAGCATGCATCCACGTCGACTCGATTCCACGAGGCGCGTTTTATTTCCCTCGCTTGCGATTAGGCGCAGCGACGTAATGGCGGGCGTGCATACGTCGCATCGGCGCTCAATCAGCGACGTAAAATTTTACGGTCGCTTCGTGTCCTCGAATCCAGTCGTCACGTATTTTTCAGCGGAACGCAAAATATCAGCCGGATTCCAGGTCACCGGCTTGGAGTTTTGCGTGCTCAGCCCTAATTTGCGCGTCGCAGAATTTTTGCGATATGGTCTCGCGATATACTTGAGATTAACGTAACAGGCGAATTTTCGATCGCGATGTTAATTCAGTGATTTTAGCGTAGTACATTGAAACACGTGATATAAGATTACGTAAAATCCATCTTGTTCTCGGTTAGCGATTGGAAATTTAAAATAAATAAATTAAAAAATTAATAACCATTTCGAATCTCTCGAGGCGTGTAATGTATAAATAGCACAAAAAATTTTTTGTACATCACGGAACAGTAAATTGATAAAAAAAAAAAAACGTAAGATTCCTATGCTTTTGAAAAATTGATTTAAATGCCGATTAGTTTGAGGATATTATAGCTTGACGAATGAGTTCTTCATGGAATGGGAGAAATTGTGTTGTTACCGAAGTGTAGAAGTTATTTTCAAATGGAGTCATATCTAGATAGCACTATCAAGCAGAACGTAAACTACTGCTGTTTTCACACAGTTCGCGCAGACTGTATGTCTATGCATTCCATCAAGTATCCGGCTACGCTCGGAGATCATGCAAAAACTATTGCTCCTATAAATCTATTATGCGAATAATTTGTTTCATGCGGATTCTTAAATTGCCTTATACGATAAACTTTCTTTATGAAGTTACTGCTTACTACGCGATAAATCCAACATAACACACACAAACCACAGGAGAAAAAAATATCCCCTCTCGGCACAAAGTGGTATACGTCAATTATCTCGCACGCCCAGTACACGTTTCGAGAATTTACGCGCATTTCGCCGAGAATGCGCGTAGTGACGAGCGATCACCATAATTCACGTCCTGCATTGTTAGCGTTAAGGACGCGAGGCGCGCTCGTAGCTAGGCATTTCCAGCCGCCGCGCCGCGGACCGATCGGACTTGACCACTTTTTCTCCGCTTAATGCCGACGATCACGGTCGTCGTGTCAATTAACGCGGCCGCGCGATAAACGCGAGTGCCGAAGAATGGACGCCCTCGTTTTTAATTGAATCCGCGCGAATCGAGAAACCGGCCCTCTCTTCGCGGCACCGCCGATCGGAGTGTGTCCATTAAACGACCGATCGTTTCAGATAGAGAAAGTAGCTAGAGTCGTTTTAATGGAGCCTGATCGCGCGAGATAACAGGATTATGTTTCGAATTCGTCGTCAAAAGCACAGACGGCGTGATCACGTCGTTTAAATCCCGAATGAAGATTTTGACGGGGCGAGTCCTTTGACTCACGTTCAGACAATCGAACGGGTCGTAAAGTTAAAGATGATTCAAAGAAATCCTTTACATCGAAATCGACAGACGTGAAATTTAAATGGGTAAGTTTACGACACTGGAAATCATGTTTGGAACTTCGAAGAAGCACTGCGAGAGCGATGCGTTCAGAAATCGTGATCTTTTTTCTTGAGTGCGCTGTAAACCAAGCGTTATATTCTAACGCGTTTCTTTTAAGTAGTACACTAAATTATTTGTACGATAACATATAAAACGATAACATATTAAATTAAATTATCTACGTAAATTGTGTCTCGTTCATGATATAAATATTAGGGTCCCGAGTTTGAATCTCGGACTATATCCTACATATTTTCAGCGGAAAGTCACAAAGAAATATAGATTTAGTGACTGATAATAGCCCTATCCGTCCATTTTATAGTAAGCAATATTTCGATTGTAAATAAAGAATTAATTGTAAACAAAAATGTGTACTTTTCTTAAAGGCCATAAAATTTCGCACGTTTTCCATTACGATGAATTTCGGTCTATAATAATCGCAATAAGTCGAAGTCGTAACGAGAAGGAACTTTTTATAATCCTACCCGCCTCTATTATACTATTAGAAAAAAAAGGTTACTGCCGTTTAAGTTTTAATGTCAATAAAAGAATTATGAACCATATGCATCTGCAAACGACGTAAACGATTATCATTGAAATTGATCAAACTGAACTCAGAGACATGATCGGGAGCCATCTGACAAAGAAGAAGAAAAACATCTTGCAACAAAGATACGTGCTATTTTAGTACAGGTTTAAGAAAACAGTCGAAGCAATGAATGAACATTTTGACGAAAACATCACGCATTCATCTCTCTTTTCGTGGAGCACAGTAATGTAAAATTAAGATAACTTATTGACAGTACAATAATATGAAGATCTAGATAACACAGGTCAAGTATATATGTTCGCGTATACGCGCACGTACACGCTGATTTTACCTCTCGAATAATCGGATGTCACAGCTCCCGGTTAATTTTTTCGACGGAGAGCAATTTCGCGGTGATTTCAACGCACGGCGTCCGTCGGATTCGACGACTGGCCGGCGCCAGCGCGATGAGATAGCTCGTCACTCGCTTGCGACAGAGAGAAGCGGCGGCTGACCAACGGCCGCGCGTGCGATTGGATTTCCGCGCGATAAAGCCGCGCGAGCGGCGGGGTGTAAAAAAAAATATTTTAACGGGCGTTTTAATTGTCGCGCGGGCCTCGCGTCTCCGCGCCGCAAGCAGATAAGCAAGTTACACAAACGCGAGATAATAAATTATGGCTATTTTAATTGCCATTCGCTCGCGGCCGCCTCTTCCGCGAGAGCTCCGCAAGTCGCGGCCCGCAACCGCGACGATAACGGGGCCGCACGATATTCCATCCACCAATCGCTAATGATTTATCGTCGTAAGAACGGCCGGTAGTTAAACGCCTTTCGCGGATTCGACTTTGAGACGGGCGGCGAAACGAGTCACTTAATCTCAATCAAATTTTTTTGTCCGCCCGTACTTGCTAACAATGAGATGCGCTTAGGAGCTGTTAACGTCGCATTATTAATATAATGTATGTTAATAACGAACGATCATAATCTCATATTACGAGGTTGCGAGCGGATAAATCACTCTTCCACAAGTTTTCCACAAGATAAAAATCAATTAAATAATAGAACACAGAATAACGCGAGCTATTTATTTTCCGCATGCGGCTACTTCCATCGTCGGTGATCGCCATCCAGCGTCAACGGTTTCGCGAGAGAGCGATGATTAATGTATTTGCGAAATAATCGACATCGCGAAACCGCGGATGAATAAAAAAAACCCATGCTCGTTTAGGCTCACTCGGTCTAATTAGAAACAGAGAAAGCGAGCGAGCGAGTGTTCCCCACACGTTCGTGTTGTCGTAATTAATTAGCCCCGGGGGAACTATTTACCCCTTTCCCCTTTCTCTCCCTTCCTCCTAGCCGGCTAAACAAATTACAGCAATATTAGAAAACCGGACGCATGCACTGTGAAATAAAAACCGGCGGTGTTACACCTTTCTTGCAGAGAAAATTACTTTCCCGCCTAAACGTTCCAAATTTTCTATCTCTAATATCTCCGATTATTTCTTTAAACAGTCCGCAAAATTTACAATTAAGGTATTGGACAGCTCGGATAGTAAAACAATTGTCTGTTCAAACAAAAAGTCCAAGTTTCATTCCCAGTGTTCTACAGTCACACATACTTAAATATTAAATTAATTTACTGTGCTATTACTTCGTATATTGGAGATTCTAAGTTTAAAATATATAAACAGGTTCAAAGTTATTTGATGTAATGCAGAGCTGTCAAACATTTGGACATTTCAGGCCGATTTCGTCGTCGGGCCCCACTGTCCCCCTCTAACCACGCGTCGAGCCCGCAGACGCTTGTAAACAAAACGCGTGAGGCTTAATTCCAGGAGCGTCAGGCGTATAATAAGAAGAAATCCTTCTAAACTCTGGACTTTGTTTACAAGCGTCTGCGAGCTCGAGGCGCGGTAAGAGGGGGACAGTGGGAGTCAACGACGAAATCGGACTGAAATATACAAATGTTTGACAGTTCTGATGTAATGAGTGAGGAGCTTATTGACATATATTGAAGAAAAATTTGTTTAGGGGAAAAAGATTAAGGGCAATTATAAATACAAAACTTCTGATAATAAAAAAAGAGTGGAATATTCAATTTAACTAGAAATTATTACCATTATTATTACCATTACAATGATTATGAAAAAGACAAATTTTGAAGGGTACCACATCGAGACATTCTCAGACTTGGAATCTCTCATGGATTCCAATTAACTTGCTGAAAATGGATAACTTGCAGACACATTTCTCTCATAAACGTTTATTCCTTCAATGATTTGTTAAAATCGAAAGCATATCAGGTGGTGATTTTCCTCTCAATAAAATGCATTTTTGTCCCGCAATATATTTTAACATATTTGTCTATGATGTATAACAAGTTGGCTAATTCTAACTAGCTTATCGTTGTCGCGGTAAACACGTCGCTGCTGATAGGCGAGACAAGACGATCGCAATTAGGCAAAACGTCCGTAACAGCGTCCGCGTTATACCTCACCATCGCGGATGTCTCGGGATCAGTTTCATAAGTGGAGCTTGTAAGACGCGATTGGACGCCGTCGTGAAATATCGCTCTTAATAGCGCGCGTTCGTTGCGCCTCGCCTTAACTGTCGCCGATTAACAACGAATAATTCCGGCTCCGCGCGCGACTATTAATTACAATCAATAACCACCGCTCGTCTCTTTTCCCCTCGTCTCGTTCCACGTCGCGATTTTCTCACGATCGCGGAATCGTAATCACGGGGGAACGGAAAAGTCGTCGATAAATCCCCCTCCGCCGCGCATTTCACTGTCTCACGTAATTTTCACATACCGCCTCCGGCAATGGCAATTACGTTGCCCAGCAACGCAAACTTCTCGTGTATATCAATTGCGTTTAATTAGTCGTCAGCGAGCCGTTGTAGGATCCATGATAGTAGGCGCGGGAATAAATCGCGGGACGACGAACGCACGAGAAGTAGTATTGGCAATGCGACACCGATGACCCCGATGGTGAATTCCCTTTCTCGCTTTTCTTCCCCTACTCTCTTTCCCTCTTCTTGAAAAAAATCTCATGCCTACGCGGGTCCCATTAATCGCCGGCGATAGGCCCGGAAAAGCACTCGTTCCCGCTGATAGCAATTAATTTGGACCGTGCCTCTTTGTCCTGCGAGATAAATCACGACATGCCTTTTTCTATGCGCTATCTGCGATTTCTTTATCAACGAGATTTTTCACAACAACTTCGAAGATGAGCAAGACGCAGCCAAAAGTAGTCAGAGAATCGTTACGAAAGTAACAACTGCCTAAATATTTAATACATACACACGCACTGAAATATTTTCAGTCATTTTATTTGAAAGATAGCCAATGTATCACAATATTTTTTGAAGAATGCGACTAAATGCTGTTTACTTTAATATCGGATATAATAAGAATAAGCAAATTTAATGAAGTTTAATTCATTGATCGGAAAATGTGCACTGACATTTTTGACGGGTATATTTAAAGATACTTTTCCAAAAATAAAAGCGAAATCTAAATAGTGGGCGGTATGTGGCGCCAACAAACGTTCTCTGACACCGGTTCCTCTTATCTACCCAAGCATCGAAATCTGACATGTCGCACGCGTTACTACTTCTCGACCCTTGCTCGCAGTACTAACGCAAAACTTCCTGCCCAAAGTCTTTCATGTTTTCCTGTTTCGGCAAGGAAATCCCAATATTTTCGCACATGACTCGTATCCCGCAGAGCTATTGTCATACCACAATGTGAAGGTGTCAGACATAAACGACGAACACCAAACATTGGTAAGACGCTTTCTTCATACACTTGAAAATAAGTTTCGAGTTTATGGCGCTTCTGCTTTTCGCTCTCCGAGAGCTTCGACGATATCTGTCACGGTTAAGTAATTTTTTTTCATTTATCTTCGCGATGTAATCGATTTACTGTCAATGATTGATACCTAAGATAAATCTTCTCGAGCGGAATATAATTGAGGTTTATTAACGTTGATGTTCAACTGGCATAAAGAAGAAATCGTAACACACTGAACTGAAATGGTGCGAAAGTCGATGACATATTCCTAAAATTTTTAGCGAAAGCCTGCTACTTGCAACATGTGGAAACTTCGTAACTACAGGGAACCCAATTACAGTAGCTGAAGTGTGATAAAGAAGAAGAAAAAGAGAAAGAAGAAGACGCTTTTTACGCACTACTCAGATTTTTGCACGTCACATACTAACTGAATACAACATCAAAGGGGAATCATGATCTACATCGAGAATGATTTCAATGTATGCTGTATTTCAATGCAGAGAGTCTTCGTACTGGATATATATCGGGCGTGGAGGAAGAGAAAGTTAGCGATACTTATTTTCTTTGAGCGCAATGACGGATCGCTCGCGTTTCTAAGCGTCTTTTCCGAAATTCTGCAAATACGAGACTCCGTACATTACGAAAAACCATCGATTAGTTTTCTCCAACCTTTCATAGATCACGCACGAGGGAAAAGAAAATGTTTCTGTGTTCACACAAGAATTTACAATTTGCATCGTCAATAAACTGAAGATCCATTGTCTGTGTCTAGTTTTATGTTCAAAACCTAACAGTGATTTCATTTAAAACTTCAAATTTTTCAAAGCTAACACAATGACACTGTACTGGGCAACACAGCAGGAATAATTTGAGGTTACCAATCTATTGACATTTTTTTTCAAAGAATCTGAACGTTACCAAAAATTAATGTCTCTGAAATTCTTTGATCAACATTTTGGCTAAAATGAAAAATATTTTAAGCTATCGTTCGATCATTGACCTTAACTATTCAATGAGTTTTTTGTCACAATTTGTTATTCAATATCTTAAGAAACCATAAATAAATANGGATGACATGTCTTTTGAGACAAGGAACAATAACGACAGGATGCCAAGGACGACCTTGACCTTTTTTATCTCATATATTTCATTAAGGGATTGAGAATAACGTGAGAAACTATAAAAAGTCTTTTAAGCTGTATAGGCCCAACCCTTCAATGAAATAATAAGTAGAAACCATTCACAATGCATTTCGGAAGAAATACACGTCACCGGGCAACGGTACGTGCAAAACTAAGCTTCCCACGCGGTTTTCACTAAATCAGAATACCAAACCATCACGAAAGAAGGGGGTAATACACCCTGGCACTCGAAATCACCTCATCGTAATACCGCACCGACATCGTGAAACCAAACTCCGATCACTGAATTATCGCAAAACGACGGTAAAAGAAATTTTCAACCATTGCGGTCACCACTGCGCTTCACCACGACGAGGACAGCACGATGGAGAGGTAACTTTTCACATACCTGGGTTCATATCCCGCAGACTCAATTTTCCTAAGCTGGCAGTTGTTATTCGCACCCTTGAGCTCTCACTTGGGCACTCTCTCGAAGCACAATGCAAATTTTTGCTCCAGCGATAAACAGCGTCCAGCACTTTCCACTTTCAATGGAGTTTCCACTAGGTATCCTGCGCGATTCGAGGAACCACGGACGGAGGAAGCGCGATAGGAACGTAGAGAGGAACGATGTTGCAGCACAACACACAGTCTTCGGAGCGGTTAGCGAGCCGATGAGCGAGTTCACCATCCGATTACACGTGGCTTTCCGTGGCGAATAAGTTTGAAGATGGATTCCGTTTCATGCATGGCTTACTTTTTATCGGATTTTTATCGGATCTTTTCAATTTCTCTGCCTACTTTGTATGGTCTCTCTGCGAGAAGCAGAGAGCTCGGTAGTTGTGGTGATTTTCATTTTATTATTGGTAATCCAGCCATGAATTGCGTAAACCACGCGGACTGCCAGTCTTCGGATAACGTCTTCGTGTCTTCTAGAAAATTTGACTCACCAACTTGCAGACACCGGATGAATGATGCTTTCCATGCAACAGACACTGCGTTTTATGTTTGAAAAGTCCCTTCTCCATCTGGTTCAAAGAAATAATTTCTTTTTTCTTGCTTTCCTTTTCCTTAGTTAATTTTTTTCTATTGGTGAATCCGATGTAGATGTCCCACTGGCAACTTTTTTCTTGTATAGGTCTTCCTTTTGTCCTTAACAGATTTCCGTCCTTTGTAGTTTTATGAATTGAAATTTGGGTTTTTCCTTTCTTCTATCCTCACCATGGTGCAACAAACGAACGAAAAGAAAATACTGCGTTACGTTCGCGCGTAAAAGCGGCCCCCGTGCGACCGAGCGTGCATAGGTTCTTGACGAGGGGGTGGCGAAAATGCGTTCTACGTGGCGCGATAACGGCGGCAAAGGTCCTTCGCCGGGGCTCCGCGCGCGGCTCTCTCCTCTCTCTACACGCACGGATATAATATTTTAATGAAGGAAAGGCCGGACAAAGCGAAGTGCCCACGTCGGCTCGCGCTGCCGAACTGCTCGGTTCCCCGCCCCTCCGGCGGCTTCCACCCCTCTCCAGGAAGCGAGCATGCTCCTATCCCTCCCATTTACTATCCCACCGCGAGTATTTCCGCGGGTCGCTCTCTCCCTCCACTGCGCGAGTTGCGCGCGCCCGAGGTATATACACGGTAACGGCGAGCCAACCGAAGTCGCGATGGGGCGGGCTTCAAACGCGTCTCTGCGTCTGTATACTGGACAGCGAACCACGGGTACGGTGTCCCCGCCACCGGAGTACATTGATATAAACGTAGGCACACCACCTCTCCCCACTTCTCTATCCCCACCGTCGCCGCCGCCGCCACCACCACCACTCTCACCACCACCAACATCTACCGCGTCTACTTATACCTTCACCGTATCACGTACTCCACCACTACTAGCGAAATCAGCTACCACGAGTACATCGGGTCCGGCTAGAAAACCCTGAAGACGGCACTCGGTCGCGACAGCGCAGAAGCCGCGAACGAGGCGATGCTGGTGGCGTTTGATAGTGGCAGGGGTGAGGAGGGGGAGGAGAGGAAGGGAAGAGGCGCGAGTTGGCCGCGGTCGCGCGCGCGTCGGCTGGCTCTCTCTCCTGTCGGCCTGCAACTTCCCGGATATCTTTCCGGTAAACTTTCCTCTCCACGCCGGCTCCACGGCAGGAGAGCCCCCGGACTTTTCCCATCTCGCTCGCACCGCCGCGCCGCGCCGCGCCGCTCCGTTTCACGCCGTCCGGACGTATCGTCTGCCGTACTGGCCCGAACCGAGATCCAGGATTTCCGACCGGCGCGAAGAGACGCCGACGACATCGCGCGCTGCGTCGCGAGACCGGAAGAATTCGCCCCGGCGTTCTTTCTCCTTCTCGTGCGTCTCCTACTCTCTTTGATTTCCTTCCGAGACGAGACGCCAGATCCGGCGTAACAAACGTGAAAAGTGTGGCGCGCGTTCACTAGATAACGTGTGTTAATTGCGTGATTTTTTTCGAATAGTGATAAGGTTCAAGATAAGATCCCTTGATCTTGATTGAAGGGAGGCAACGTGTGTACGAAGACATTATGCATACTTGGACCAAAATGAAGTCTCCGCTTCGCCCGACGGAATCGCGGAGAAGGCGGGATCGCGTGTATCATTGTATCACAAATTAAACAAATATGTGCTGGAAACGTTTACTAACAATTTATGAGACCTTTTTGTGTACAGTGCATCGAGCTTTCGTGATTAATATCTTTATATATTTTGCGCATTTTTGTTCTAGCAATCCCATCATAATGTATGCACCACCAGGTATTTAATTAAAAGATTGAAATATTTAATAATGATAATTTCGTGAGAATAGATAACTGCATAGATACAGGCATGTCATGTACTTTTTTTTATTACAGATCAAGTAATAGTATAAGAACGGCTAGACATAATAGTACCTAATGTCACCTAGACTTAAAAAATTCCTTTGTGACTTTCCGCTAAAAATGGGATGACTGGTTATGTACCACATTGGAATTCTACGAAGTATCACTCTTAGAAGATAATATCCTTGAAATGAAGTTTTCTCAAATTCATCCATTTTATAAAATACATGTGGATTACAGATTTCTCAAGTTCTGAGTGGAAATGTATTGTCTTGCGTCAACGTCAAGAAAAGATGATCATATATCAGCATAATACAAAGTTGTTAAGTAGTGTAAAATAGGCGAGTAACTATTTCCGTCCCTAATGTCACCTAAATCTAAAAAGTTCCTCTGTGATTTTCTGTTAAAAATAGGATGTGGGAAGAAGTTTGGAAATTGAATCCGGGAACTCTTCCGTTATACTAATCACTCGCGTTACCACGAAGATAATCCCAAGGTATTTGTATTCCAAATTAAATTAATAATATCCATTTTTTGAAGAAAAAAAACCAATTCTTAGAAAAAAGATAAAAAGTAAGTAAAATTGAAATTAAAATTATTTTATATTGAATAAAAACGGATATAAAATAAATAAAATGCGTTTAATTCTTAAAGCCTGTTTTATTGTTATTTGTTTAAATTTTAAATAGTCTTTATTTATAAAATATATTCTAGCGCATTTAGTAAATGTATCAATGTGGATCATCGATACACATAGTAAAATCGCGCCAAAACGATGTAATATGGAACATGTTAATAAAAAATTATAACTTTATTTTACTTTTCTCAACCGATAGCAATGCTTGAAAGCTAATTTGCGATTATTAGAAAGAATGTGTTTATGTACAATTACTGATAAATAAGTAACCAAATTTTTATCTTCATCTAAGATAAATAATAAGATATACAATGATTGTGATATGTAGCAATCAATTCATGTTAAATAAATTTTTAGAAAGATGAGAAAAAAGTAAGAAAAAAATCGAGGTATATCTTCGATCGATCCGCTAAACATAATAAATGCATTCAAATAATTATGAATTATGATAGATTCGTGACTTGAAATTTTTACTTTTGGTCAGCCATAATAGAATCGATTTGAAAAAGATTGATCGAAGAGAAGAAAATTGAAAAGGATTTAAGAAACAAAAGTGCAGAGAGACAAAATGAATGAAAATCCTCGCAAAACTTCAAATAGGAAAACCTGCTGTGATTTTTAGCGTTAGTCTTTAGCTATTTTTACTTTACTGCATTTTCTAAATTCTAAAACTATACAATACATATACGGAGTAGCAAGGTAAGGAAAATCTTTCGAGAAAAGATTTTCTTACAGTAAATGCAAAGTGATACTTTTTGCTACAATCATCAGTCTTGCAAATCATCAGTCTTGTTCAAGCAATTTGTCTGTGAATTGACAATTATATATATGTATAATTGTCTTAGAGCGTCTTGTTATTATACATATATTGATGTCGGCAAACGATTCTTTGTCTTCTCTATTGATCGTTCTCCCTTACATTTCTACGTACGAGCGGCTTTTATCCAATCAAAGCATGTGACTGCTCGTAATTTCCGGAATTTTATATTACTGCAAAATTTTTTGCTAATAAAATAGGATAATTAACGTTGAAGAAATTAATTTCCTATTAAAGTAGAATTTAGTAGAATAACTTGCAAAAGGCAAACAAAGCTGAGGAATTTTTAATTTAGAATTTCTCTCTACTTTCTTTTTCTTTCACTCCTATAATTTTACAAAGCTTAACATTTCCATAGTGTTCGCTGAAAAATGTAATTACGCCTTTTCTTCTTTAGCTTAATCGTTAAAATCGCGTCGAGTATTTAGAAACATCAACGTCACATGTTGTACATTCAACAGGCCGAGTTTTTTTCACTTCATTATCCGATCCAGAGGTCTCGCTGAATGACGTTTCGAATGTTTCCAACTTCATCTTTTTCGCTGCACCAGCGACCATCGTGATGAGTGTACATACATACATAATGAACGAACGAAGATGAGATTTACTGATTGATGCCTGACGAGACTTCGTCTTTTCTATATTTTTCTCTCAGTTTCTACATAGGAATTATCCCTTAAAGTACATTAACTTTTTTTTATTTATTATATTTAGTAATAATATTTAGTAATAAGTTAACTCACTGTGTGAAGAACGACTGCGTTATGTTCCTAATCATGTTTGCAGCGAATTGAAGTACGAAATATAGTGCGGGTACTTTAAATTAATAATCAATTATATCTTAATAATCCTCGCTATAGATGATAAATCGTATCTAACTATTGCTAGTCAATTATTTTATGACTATTAATTTAATAATAGTTAAGTTGACTGTACCTGATAAGATTGTTGTAAAATTAATATGATTCGAACTTACATTACAAATATTTGAACAGAGAGACGTAAATTTCGAGATAACTTTCCAAGGAATTATATGTTTCGAGACTATTTTTCAATTTTCGGTTGGAATTCCTATTTTTTTGTTGGAATTTTACTTGTCTATCTCTTTGTATTTTATGAGCATTCATAAAACCTAAATCATTAATTATATTAAGCGTGTAAATTTCTCTTTAGAAACCCTCAGGGGGCTGTCCCATGACAGTCAGAATTTTGGAAAACAGAAAACGGAAAGTAACGAAGAGGGGGTCTTGTACTTATTGTTTGGCTACGTCGTCGCGACTAAGATTTCCGCCAAAGTATTTAGTAACAATACGATTTTCCGTCAGTGGTGACAAAAGGTCACAGTTTCTAAAATGGAATGCACCAGAATTTGTTCGTCTATTGACTTCTTTTAGTCAATTACGAAAGTTTATATTTTTTAATCATATTTTTTAAATATTTATTAGCAGTTTCAATTTGTGTACGAAAATTTCGAGAAATCAAACGTGAGAATGATGATTCTCTATGCAAGTTTACTGTATAAAATCAATATGAAAATTATAATAAATATGGAGGATAATGTAGGTATTTTGTTGGTAGACCTGTATATTAATTTTCATATTAAGTTGGCAGGCATAGCGAGAGGGACAGTGTAGGAGTAGAGGTAGCTAAAAAAGGGCTTACTTATGTTGCGTTGAACCGAAAAGTGCAATAATAAATTATTATTATATATCTCTAACAATAATAAGATAAATTCATAGTTGCGTCAAAATGACAAGATATAGATAAACAAACTCATAGACTCGTTACAAAACAAGACAAGACGAATATTTACAATAGTTTGTAAAAATTTTATAAGATTTTTCACAACAAGAATAGAGAGAAGACACCTGAGTATATAAATTAATTTTTATAAAATTTCTAATATTCTCTAAATTTTCTATTCTATAAATTTTCTATGAATTTTCATAGAAATATCATAACGCAAAAGTATAATCGACATTCAAATGTATTTTTGTTCATTAATACCATCTATTATCCGTTGTAATATGTATATTTAAAAAATTAGCATAATTCTATTATGCTTCCACGCTCGCTTAGCAGACCGAAACCTGACCTCACCCTTGCGGTACCACCCCAAGGACAGATACGGTGGGAAATTGTTTGGTTCACGTGCGTGCATATGGTTCACCCCCGGCGGCACCTCGCATGTACATCGAGTGCACGCTCCGAGGAAGGGCTGTTCGAGGCTCCCTCAAGGACTCGGAGGACGCACTCTCGGCCCGATCGCCTGACGATTCTCGCGATGCACGCGATGCGCGCGACGGTTACCAAGCACAGGTGAGAGCTCTTCGGGGAGCATTTTCTAAAGAGAGCCGCGATCGACGGGAGGAAGACGGGGAAAAAGTGATGGAAGGAGAAGCGGTAAGACCAGACTGGACACTCTCGTCCACGTCGTAACTTTTGAATCGAGAGGGAAACCGGATCTACTAGACAGCCGGGCGCCTCGAACTGCACCCCTCTGCGATATCAACGACAAGGGGCTGCCGGCCATTCTTCTTCGCGTAACTTCGACCGTCATCATTGAACACTCTTTGAAACTATAAGCTTGGATTGAGTTTGATTATAGTATTTAATGTAAATCTTTCTTTATATATATTTTTTTATTTTATATAATATGCACAAATAATATAATGTATGTAATATATGTATATACGCACAATAATTATTTTTCGAATTTTCAAGGTATATATTTCTACACGTATCTTTTCATTAGAAACACATAAGACAATAAGACAAGAATGCGGTAGATACTTTATGCGTGGACATGTTCTTCTCTGTTATCATCTTTACAACCATGAAATATTCATTTTTCTAAACAGAACGTTCAGGGTCAACTCTGGAAAATAATTTTTTGTAAGAAAATCAAAAAAAGAGACAGCATGTGGTCATCTCTGTAGAAATGATTTACACAGTCCGTTTACTGCCTCCGTTTCTTTTGTCTATATTCTTTTAGTCTAAGACATTCATTTCTTAAAAAAATCTTTTCACTCTGTTTATTTCTTATAAAAAAAAATGAATATTTCGAAATGCCGTATATTTTTTCATATATTTTAGTCATCTGTCATATATTTTTAGGTTATTCGTTAACAGCTAATCAAAAAAAGGCTAAAAAAAGGCTGATCAAAAAACGAGCCCGTCGCTAATGCCTTTGTAAATACACATTAACTAGAATTATAGAAACACTAATAGAAACGGAAACAGTCGAATTCGTGGGGAGATGCAAAAATGTCGAGGATAAGATGGGACCGTCTAATTGGTGAAGCGGCATAGGTGGAAGAACAGAAGAAGCCGACGATCCGATCGACGGGATCCGCGAATGTTGTTTAAGGTCTAGACACAATGTTGGACCCTCGAATTAGTGGTCTCCCTACGCGGTGCCTCTACGGTAATTAACGAAATTAGTCGCAATTAGAGAGTGGGTCTGAGAGGACCGAGAATGGCTCCGGCGCGGCGTGTCTCTCTACCACGCGAGAGCCGACCGTAAGGATCTCGAAGTCACGTCGGTGGAACGAGGAGATTCATTCTCGTCCTCGTGTGTTGCGTTTGCCAAGCCTTAATGACTAACCGTCTCGTTCGAAAAGTACCTAAGCACGAAACTATGGGAACCAGATAGGCCGCGATTATGGCGAAGGCTAAAAAGGAGGCATGCCCCTTCCTGGTAAATGGCTGAATTGTATAATTCGAGCGTAGAGAATGACTCCGTTAATACGGCAAGGCGCTCAGTTTTATCCTTCGTGTATGGAAATATTTATTTCGAGGCGAGATGAGAACGGATAGAAATCAGCGGAATATAAACAATAAATATATTTATTCTGTTTTTTGAAATAGGATCAGACGCTGAAATAGGATGAAACGCTGTACCTACGTTTTCTTTTTGAATAACATTCCTTACATTTTGAAGGGATCGAAAGATCGGAATTTGAGAGAATATAATAATAATTAAAAAACGACATTTTCCTCAAAAGATATTATTCGCACCGTCACTAAAAACACACCGACCTAAAGTATCCCGCAGACCAAGAATCACCTAAATGCGTGAAATTATTGAGGAAATCGGCTTACCGAATTTCTTCACGGATACAAGATTCCGTTTTGGGATAATTAAGACGTTACATAAATAATCGCTATACGAAAGAGTGAAAATAATTTTTTCTACATATCTATTGCATACAAACGATGTATACATATTTAATAATAATTGCTGCTATAAAAAATTAATTAATCTTAAACTTTGGGACTACGTAACAGGTTACACGTACACGTTGAAACCTGTTAACTCAAAAGCGTACCGTCAAAGGGCGGTACAAGTTGATAGGTCAGAATGAGCAGCCAACAGAAAGAGAGATCCCTAAATGTAGGAGTAGCACCCCAACACAGCCCTGCACCGAAATTTAGGTGAAACTGGACAATATAACACTCAATACAACCGTCCCTAGTTGACCGTTGTCCATTCATGGATGATTTAATATCGTGTGTTTGTCATACAATCGCAATATCACTTTTCACAATATTAATATACTTCGATACATAAACTTGATATTTTTCCAATCCTTAATGCATAGCGCAAATAATTGTTTTAAAATATGAATATAAAGGTCCTTGTATTATTTAAACATTGTTTTAATTTTACTGGTCCACTTATTATTTTATATTATTTTTTGCTAATTAATACAATATAATAATTGTAAAAATGGAATTATGCGATATTGCATAATGCAATCAAGATGTTAAGAGGATAAATATTATAAATATTAATAAATCGGCGCATGCAAACTCGCAATAAATATTCGAGTATAGTGAGTTATTAGAAAGATATTAATTATTTCTTATTAACAATTAGGTAAAATAGTGCATAATCATACAAGTTACATATTAAAAAAATAATAGTGACCGTACACTGTATATTTCTTGTTTGAGTTATTCCTAGTCGCGATATATTAATGAGATTCTATCGCGAAACCGCGTTCGATATTATTCTGTGAAGTTTAGTAACTCGAATGAGTTTCCTCCGGGCACCTTTCCTCGTCAGAACAATATAAAGCATCGATCAAGCCAACTGCGACATAGTGCATAAACGTGCGTCGACCGTAAGATAATAATAGTTTATAAGCGCATGGGTACAGTTACCGCGAGGGTGGTAATCCTGTTCGCGGATCGAAGATATAAACTACAATAGTCTATAGCCGCACATTCTCGGGTGAGTTTGTTCAATGTAGTCGGATGTTGTTGCCTCCAACGGGGGCGAAGAATGCAGATACGCGCAGCTGAGACTATCATATACAAACGAACCATTCCGAACTTCTTATCATTCTTATTATAAAACACTTGAAACATTTTGCCATTGTGAATCGCTCTTTTCTTTCAATTTTTTCTTTTTTCTAACAAAAATTTCTTTTGAATACTAACACATCAAATCCTAATACCAATCTATCAATTCTATTATTATTATTATGCATTAATTTTTTATGCAGTATATATAAAAATATAATTATATTATTAATTACATAAAAATAATTATTCACTTTTATATCAAATTGTAATAATAGAATCTATTTTAATATATGTAAATTTCTTTTTTCTTGCACAAATATTAATATTCAACTAGATTGTTATCTACATTTTATATATGTAGATGAATATTAATATTTGTGCAAGAAAAAAGAAATTTACATATATTAAAATAGATTCTAAAAAATAAACTTTTTAGTATTATATTATATGCATTTATTTTTTCAGCTTTTATATTTATATTTTAGCTTTTATATTTACATATATAGAATTTCTACAATCTTAAAATAATACTTTTTCAAATTTACTTGTTAGTAATTGTTAGACTCTACTGGCCTGGACAGTACGTTGTACTTATTACTTCGCGAATCTGTATTCAACGCTGTACAAGGACCTACTGCCGCGGAACTTAATTCGAGGAATACTATTCTCCTTGTCGCGCATACTTCCACGCGGTACATCGCGCTTTTGACCGTGTCGTTGATTACGTCACGCTGCCAGAAAGCCCGACTGCGGAACAGCGCGCGGAACGCACATAAAGGCGGTAGATAAACGTAAGGGGGCATTGATCGTCCGTCGCTCCTCCATTCACGAAGTTGGCGGTTATGGCTATACTTATGTACTTAGGTGTATGTACACCACGTGCGCACACGGACAAGCTCGTCCCGTGCCGCGTGCACACGCGCAAGCCTCTCGCGTGTATGGAGCCTCCGCGTAGTCACCGTAGCCACCGAGAGCTTGAATACGGCCATGCATGGTCACGGCACATACGTCGGCGGAATCGTTCGGGGGCCGACAGAGAAAAAGAGAGAGAGAGGGAAAGAATAGCCCTGACCTTCCGCAAGCCCGCGACCGTAACTCGCGATAAAACGAAAGGGCAATGACGTCACTGGTACCCGGCCTGTCGATCCGACTAGACAAGTAGACTTTGTCGAGATTACTGATCTTTGACGATCTATTTTTCGCTCATACTTGGGAAACGCGATTTGCGAAATCGGCAAAAAAAGTTTCAGTATTAATTTGAAAGATTTTGAGAAACACGAGATTTTTTAAGAACGAATTATTTTTATAAAATTTCCTCCGGAAATGTCTTTATGATAAATAAATTGCTAGATAAATATTATTAAAATATTATTGCATATGCAATTTGTATTGTTTCTGTTTCATGAAAATTATGTTATTGTAGCATATCAAATAAAATTATCGGAAAATATAAAATCGTTTATGATATTAGATGAATAATACATAAGTAGTATGGAATAGTTTCATAGGAAGTCACACGTGGCCTTTCTATTATCTAATAAATTCCAAATATCAAAGATTCTAAAGTATTGCATTCACAGATATCATGTTAAAGAAATATCGGAGCTGAATGTAGAAATCTCTGGACGTCGCTATCCTATTCATCGTCAGGGTCTTTTATTGCTCACCGGCATTATTATTATTAACGATAAATATTTTACGAGCATCGAGTGCCAGTCTCTCTCAAAGATAGATCCTCTTATATCTAACTCCCAGGAAGGTTCCGTTCCCACCCATGACGCAGCAAAATACCGTCCCGGGCGCAAGGTGTGAAGATAATTTATTGCGCGAAAAAATCCCCGTGCAGTAATCGCCGTGGAATAAATACAAATACTTTTCCCCCGCCACGACGTCGCGCAATGAAGGCGGACGCGGGCGTCGTTAATTTTACGCGCAATGCCACAAAGTACGGCGCGAACATTAAGCGTGGTGAGCAAAATGAGCAGGGGGTGGTCTCCCGGTTCTCTTCTTCTCGGTGAGGCAAACAGCCTTAATCTGCCGGGCTAAGGTGATCATAATCGTCCCTAGCTTCCAGATTACAGTAAATTCCGGCGAGCCGATTACGTTATACGTTGTCGGGGTGGGCGTGATGTTTCTGTCGTGTGGTCTCGAACCGGTCACGGTGGGTGTCTGGGTGTCAAGTACGCTGTGCAATAAAATGGAATTACTGAGAATGTATGCCGAGAAAAGCGAACACCATACTAGCAAATGAGAGAGAAAGAGAGAGAGAGAGAGAGAGAACGATAGGAAAGAACGAAGTAGAATGTAGTTCGCCTTTATGCGCTCGTTAACGGTACCGGATTTGCTTTTAGTTTAAGTCTCAATACGGACGTTTAAAAAAGGGAAATAGAAGAAATTCATGGAAAGTCCCAATCCGATTACATTGAGGCTTGAAGATAGTTAATAGATTGTAGGAAAGAAATCAATTCCATTTTTTAATAATTTCAAAATGTTAAAAAATGATTTTCAGTTTCCACCAGTTTAAAGTTATAAACATGGAACTATAGATTAACAAGTTATAAGTAAATCATTAAAAATTATACAATTTATGTCTCAAAATTTTAAATATGCTTTTCTCAAAATATTATTTTTGAGAGAACGATTAATTCAAACACGATTTATTTGATTAATTAAAAGTTTTCGAACACGGGTTATTTGATTAATTAAAGTAACACTTAATAATATTTCGCGTAAATGCACGGAAGGTTTTTTTATAAACATTATTCCGGTTAAGCTAGCCAATTCTTCCATCAATTTTCTGAGACAAGATGATCCTAAATATTGTAACAGTGTATTTTATTTATGTTAAGAATAAAACGTATGAAAAGAAGGTAATAATTACATTAAAAAATAAAAATTTTAACTTGAAAAATCCATTATTATGTTTATGTAATTGCGTCGAAATATAGGATCCCCGTAAATGATAGGCATGGAGATGCGGGAATTTTTGTCCATAATTTTAAACCCCTTCGAACCTATCAATGCTTCGATTGAGTACGGTGACAGGTATAGTAATGTGCTGTGTCTCGTTGTTTGTCAATTTCCAAGTAAAAACGAGGGTCATCGTGCTCTGCTGATTCCGGGACATTCGTGATATACAGTGCGGAGCACCAATAATCGTTCGCGTGCGAACGAAGGCGCGAAGGACGTAACAGAGATACAAGCTCGATACGCCGTAGTACAGGCTGATCAGCCGGATAAGGTAATGACTAAATGCTAATATAGGAAACGGCACGTATCTGCTCTTTATACACGACGCATCTCGCGATATTCTCGTTTCAATTTCGGCAATTCCGACACATCACGTTTTCTTCAAAATAGCTGCACATTCTATGAATCCTAATATAATTCCTTTCATTACCGCTGTGACGATATTTTCACGATGTGTTCAATCTTTATTTGGAAGCACGATATTTTAACATCGTAAAATCCCGTCCGAATGGATTATACAAAAATGTTGCGTTAAAAATACACTGTCGCTTTTAATTCCGTAATCTATATATGACTTCCACAGGATTAACATATCCAGAAGATACTTGCCTGACGGGCACATAAACGAGAAACACACAAGCGAGATTCTGAATTAAAGCCTCGCCGCGCCGAAGCTCTTGGGCGCTGCGGACGTAACGCGGTAACAAAGAGCGCGTAAAAGAGCGCTCGGGGTTACGGTTAACCCCTCGCGTGGGTTCCAAGGCTAAATCGCGCGTAGCCGAGGGTATCGCGCAAGACCTTTATGTATGCATTTTAGGAGACGAAACCCAAGAAGAGGTAACGCGTAGGTTACACGAAGCTCGCCGCTCGAGCCCTCGAATCGAGGCGCGCGTCTCGGAAACTTACAGCGTGCCTGCGGCCCGAAACACGTCCCTTATCGTTCTAGTATCTCGCGCAATGCCGATGTTACATGTTCGTATCGAGTGTCATTAAGTGTGATTATATAGCTCCGCCCGTTCTCGTGTACACCAGCCGCGCGGCATAAGGGGTGAGGTTCTTTCGTGCCGTCTCGAGGTGAAGGGCTGCTAGCCGGCGGTGGCAGGGGTGAAGCCCGCTTCCAGGTCGATACGTAATTTATTGCCATATCCGATATTAGAGTATCGCGGATGAAGGGATAGGCCGGGATGATTTGCCTGCGCGAGTTGCGCCGCGAGGAATCGACGCGGTGTGCACGCGTGCGGTGATTTTTTTCCCTCGCCCTTTTCTTTCGTTCTTTGTTCGCTCTTCCATCCTGTTTTTCGTCTTGCGTATTCAAGCCCTATTATCGCAAGTACATTACGCTCAACGTATACTCATTTCTTTCTCTTCAGATTATACGTTACAATTTGTAAGATAATTTATAATTGTGATTAATAGATCAATAAAGGATTAATCGATCTCGCGTCTAACACCAATTGAGAAATCGATCTCTCGCGAAAAACATTTATTGCGTGGAGCTGAATCTTTTTTTTTTTTTCATATACAAGTTTGACCCGATTCTCTGATCAGCGGGAAATTTATTGACGGTTGAATCGCAGACGAGCGCTCGCCTCTATTTGGATGTGCCCTCGATGCGATGAGTAATTTACGCGTAAGCGAAACGTTACGGTGCAGTTAGTAAATGATATACGATGCAGGTATTACTGCGAATGCCGATTGCCATTCGATGTTCACCGACCAGAATCTTTTCACTTTTTCACATTGATGTATAATTATTTATAATGTGTTAAATAGCTTTAAACGTACACTAACATTTTTACGAAAAGTGTTGGTGTTATACACATAAATTAGCGGGTATGGATTCGCTCTTTTCTTTGCGATTTTCACGGAAGCAAGACGTGTGATTCTTCGAACGCTACAATTAATTATTTGTATTTGTAAGTCATTTTGAATAAATTGAATTTATAATTAACGTAACAATACATATATTATTAATATAATTGAAATTTTAATTCATTAAAAGAGAAAGGAAGATTGATATCAAATATAAGCTAGGATCAGATAAAAGTTTACAGAGAACAATTTCAAAATCAAACGGAAGGGAGTTCAAGCTAGATTTCGTAGCGTCACGTAGCTTCTTGGTTCTATGAATGAAACCAGGAACTCCCGTTTTCGCCCTCGGGACAAGACCGGGTGTTCCTTCACCTCGCTCCCTCGATGGGGAAGTAACGAACCGTTGGGCACGCCGGCCCTGTAATTTTTTAATTACGTAAGCGCCTCTCGTCGTCACTCAGGCCGGGTGACTTGCAACCGACGTCTGCTCCCTAATTTTTAATAACACCTACGGCAGGATTACTCTGGAATAGGTTTGTGGGCGTTACAGGGACTATACTGCCCAACAGGGAAAACAAAAGGCTAAAAAGTGAGAAAGGAAAAGGAATGTTGGGAAAATACGATAGCATCGTCGAATCAGGATGTGTGTCATTACGATTGTTGAAATTATAACATTCATAAACTTATTGTTAGAAATATCATGCAAGAAAATTGATCTTCCCTTAATATACCGGATGTGATTAATTTCATGATAAATAAAATGTGTGAATTTAACAGATATATTTAACCGTACAATAAATTGATATTCGATAGTAAAAAGTCGGGCAAATATATTTTTTATGAAATTAAATAACCTTTAATAAACTTTTATTAATACGTTGTCTGCCGAATGAATTTTACATGTCATGTACGCCACAATAGAATTTTCATTATCATAAAAGTATATATATGACCAAATACTGTTGTATTAAATAAAATTATCTCTCCGTAAATAGTATATTAAATCATGTACTTATTTTACATTATTATCTAACTCTTATGACTCAAAATAATATTTATATTAAGTAGCATTTATTTTTTCTACAAGTATTATACGAAAAATATAGAGATAACGCGTCGTTCATCAGTGATAATCAGAGCCATTGAAAAGTCAAGCGTCAAATAACCGCTATGGTAGATACCGTATTAATGTCAAAGTAAAAATATATTAAAAAGATGTGTACTCATTTTCAAATATAAATCATAATGTCCCAAATTAGAATAAAATTAGCAGTCATCTAAATGACATCTATACTTGACACAATTATTTATTTAAAGGTAGATAGGAGTTTGTCAGATAAGGCGCCGATATTACAAGCTTTCTCTGAATCCTGTTTCTCCTGTACCTTGCTATTTTTCCTCAAGTCATGTTCCCGAAAGCAGGCTTGCGGCTCTCGGAGGACCGAGGAGCGTCAGCCGGTCGGGCAATCCGCGAGCTTTATTATGCGCGCGATGCGCGCGCTCTAACCGGGGCTTATGAATAAATATCGCGATTTCCGTCGACGAGATCGAAACCCGAACCCGGCATCGACGGCGCGGCAAACACAACGGATCGATAAAAATTCGTCCCGTACAGCCAGGCGCCATAAATATTCCAATAAAGGTCGACTGTGCGTCGTCGAGCCGCCTTCGGAGCGTTTCGTCTCGCATATGCACACAATCTGGTGTATACGACTTTCTGCGCGTGGGTATGTGTGAGAGCAGTGTAAAAGAAAGAAGCTGATCCGTTGTCTCACAAAACGAAACGAGAATCACCGATTCTTATCCTTTTCGTTTGCCATACTCTTTTTTTTTTCCTGTTGTAATAATGTCTCGCGAAGTGCTTCGTGTTCGACATTTCAGTCAAGATCGAATAGATTTTACATTACTTTGCATATGCGTCAAATGGTAGACGGTATAAGACGAAATCTTAATTCACCTACTCTGCTCTTACATTTTATCCTATTTAAATATTTATAGCACAGGATGACGCAATCGGAAGAAGTGCAAATTTATTACATTTTTTATTACAGATTGTATCAATTAAAAAATAAAAAATGCTAAAGTGACTAAAATTGTCTTAATACTGCTGCCCCTAAATGGTCGCTGCAGATATCGAGAAGCAATAAAGAATTATTACCGTTCCTATCTGTATTTGTTGTACGCTTTGGCGCGGGTTAATCCTCGCACATGTCACGGCCATTTCCCAGTAATCGTCGTACATCTTCATTCATTCGCGAATACATGAAAACCGGCTAGATACAACGTAGAATTATTCCAGACCGTCGCGAATATTGTGCTATCAACGGCCATTGTTAATGTTACTATTTACTCATTGCTACCGTCACAATTGTCATCACGACAGACAGTACGTGGCACTAATTATCGTCACGGCAGCCTATTGTTCCACTTAAAGCCGATTGTTATCGTTACGCAAATTACAGCCAATATAGTTCGCGGGCAGTAATGATTTCGCGCCGATATCAATTCCGACGATCGTACGATAGACGATAGACGTCAGCCCGATAATTGTAGGACACAGATCAAAAATGATTTACGCGTTGGCGAGATAATTCCTTTTTAAATTGAGAAAGTTGGTATGAAAAAATACTTGTATGCTTCACTTGCTGAAATGTGACTAAATAATGTATAAACTCGGCTAAGAGTACGTGGTTGATATTTAAACAAAATAAATATGTTATGACTGTAAAATATATAAAAAGAAAAAAGTAGATAGTGAATATTGTGTAAATAGATAAATGTTTATATTTATATACGCAAAGAAGATATGAAAAGTATAAAATATCGTTTTTTCGAAAAATCTTGACCCACATTCAATAGTTATTGAAAGCACGGCGAAGTTTCTAACGAAACATAGCATATGAATCACAAGTAAGAGTTGCAACACGCAAGTGTAATCGATATTGGCTTTTCTTTCTAAGGAAATTAGATCAACGAGAGCACGGTATAAAAATACGAAGCGATCGACCTGGAGACGTGACGGATGTCAGTGCGCCGTAATGGAATACTTCACGGTAGCGGTATTGACTGTGTAATCGGCGACTGTAATTAAGGAGATGAAGAAAAATGGCAACGAGAAAGAAAGGGAAAAAAGAAGACGTAAAAACCAGTATATACTGCGAAGCGTACTTCGTCAGGTATAAATCACCGCGACGGGAAAAATCACTTACCGCAAACATGTAAATTAACAGCACATCGAAGAAACAGTGCCTCGTAAAAGCGACGGGCGCTGATTTGAAGCTCACTCTCTCTCGCACGGACAAACGCTAAGCAGCGTTTGTTCGCATGATCGATGTCGGGGATCATTAAATCGCAATTGTGAATAAAGTCGTTCGGGGTCGGAGCGGCAGGTAGAAATCTCCGATCGTAATTATCTATTTCTGTTTATATAAATCACCGGGGATCAATTAATGCGAGGCGGGGGGAAAAAAAAGAGGGATGTAGCGAGGATAGAAGCGAGCGGGCGAGCGCGGAGGAGAGAGCGATAGCATGCACCGTTTTATAATACCAGCCGAGACGTGCTCGCAATCTTAAATCAACGTCCTTTCCCTTAGTCGAAGATAAATCTTGTCGCACCCGGCATTGCTTAATAAATATATGATTGTGTGTATAGAAACGATGCGTTTTGTCGGTCGCCAGGGTTACTTTTACGATCGACGAGCGCGTCACCGGTATTATCTGTTAAACGTTTCGATCCGTGCTTCAATGGTGGTAGAGAGAAATTAACAAACGGTCGTGAGCATTGTACAAGGCAATTTATGTCTCATACGCTGATTCAAATTTTAATGATTCAGATATTATATGGCAAGATAATTCGCGAACAAAAAACTGCCACATGATTATAATACATCTATCATAACTTACAATTAATCTGAGAAAAAAAGAAAAAGTAATTACATATATATGTCTATGAAATCATATCATGGAGATGAAAAAATTTTGCAATCTATGTACCATATATATGCAAAATTTAGAAAAACAATTCATCGTTTAGATTGCCGTGTTTAGATTGCATCAAGTTGATAAGATTATAAGCCAATAAATACTTATATTAACCTGATATCGAGATTATATAATTTATATATCTATATTGCAATTATTAATGCAATTATTTATAGTTATAGCAATAATTGAAATATATAATGCAATTTGTTTTCTTTTCAAAACAAGTCTTCATTGCATCTCATTCGCGTAGAGAGATCCGTCCGCAGCAAGCGCTGCGACGCAAGTGCAGGCGTCTCGGTCCGGTGGCGTCTCTTATTAGCTGCTAAGGCGTCGCGACGCCTTGGTTGCAGAAAAATCCGCGAGATGGGGACGCCCGTAAAGCTGCGAGCTTCGAGAACGGAATGTGTGGGAAAAACATAGCGAGGCGACGGCGTCGCGACACCTGAAAACTTGGCGTCTGAGAAGCGCACCGTTCTCTGTTATTGGCTCGCAAAAGCGGCAATTTAAAGCGTTTCGTTTTTCGCTAAAATTTTTAATTATCAAGCGATACAGAAGATCTCTACAAATTTGCACTTGTTATTTTTCTAATATCTTGACACAGCAAAATAGAGAATTCTGTAATTTAAATAATCGGGCACAATTACAGCAATTGCATTGTAAGCATAATTATACATTATTATGACATAATTATATTTCAATCTCTTAATACATATATATGACTATATGACTATATGACTTGATGATTTCAAACGTTATTTAGAGAATAGTAGACAGCAACTGCGACAATTAGCGTCTGTGTAGTATTATTTTGCTCGAGTTGGTTGCAGAGGACACAATTCGCCGAAATTTCTCCGTCCTCTGGCATTATTCCATCCAAAATAATAATCCCTATCTGTTTCCCTAAATTATTAATAGCCGAGAGATTATTTTGTTTCCGCACGAGCCGCGCGCAATTTCTAAAGCCGTCGGGAGAAGAAGCGCATACGTTCACAGCGAAGTCTTTCGCTTTCGCGAAACGTTGACCTGTGCATTATCGCGCATCCGCTTGCACTTGGAGTGCATCCACCCCGTTGTCATGGGAATACAAAGAGATTCGGTGCGATAGGCACCTAAGTGGAGAACGAAACGAACGGGCGGGTGAAGGGGGCGCGAGCGAGGCGAGAGAGAAATGAGGAAGGAAGATGCGCAGGAGGAAGGGATGGTTCGCCGTTCGTAGTCGAAATTGTCGGAGAGGAAGGTTGTCACCTACGTTTCCCTCCGCGGATTTCCACACCCCTCTCTCTCCCACTCCCGTTTTGCATCCCTTTTCCATCCTTTCCTTCTACACCCCCGTTCTTACCCTCGTTTCACCCGAGGATCTTCCCGCCCGTTGCTCACCGGCCACCCTCTCGCGAGATACTCGGAGATCGCGAGAGAGGGGCAAGAAGGGGAAAGAGCAGGGCGAAGAGACGGTGGAGAAAAGGCCGAAGGTGGATGCCGGGCGGGGTAGGTGCCGACTCTGAGCATAGCTAACTAGCTGAATCTGAATCAATACTTACTTCCGCCCCCCGAGCACTTCACCCTCCCCTATCTTCCCGCATCTCCCCGTACATCCCCGCGTTTTCTCCTTTCATCCGCGGATCTCACCGACTCGCGTCGGAGGGATCCGAGGCCACACTCTCTTGCCCCATCCCCGAGGTGTCCCGTCGTTCTCCAACCTTCCCCTCACCGCTTCCGCTACACAAGAATTGCGTTCCTGATAGTTGCGATGCTTGATCGGCTGCCGAGTTCACGCATCTGCGCCGATTCTGTGAGTTGTTTAGATTGCCATGTTTTGGAATCCGCCGAGTGGAAGGTGGCTTATCGATCGTTTTCATATTTACTTTCTTCGTATTAAAAATTAGACCTTTAACCTCCCTTAAATTAATGTACTTTAATAAACTCTAGATTGTGAGAAATATTCGTAAATTTTGACAAACTTAAAGCAATGGATGGTCACCAACGTATTTATTTATTCATTTTCTTAGTATGTCTATCATATTAAAAAGATATTGTAAAAATAATTTTAATTAAAAAAAATGCTGTCATTGTTGCTTAAAATTCAATTTGATTACTCTATTACATCACGATACAACATATTTATTAGGTATTCAAATAATCAAAATTATATATTTAAGATATTTACATTTATTCTATGCTGTAAAAATCATCAATTTAAATTGTTAACGATCATTTTATTTTCGATTCGTAACATTCGAAACAAGATGTCTCAATGCCCTCACAAGCTTCTAACGGTCTTCCAACTTTAAAATTGGTAGCATTCACTATCCGATGTGCTCGATGTCTCGATAGGGAGGCCATTCCGAGGGGATGTTTCCCCTACGGTTCCATAGCAGTACTCTCCACAGTTTTACGATGCTATCCTACTACGGCACGTTTAAGATTCGAGTCTTACGTTTTAAGCAAAACGTACAGGAGAAGAGTACTTCAGAAGTGTTTTCAAACTCCAGTTTTATTTAAAAACTTAATGCATCGTAAATGTATAAGATTTTAATGAAATTTTGCTGCAGAGAATTATAAGAAACTGTAAAGTTACTAAACAATCTACATAAACTATGATTAGAGATTACCGTTAATTAACGCGTTAAATTGTAAATCAAATAATTTACTGCTACTCGATCTCCCTCCTATAAAATTTAGCGTATATTTAATTCCTAAAACTCTTACTTATAAATATCGATTAGAGCAAAATTGGTATGAAGCAACATTACAAGAGAAGCTAAACGTTAAGCATGTCAAAGCAACTCAAAATAAGTTAGGGTATGACACAATACGATGATGTGACCAAAATAATAGATTAAATCAATCTACGAAATAGACGCAGAATCCATCAATCTTCATGAAGATTTGGCTCGATTAAATCAGAATGTCATGAGATACTAAAATAAGTCAGCGTGTAATTTAAAGGATTTCCAGTTAGATCCTTCACATCAATAAAGCAATTCATCAATCACCGCTTCTTTAGTCAGCGTAAGATTAAATGATTATTTAGTAACATTCTCGAACATAAAATTCTGTCATTAAAATACTAAAAAGTATTTGAAATAATGAAGAAAAATGTACTTTATAATATATTTATTATACAAAACAGCACTTTATGCATTTCTTTGGTTAAAAAAAGTACTTTTTCCCTTTGAAAAAAATCCTGATTAATCGTGCGTCTGTAAACGCCTGAAAATCCACGATTGCAATTTGTGTCAGAAAAATCGGAGAATTCTCGCAATCGCGAAACGATCGCGACGTTATGGGCTCTTGCGCGCGTTCATATTTGCGTCTCGAGGTCGTCGTCGGGGGTGGTCGGCGGGCGGAAGAGGAAAGCGCGGGGGAGGAAGGTTGAATGCAGTCGAAACTTGGTATTCGCGGCAGCGCGCGGCAGGAGGAGAGCAGGCGTAGGTGAGATTACGACGAAATCCGTGGCAGAGTCGCCGTCGCCAGCGTTGCCATGAGGAAAATTCAAAAATTTCTCTCTCTCCGCGAGTTCTTATTTCCCTCTCAACATCCAGACGCAATTGTCGGGAGAAAGAGAAAGAAAGAGAGAGAGAGAGAAGGGGAAAAGAAGACATGAAGACAGAAGGGTCCCGAGTTCAAATCCTGGCCCTTATCCCATATACAATTTTTAGTGGGAAGTTACTGAGGCTCTCTACAGATCTAGGTGACATTAGAGACTGAAATACCCCTACTCGCCCATTTTACACTATTACTAATAAAGTTGCTTTAATTGAGATATTATTTTATGCATATAATCCTAATAGAAAATTATATTTATACAAAAGATTGTGTAAATATTATAAAATTAAAGATTAGAAAAACGTTTATGTATACAAAATTGTTCCTGTCGTGCAGAAACGACGACTGCATGCAAAAAATTATTCTTCCCCACAAAAACATTCCTATACGCACGAACGTTTACCAGTTAAAGCGAAGAGTTCTCACGATTCGAAGGGACGAAACTTCAAGCATAGCATTCTAAGCTTCAACAAAACGATGGATCGTGTTTAAAGAAAGACACGTTTGCTTCCGTTGGAATCTCTCTTTAATTTGAAAAAACCATTGAATTTGCGCGATGTATTTCCTTTAACATTTCATTACTATAAACAAGAATAAGTAAACACGTCTAATGCCAAGAAATCAGAATTCCACGTAGAAACATTATTTCTGCAATCTTTTTCGTCACAAACAAATCTTAAGACGCTTGTTTTCAAGGCGGTAATGCTATTGTATCACAGGATTCTATTTTTAAAGGATGATTTGTGTTAGAATTTGACAATCGAATAACAAACTGCGAATTCTGTGAAAAATAAGAATTCTACGTTGTACGTTACTCTAACGTCGCTCCTACGACTGTTGGTCTATTGTAACGGCACAACTTTATTTTTCTCCTCTATAGTTATCGCGTCAATAATTGATATGCCACGATACGCCGGTGAAATATTATCATAGAGATGCTACCAACGAGACAATTATACTTCGCGGTAAACTTATAAGGCGCACTGCGAAGACGGAACTTTATACCTTGTTTTTTCTTTTTATATACATGACGATCTCGATGTTGAAGAAAATATCGTGTACGGCGTCTTTTCCACCCGCACGCTCGATTCGCGCACACACCACCGCTACAGCCGCGCTCGCGCGCGCGTGAGTCTCCCGCGCGTCGCGACGCCGCGCGAGCGAACGAGCGACCGGTTCCGCGGATATTATAATTTCCCGGGTTGTGAGGCGCGGGCTAATTGTGTAGCGTGGGTGTGAATATGGTTTATAGTTCGGCAGAGAGGCTGGCCGCGGGCCAGGCGAACGGGGCTCACGTGACGTCACGCGACGGAAATACTCGACCGGGCTAATTAGGCGAGGCACCTCTCCTCCTCTATGCTCGAGCGCGAGCGGAACCCATGCGCGTCGCGATGCTCCGCTCCGTGCCGCGCCGTTGCGGAGTCGTGTGTTGGTTCATGCCGATGCCGGAGACACGCTTATGTCAATAGGCGACGTCAGGTCGACTGGTCAAAGCGTTCCATCCCGCGCGGGGCTTCTACGGTTCTACGATTGGATTATTTAAGCGCGGATGAGCGATGCTCGCAAAAGGAGATGGTACCGATATTGCTCCAGGAATCCGCGGAGAAATAACAATCCGACCGAGGTGAAGAATGCTTTCACTCTTGAGAGTCGAGGATACGTGCGTTGCGACATCGATCCCGAGGCAGAGCTGAGAGAGCTGGTTCTGATTTGGCTGCAANTANAATTATCGCAAATAATTTCTTTCTACTAGATCTATCTCTTGGCATTTTCACAATCGTCGGATATTGAAAGCTGTTGAGAAATTTAGTTAGTTTTATGCAATTATGAGATACGCATCGGCTCGAGATGAATTACATTTACGCGATACAAAGCGATACGGCCGCAAATTTGTCGAGGAGAGAAAACTTTTTTTCCTGCCAGCATTAATATTCCTGGAGTTGGAGCTAATTATATTATTAGATTACACGGGGAATTACATTCTTGCGCGACTTCCGCGCTACGCTCGGACGTGAAAGTATCGGCCCGCGGTCTTGATTAAAACTTACACAATCGGGCCTGGCGTTATACCGCGAGTGGTATACAGGCTCGTTCGATGCGTGTCACACGCCACGGCGGACGGAAATAAATCTTACGCGGCCATTACGCGCGCGTCCCGGCGGACACTAATCACGTCCGCTAAACCACGGGGACCCTAATTAACCAACGCCCAATCGCTATTTCCTCGACAGCCAACAAAGTTCAATTCTGCTGCTCGCGCAACTCTGACGCGATTGGGAGCCCACGCGTTTAATTTGCATCGGGAACGGCCGCGCACTCTTTTCTCCTTCGGGCACGAGCTGTGTAATTAGCGGTGCATAGCAATTAACTGTGAATCGAGCGTGCGTGCGTGCATAAACGAGGAGACGCGGGACAGCAAAGGAGGGCGAAGAAGAAAGAAGAAGGCGAAGGAAAAATGATGACGGAGGTAGCGGAAGGTACGCACCTCTCTCTCTCTCTCTCTCCCCCTTTTCTTCTCTCTGCTGGAACAATGTAAAGCGCGTGTAAACGACGCAAATATGAGGGGTGGGCAAGCGGGCGTGACTGCGTTAAGTCAAGTTAAGTCGAGGTTAACTCCCTTAATTACTCAGATTTAATCAGCGCCCCGGTGTGTGTACACACACCGGGGCTCTGGCATAACTAAACGGGCGCGGACGCAAAGAAGAGATACGACGTTGGAAGAAACGGAAAGAGAGAGAGAGAGAGAAAAAGCGCGAGCGAGAGGGAGGAACGTGATGGAAACACAGGGAAGAGAGAGAGAGACAGCCGGAGAGGGATCGGGCAAGATGCTTCGCTACTCATGGTGCACCATACGCGAGGTGTCGATGGTGTGCGCGTGTATACGTGTGGGAGCGCGTACCTACGTGTGCGGGGCGTTCGCACGGAATGGAAGTGGAAGGGCTCGCTTGCTTGCTTACTTAACGAAGATTAATCGCGCTTAAACCAACCGCGCACGGGCGCGCAACACAGCGGCGCGCGGACCTCGTCGTCGAGCCGCATTCTCACGTGGCAACACGTGACCCCGCGAAATCTTGACCGTGATCGCAAGAACGGGGTAGTTCCGCGGGATCCACGAGTCGTGATTTGTAACAGAGAGACGATTCCGGCAATCGGGACGATGATTTATTGACAAATTTTTTTTTTCGTTAATTTTAATTTAAGTTACGACGCATTAAACGTATTTCCTGTCAAACTAAATCAACGCATTCTTCGTACGTGAGAATTTATAATTAACCAAATTTGTCTCTTTATTATTTGTCTGGAAAATTTAGTCGTAGCGCAGAGCTGCATTTATTTATTAGATAAGAATTTTTAAGTAGTTGTGCCCGATGGCCGAAAATTGACATAGCAGAAACGATCGACGCCGAAACGATCGACGCCGCGCTCGATCAACCTGCAGGTAGACGGCAAGATACGGACGTATCGAGAGAGGAAGGAATGCTGATGCCATTGATGAAGATTAATGGCATGCGCGGGACTTGATGTATCGGCGCTAATTGTTAAGCGACACCGCGAAATTCGACCTAGCGTCAAGAATTAAAGTGATAAATACGTGCCGCGAGACCGACGAGCTGGTACGCGCGCTGTGTGGGAAAGTTAACTCGCCGGCCATAACGCAAGATACGTTGCAAAATGATCCGCGCGTAATGATAATAGGGATATGGTACGGAAAGTAAGGAAAAAGTAAAGTGAGAGATTTTTCATTACGACTCGCTGCCGCGGATCGCATGTAAAATGCGACGACGTTTATCCGCGAGGAGAGAATTAAACGCGGTGATTACATTTCTCTTTAACCGCAACGGCCCGGGGTTAAAGTAACCCGAGGAGTCATTACTCACGCGGTAATTTTTGCCAAACGTGGCAAATGCGAAAGGAAAGGACTCCCGGGTTCCTGGTTGGCTGTCAAGGGTGGCGGAACCGTCGCATTTTATTTAGGTGCCGTCTTCGCGATAACAATCGCGCGAGGGAGCGGACGCCAAGAAGAAACAAAAAGAACGTAGGGTCGTAGATTGAAAGCGGGGCTTTTAGCCTCTCGGACCTCGGAAATTCTTCCTTTGTTGAATATGAATAGTTGAATATCTTCGTCGAAAATCCATCCGGATTTTTCTTAAAGAATTAAAGTTTAAGCTTAGCGTAATTATTGAAGAAACATCCTTTGTAAAGAGCCGCGATTTTAGACCCCAATTATGGTCGACTAAAATCTTTTTTCATTATGTTTACAACCTTTGTCGTCTTTTAATTCCCTTCTTCGTTAGATTTACTGAAAATAGAAAAACAGCGAAGAATTTTCTTTACTGAGTTAGGTCCTAGAGATAGATATAGTGACCTATACCCTACCCCTTTCCTGTCAGTCTAGCAAAATTTCTTTCTGACACTTTTGAGTTTTAACATGAATGAGTTTTCGATGTTGACGTGGGATAAGCGTTTTCGGTTATAGAAGTATTGTTCTCTTCTATTGTCACTACAAACATAATTTAACAAATATATATATGCAAACATTTCGATTATTATTTTTTCTACCATTCGCACGATGTTTTTATATTGATTTATATTTTTATATTGATTGAATCATCTACTTTATCGAAGAGGATTACGTGGGAAAGTGATCAAAATAAAATTCTTACAAATAGTAATAAAGTTTTCCTTAAATGTCCTCTACTTTTTACTATTTCTGCGTTTCTATCGTCTTTCAGTGGATATGTTGCAAAAGTTATCATTACGTTGACTCATTTATTTCAAATGACCTATGATTAAATATTTTTATTTATTTGAGCTGTTAAGGTATCAGCAGGATAAACAGAACGGCAAAATATTCTACTTTGTTACCGGATATTACTTTGTCCCCTAATCAACGCAACAGTGCTTCGAGTGGAATGAGCTAATAAGACCGAGAGAGATAATTATAGGACAGCTAATTGCCGGACGACCCGGCTCGCCGCGAGATATAACGAAATAATCCTGATCCCTCTCCCCATCTACTTCTTACTCATTCTTCTTCCTTCTCGTCACCTTCCTACGCGCAGTAGTTTTTTTTTTTTAATTACGTAGTCAATTCCCGTCAGGGGATTCCTTTCTACGGACGAAATTAATTAGATGAGCTTCCGGTCTTAGTATCGTGGAAGTTAAAAGCTTCACTGCTAAACCCCTCGTTAATCGTGCTTCGCTTAAGCGATTTTAATACATTGACGACGTTTATTTGAATTAATTGATTTATGATTACTCTTCCCTACAATAAAGTATTCTGACATAGAACAAGGCTACATTTTACTTGAATCATCTAGTCTCCACTTTCTCCGAAAGTAGATCACTATGACTCAAAGATAAGTAGTATGTAATTTTGCAGAATGATATTTATTGTTAATTAGAACTCGGCATAATAAGAACAATAAAGACTTTTACAAAGATCAGTCAGTAAAACAAATCTTGCGAGTAGTGAGCTAACGAGACGCTTGCTAAATCCATATTTTTTTCCCCGAGACTCGCTATCCCCTAATTATATTCCGAGAACACGATCCTTGCGGAAACGTGGGGATTACAAAAGAGAGAAAAGGTCGGACGTCCGTCGCCTCGTGAGACTCACAGTGCCATTGGTGAGCGACGAGAGATTTGAAGCCTGCTAGTCTCAGCGGGGCTTTGCGCACACGTAAAAAAGTCACCTCGTAAATTCGCGGCCCTCTAACACCTAATTTGCTGTGTCCTCAGTGCCGCGGCACGCAAGCGAGCGTTCCCGTGCCCGCGCGCCGGCCCCGACCGGCAAAGCTTGGCCCGGCCACGCGTTACGTTGCAAGGGTTTCACGTGCAGAAATGCGGAGAGCCGTAAGCAATTTCGCGAGAAACGATTCGCGTCCTCTCTGCCTCTCGCTCGCACCACCAACCATCGTGCCCGGGACTCGCATTCGACGCTGGTATTATAATTACAGGGTTCTCTCCGAGACTCTCTTCTCGAGGACGAGGCGGCCGCCCGGCGGCGGTGGCGACGGCGATAGCGGAGGCAGGGAGACGGTTGGTCCATCGGGATGATTATCTTCACGGCGATAATTAGGCAGCGGGTCGCGAGTCGCTCGCACGGTGAAAAATAACGAGGAAATAATTGCGGCCGAACTGCGCCGAACAAGAGAACGAGATAAAGAGAGAGGGAGAGAGATAGCCTGTCGAGAAGCGGGTACATATGACTCCCCAAGGATCGGCTCCGAAGAGCCGCGTAATCGTGATCGATGTTTAATTCGTTTCCCGGGCATGCGAGAGATCTTTAATTACCGCTGTAGAACAATTTGATTACACTTTTAATTATATATGAGATAAAATTCGTGTCAAGTTTCCTTGCGCTCGTTTCTTAAAAAAAAAAAAAAAATCCTAGGGAGATTTTATTCTCTACAGCAATTTAAACGTCGATACATCAAGTTATATAAACGGATGTGTTTTAAAAAAATAATGTATCCTATTTAAGAAATGTTTAATTTATATCATAATATTTAGTGTCGAGTGCGTAATTAAGTTTCTATTCGAGAAGATTTCAAACGGATTAAAGAGATTGTATAAAAGATAATATTAAGGGAAACAGAGGGCAGTGGCAGAGAATGGCGTGGAGGGTGCGCTTTGCGGGAAGAACGACGGTTCTGTTCTGCGGCTGGAGAAGCGGTGACACAGGAGGAAAGAAGTCGGGGTAGGAAGTTAATTAAGTAATAAAAAAGTCACCAGCCTCCGGGACCACTAGCTCGGATAAGAGAAAAGATCGCGCTGTGGGAAACTGAAGTTAAAATAAACATCCCCTAAATGAGACGCCGCAGCGTCATCCGTCCCCTGTTTAACTGGAGTTGCTAATTAATTCCGAGCCCGTGAAACCGAGAGGAACGAAGATCGAGGGAGGAGGGGGAGGGGGCGGATGTCGTGGTCCGTGTCCCAACTCCGGCAAGAAGAGAGAAAGCGAAAAGAGGGACTGCGAAACTACCGCTTGAAGGGTGGAAGGTGCCGGGTATTAAGCTGCCGCGAAACCAGCCACCGTCTGACTCTTTAATTAGCCACCCCCGCTGAAGCGCCAGCAATGGGGGTGTCGAGGGTTGGCGAGCAACAGGTGAGATGCAAAGCAAGGGTTATTCTTGACTTCGGTGGATCAGGAGAGTGATCTTATGGGTTCGCGTTAGGATAATGCGATAGGGTGATGTCAACGCAGTGTTCCACGGAATTAGAGAATGTAATAAGTACTGAACAGATTTAATCGAATGAAATCAAGAAGAATATATGCTTTATAGAAATGTTACAAGATGACTGAGTTATCATACGTTAATTAACTTGTAATATTCTTAGGAAATCTTTAAGTATGCGGATTACTTTTCTGAAATTAAATTTTCATACGTATTGAAATATTCTTTGATTAGAGATCAATAAATAAATAGTAAATTCCTTATGATTATTATGTTAAATAGCGCATTTCTGACTTTATATTGTTATCTAGCTCTCTGTGTCATCTAAAATTTTGTAATAGATTGTATATCTAGATATTTTTTTACAAGTATTTTACAACATTTTGGTAGCACTAGTCATCGTTAACTACAGATGGCAATTAACGTATTAATCATTCAACAAATTTGATATTTTAATTAAACTATTACAAATAAAAAGAATAATGTGAACTTGAAAATTCAGGAATAAAAGTTTATTTGTCGATCTTATTCGCAAATATCTAAATTAATCTATGATTGCAGAATGCTTTCGTCAATCTAATTGTAAGAAAAATTACATTTCACAGTCGGCCGTCATTTGTAGCCAGTTTGTCGATAAGGCGTCGATGGTAATTAAAACCTGTTGAGTGCTCCGTGGGAGTTGCGAAGTGCGCGTGCTGAACTTTCTAAAGGAAAGGGTTGTGAGAGCGATGAATATTCCAGAGTTGAATGTGCGCGCGAAAGGGGTGCGGAGCTAATGAAAAGTACATTATGACTAGCGAAGCCGCCCTGAAATGCCGTCGCTGTAGCGGCGGATAGCCGATGAGAGACCAGGGCGAAGGAGAAAGGAGGGAGGTGGTTGGTTGACGAAGAGGGAGTTAAATGCGATAATTTGCGTGGGAGGGCGGCCGTGGTCGCAGACAGTAAACCCTCTGCCATTTAATTACGCTTAAAACATGCATTAAATATTGTCGGAGGGTGGAAACATCGGAAGGGTTGAACCCTTGGGCTGGTTAAATGAGCAGAGATTTTCCCTTCTGTGGCCCGTCTCACGGATTTGCGAATTTGTATATCGAGTGCTCCTCTTACCAGCCTTTACAACGATATATCACTAAATTTCGTCGACTTGCTTTGCTACAGCAGAGATAATAATTATTTTGATTAATTTTCTGACCATGTATACATATTTTGACGTACAAATTTAAACGTATTGTAAATGTAAATTAATGATTTGTTTATAGAAAAGGAAACTCTTAACATGTAACTTGACATTTTATCAGGTTTAAACTACCGGAAGATACGAGGGATTTTATCGATGCGGGCGTTGAAAGAAAATCCAGCTACGAAGCTGACTGCGCAGTAGTGTATTTACTAGATAGTCGCAAAGAGATAGATTTGTTGAAACGTACTGGCGGCGCACTGGCGCTTCCACAATAAGTTATCAATTGCCCTTGATATTTTGAATTTCAATGCCATTTCTAAAAATATTTATTAAAAGGATGTCTTCTTAATGATATTGTTTGGTTTATTAAGAGAGTCCATTTTTTTCTTAATAAAAATATTAAATTAATATGCAATTTATAAGCGATTGAAAAAAAACTCACAAACTTAATTGAAAAGCTAAACAGACAACAAAATATTATTCTGCATTTAATTTTAAGTGTTTTATTTCAATAATAAATTAATTTTAATTAAAAAGTATATAAAAAGAAAACAAACATAACATTACATTAACGTAGAAAATAAAACAGCTTTAAACATCGCTGTACATAATTTTCTCTGAAGATTATGTACATAAATGTATAAAAAAAAAATTGTAAAAAGCACTTTGCATAAAATCTAAAATCTTATTTAAAAAATTCTTTAATAAAATATCAATAATTGTTTAATGTTAAATCTTTGTTAGACAGTTCAGCTATTTTATATGTAGATTCGCATATGTTATTCGTAGTGCATAGTCGATGCATTATCGTATGCAGATTAAATTGCGTCGATTAAGAAGTCGACCCCTGCGTTTCCGACACCCTCAGGATGTGTGCTCAGTACATATAGATAGATCTGTTGTTCGCACACCCGCCGGCGTCCCGACGCTCTTCCAAGGCCGTTGCCGGGCTATTAATTGTCTCTGTTGATTCATTTGATCGTGCTCGGCGTTCTGAAGTGACTCCGCCAGTGCGACGACACTTCGATACGGAGGTCTTTTACGAGCGCGTAGCATCGAGCGGCAACTCTTTTCTCGCCTTTCCATCCCACGAATCTTCTCTCCTTCTCTCTTTCTTCCTTCTTTCTTTCTGCCCCCCTCTCCTCCTTCTAATTCGCGAGAAAGCGTCTCACCTGATTAAAATTAACAGAGTGGACAGAGCTGCTAGGCAGGTGGCTTCGTTAGGGCGCCGTAAAGTGCCCTCGTCCTCGGAATTTCAAGTGCGTCGTCGTACCGCGTGGATCTGATAAAAGCGCGCGATCGTAACCGTGTAAATTAATTAAAATCTAATTTAAAGCACCGCCGCTGGCAGGTTGGCGGCTAATTTACGCGCTCGTTATGATAATTAAGAGCCGAGCGGCTTGGTAAATTCGAAGATTGCAGGGCCGCTTTAGGATTTCGGCGATAAAATTAATCGTGGACCGTGTAAAATATATATCGATGCGTGATAAATGATATTATCAAGAATATAACATTACATTGGAAACGTGTCTTTAAAACAATTTCGAAAAATAATTATTAACGAAATACAAATTAAATTCTTCACAATTAAAATTCTTATAATTATTTCTTTGAACATTAAAATCTCTTCTGTAGTTTACTAAAGTTATTATAACAGCCAGTAAAGCACCTGACAAAAAGTAATTTCGGTTAATCAACAACGCGAGAAATAATTTTAAGGCAACGACAGTCTTGTCGATGCGGCGCTGATTCGATCGAACATGATGTTACCTTATTGGACTGTCCTCGCTATGGAAGATTGCTGACAGTAATGATCAACCGTATGGAAGCGCAGTGACTTAAATTTGTCTGTCGGGAAGAGGGCCGGATCAGAGGTTTCCAAATCAGGACAATTGAGTACACGCCGCGCAACCGCTAATAACTCATTTCCGGCGCTTAAAAATGATACGTACGTCCCGTAGAGACGCGCGGCTACATCTCGTTTTACCACGCTCATCAAGAAGATCGTACCGTCAATATTAACGTCCTCGTTAACCGCTAAAGACTATTTCTTTGCCGGCGATATTTCAGGCATGTGGTATTATCTCGTCCTTCGTAATAAGGATATCGGCAAATTTTACCGAGAAAATATATGAACGAAATAAATCGGCATTTAATCGCCGCAAAATGATTCGGTCGCTATATATCTGATCGAATTGCAGAAGAGATAATCTCGATCAGGATAGAAATAGTTATTATCTGGTGCAAATATTGCGTTTATCGCGTCCGGAGAAAATTGACTATTATCCATTAACGATTGATTGAAGAACCTTCAGTGCCAATTGATCAGTCGGTTGATGAAAGTACTTGTTATTTCGCGAATTACTTCTATTAGTAGAATAACTATTATTGTCGCGAAGGATTCATGTATGTGACGTTCCGCAGTATGACACATGCATGTTCGACTTGCGTTCTGTAGCTACAGCGCGGACTGTTTGCCGAAGTTGAAGGCTTGACCGTGACCTACCTCTCTTCATGACGTCACCGACGACGCCTACGAGGCTGCAGGAAAAAGTAAAGAGGCGTGTTTAGATTATTGAGAAAAATCCGGTTGGATTTTCACGAGCCTTCAAGGTTTAAATAAAAGTCGAAGAAGTAAAATTATAGTTCAAATTAACATTGACGGATGTTTCTTTTAGCATCGGCTTTAATGATTAAAGTATTAATCACAATTCTAGTTATCCAAAAATATTTTTTTAATAAAAATTTTAAGAGTTATAACAAAACTGCTTGACAGTATTTAAAGTTCTTTGAGACTATACAGATAACTGATACAAATGGAAACAATTATGTTCATCGTAAAAGATTAAGAAAATTTACATCAAACGATATGATCGTATCAACGTATAATGTTTTTTCACGCAATCGCTTGTAAGATGATGGCAGTGGCCCGTTGCGTCTTCAGGACGTTCCTGATGGAGTCGATGACCATACCCGTTTAGTCCCTCCCTCCTTCTCGCTCCTGAATCGCGACCGTCATCCCTCTTCCCACCTTAGTTCCAAAGGAACGATCGGTCTGTCCAATGTACTTGGCGGCTACGTGGCGTGGTAAAAATAAAGATAAAGCCTGAGGAATTAATTAGGACCGGGTAATCAAGAAGATACCGCTGGCGAAGCCTGAAGGTGGAAACGCGAGGCAGGCGGCGACGACGACGACGACGACGACAACGGCAAAAAAGGTGCGAAGGCAGGGACCCTGCGTATAAATATTCACTCCTGTTCAACACCGTTCGAACGACCCGCTTATCCACGGATTGACCAGATACAGGACCCGCCGCTCCCGCGGCCCTCCCCCGGCGGATCCCGAGCTGGAAATTCGAAATGCCTCTTACGCCGAGGCTCTTTTATTTCCTTCCTCGGCGCGTCCGCTTTCGTCTCTTTCAGCTTTCGCTCCTCGTACGGCGCACTCTCGGCCGTTTCGTTTCGGCCCGGCAATATGGACCCGATCCTCGTCCGTGTGAGTAACGGCTATTCCGAGAAGTTGTTTCAGATAGAGGGCTAATTTGTTCGCGTGCTCCCCCTCGCGCCCCTCTGCGCCGGCCTGCCGTGGCTCGGATATACGAGCGCGAGGTGCCCGGCGTGTCTCCTCCGAGCGACGCGAGTATGAGATTCTTTTCCTTTATACTGTATATGTATATCCCGAGTATCACGAGGCTATCGCCAGTTCCTTCATACGAGAGAAGAAGCTTCTTTAGATGAAAAATAATTTTTTTTATTCACGATCTCATAATCGACTCCAGTCAAGCCGATTAAAAAATTATATAATGCTGTTGATAGCAATAACGTTGATATATTTTTCGAGAGATAAATAATTAAAGGTAGGTTACAATTCTAATTATATTGAGTAAATTACAATCTTATAATCATTTTCAGATAAAAATGTAATTTTACTCATACATTGTTTGAGTTTATCTCGTTCAAAAAAAATGGATCTAATTTAATGTAAAGACCAAAAGTTGTACTCTCTATTCATCTTTAATATAGTTATCTTCGTGAAAAAAATCCTTCCCTAGATGAGATGCGTCTTCGAGTTTCACCTAAGGAAATACTCAAAGATTTCCGACGACGTCTCGTGCGTGTGATGAAAACTAGAGCGAGAGGGGCGCGTTTCCGCGGTCGGTGACGAAATATTCGCGCAAGTACGAAAGGAATGCCCGGCTCTCGTGTTTACGCCACCCCTGCATGTTACGACGGCATATTCTACCGCGGGCAACAGGGCGGACGGGGGACGTTTGATAACATAGGGATGGTTGGATAACAGAACGGCGCGGGGGCGGCGGGCAGGCGGGTGCCAGGGGATGGTATCGCATGAGTTATTAAGATTCCGGCGCGCATGCTCGCGGTTCTTTCATCGATTCATAAGAATATCCTCTGCTCCGTCGGCTACCCTCCTACGCAGCCAACTTCTCTTCCTCTTTCGTTTCCTTCGGGTTTTCTTGTAAATGTGTATGTGTACCGCCACCAATACCACCGGCATCCTTTCGAGGTAGGAACGACCTTCGATCCTTCTCTCAGTATTATTCGACTTTTATTATTATTCTAGCGGCGATTTGAATATTTTTTTCGACTAAGGAAAATAAAAGATGTTTATTTAAATTTTATAAGTTGTAATAGCTGTGCGTATAAGACAACTAATGATTTAGAAAGATGATTTTTTTTTCGTTAGTTTGATTTTTGCAAAATAAATTTTTTCTGAAAAAAGGCGTGAATTTTATTGCAATAATTGTAAAAAATAAAATTTTATTATTTAAAGCTTTATTGATTTTGTTTATACTTTTGATTTAAAGCTGATTACTTAAACCAAATAATTTTTTCTAATTAAAATTTACGTGATAAATATTACATTAAAATTATTGCACAATCTCGTATTTAACGCAAAATGATCCTGAAATCAATTTTAACAACTTGCTCATCAATATATTGAGAAGTGATCAGTTATTCAGTCGACTCTCTTCTACCTTGAAGCATTGTCAAGCGTGATAAGCAAAAGCTTGCATATGTATACATATATATGTGAAGCACGCCATACTTATACGATCAGTAGGTAACGAGGGGTGTTCGATCGATCGATCCAGCCGAAGAGGCGACGAATCGACGACTGAGATACCGGCATAAACGATAATGAGCGTGGACGGTAGTTTGAGGCCGAGGTTACGCCTTCTTGAGGAACCGGTATATACCGGAGGGCTTTCCCTCTTCTTCTTCGTTTACATCACGTGGGCGTGGAGAAGGAAGTTCATAGTGTGCGATCTCCTTCGCAAAATCACGTAAAAAGGGGCCCCGAGCGTAAACGTGCTTTCTTCACGATGCAGTTCGGCAAACAAACCGCGCTACGAAGCATGGTTTGAGGTTCAGTTAACGTAATTAATCACGTAAAAAATAACAATAATTACAATCGTAATTACAAAAAAACTCACGCTAATTCTATATATGTTATCTTCGAAGTTCTATCGAAATAAAATAAACGTACGTGCTAAAAAAAAATACAAGTAAAGAAAAAAATAGATTCAAAGAAAGTTTCCTTGAAAAATTTCGCGAGACGCATTATCAAAGTTCGGATTTTTGAATGATCAAAAGCATCTTCTCTCTCGCATACCGACACCGTAATCATACTCACAAATAATCGTATATCCAGCATCCACCAGTATGTGAAAAATTCGTTGGGAAATTTCTTTACGGTACCGTCGTTACAAAGGAGCGTGCACACGCGCGCTTATAACGCGGAATAAGTGTGCGCGTATTCGTGGGGTTGCCGAAGAAAGAGAAGAAGTCTGGTGCGGGCGGCCGGAGGGTGAGTGAGAGGGAGTCGGCGGAGATTGCGAGAGAGAAGGGGTGATCTATGCGTTTAATTAACCATAGAGACGCTCCTACCGACTCTTAGCCGCTCTTAGTTCGTGCTGACCGAGGGTGGGACGAGGGTGCCGGAATAAAAGCCGGAGGACGGGCAAGCGTGGACGGAAGCGAGAGAGCGCGGGGCTGAGGAGAGGGAGGGAAAGGATTTCGCTATCGCCGGCGAAATTAACCCCGGAGAAAAAAACTTATAATGTGTCTTTGCGGGAAAGCAGCCCGATATGTGGTGTGTCGTGGACGTGTTTCCGAGGGAACCGGCACAATAACGCGAGTGCATGTGTCGTCGGTAATTAATTTCCGGGATAATTAACGTTGGCAAGCTGACGCTTTGCTTTGGTGAGAATGAGGTATCATCGATCACGAACCACGGTTGTTCGGTCTGCGCTAAAAAAAAAAAGCATGAACAGCAGCGCGCTGCACATATATGTATCCTTGCGCATCGAAGCTCGTTCATACTCTAGTCCACTTACTCTCTCGAGATATTCTTGAGATATTTGCAGATGTCTTTCGGGAGATTCGACCAATATTTTTCCCCTCCCTACGGCGATCTTGCCTCTTTTTTTTGCCGTTGTTAATTAATTGTCGCGACGTCCGGTCGCTCCACGCTTACGCGAAAGCATTTCGGATTTCTCAACCAGAACGAATCTGTTGTCCGTCCACTACTTCCCCTATTTCTACTTCGTCTTCCTGCCCCCCTCCCCTCCTCCTCCCCCCGTCTCTGTTTAGCTTTCGCGGATATTTCGAGATCAGTGACTCTATCTCCTTCGCATTTTGTTCCGGGAAGCGGGAGGTTAATGAGACGTTAGCAGACAGTTATAAATGAGCGATAAGGTTCGGTAGATCCCTTTAATAGCCGGTGTAAATTTATAACTCCCGGCGAAACGCGTGTACAGATTATAGATTGATCGATTCCGTAGCAACGTTTGATCAATCGTTTGATTCCCCGCTATACAAATAGCGCTCGCTCGAGTAATTAATTCCAACACGTTTGCCCGAGCGTTTTCGTTCGCGGGTCAAATGTCAAGCCCGTACCTCGTCCGGCGGATCCGAGGATGCGCGTTATCTAGCTGGCATGAGCGCCAGGATGAATTATACAAATCGCGCGATTGCGCCAGACGGAAAAATAATAAAGTATGAAGAATATCTTTTTCTGACGGCGTTATATACGCTCGCATCGATTTTAATCGACACCGTTTTGAAATTAAAGAGAACGATATTATTGAGTAGTAACAATTGTAACAGTGTTAGGATATTGATTATTCAATTATACTCTTCGATATTTACAATAAAATAAAATTGAAACAAAGTGAATCCGTCCTCTAAATTAATTTAACGGATTTATATATTTTTGTCCGTTCAAGTCGTCTCGTTACGCATTAATTGCGCGACTAGTGTACAATTTTGAAGAAATACACAGTAAGGACCGATTTGAGTCGGTGTGGTAAAGCGTTTCACAAATACCAGTTTCCAGCAACACGGGCCGATCGGAGGGCGATTATGCTCTCATTTCGGAAATTACCGGGCGCAAAGACGCACGAAAAGACCGGCGCGGCATCGACGTGACGCAGCAGCGGCGTGTGGGGACAAAACGAGAAACGGAGTCCCGCCGGCTGTTGCGACCGCATCGCGAAACGGCCGTGCCTATAGAGCGTACCGAGTCTCGATTCGGGCGTGACGGTGCCGCCGGGCAATTATGATAATTACCGGAATTCGTGGGGCGCAATTAGGCCAGCGAAGCGACAGAAACGCACTCGTGCACGCTTCGCGACGCGGCGCGGTGTGGCGCGTCGATTTTCTTTCCACTTCTCCCATCATTCGTTTCTTTCTCAGTCGTAAAAATTAACGTGGTCACCTTGATTACGGGGGGACAGCGTTGCCACGCGGAAGATTGCGTGCTCCGCTATATCCCCGATCGCACGTAAATCGAAAGATCATTTCGTGCGCATTTGTCCTTCAACGATCATTCTGTCTCCTCTGTATTCGGAGGTATATTCTGTATTCTGTCGACGTGAGCATACATTATCCGAGATGTCTCGAATTTAATGATCTTTCAGCCACGAATTCCTTGACGATTACCGGACTCCATAATTACATCAAATGATGTAATAAAATGACGTGACGTTAAAGTAAGAAAATTCGCGCTAGTCAAATAATTACGCGCCAAAAATGAGACATAATTACCTCTTGAGGTATTGCCAGATAAAAAAAAAGTGGCCGAGCAAAAAAAGCATTTGCGCCGATCTGAAAATCATTGAGAACACGGAGTTCACGAAGCGTGCATTCACGCACGTGGTGCGTTATATTTTGTAAACAACAGGAACGTCAACGTGCTCCCGCCACGGCGCCGGAAGTGTCTCATAATAAAAAGAGCGACTTCCGTCGGTGAAACAATACCGTGAGTCGGATTACCGCTCACTTGTCCATCTCGCTTCAGCTTCTTCGCTCCCGGTGGCTTCGCTTCCTCCTCGCTTGCTGTCTCGTTGCGTTTCGCCCGCACGCAGGCGCGCGTCGCTTTATCCGCTCTCCGTCGGTTAATTTGCGTCAGAAATAATTTAACACCGGCGAAGCTATGCCCGCCCTTGTCGCCACGTCACCTCTGGCGATTTCTACGGGCATCAGATTAATCGTCATGACGATCGTTATCGGGACAACTCTCGAGCGGCTCGACACGTCTGCATTCCGGATATCGCGAATTACCATTCTCGATCTGCTGACTGTGTATTATAAATAATGTCGCGCGTCCCAGTCGACATGGCGTAACGCTATATAATTCTCATCTTTCTATACTTACAAATGTTAATAAATCTGGGTGCTGAGTTGAGGATGCACCGAATATAATAAGGTTTCGAACACAAAAAGATGCTATAGACTGCAAATATTTTAAAAATCTGGCGCTATTCCACGCAAGTAATTCGGGCCGGCAACCAAACCGTACGGAGTAATTATTTCAAATCTCGCCCGGTAACGACTGATTGCTACCATTTGTGGAATTCACTTGCCGAGTTTTATTTCCACTTTTTCGTTCTAAAAGGTTCTTTTGTTTATAATTATGACCAATATTCCTGACATTACATGTCTAAGCTGCATAATCAGGTATGAAGACTACTTATTAGTTCACGTTTACGTTATAAGGCACGTAATCGATTCTAGAAATATCCTTTACAGTAGATATATCTCAACAGAGTGAATAATTGTCGGTTAATGATACGATATTATTGTATAAAAATGTATAAGAATTAAATAAATTGAATTAGCATAGAATGCGAGCAATTTGTTTCCATAATATATGTGGACGTCAGCTAGATTATAAAAGATACACATCGAAAACAACTTTTTCCAAATACTTGGACAAATTGAAAAAATAATAGGAGAAAAGAGCATAATTTAACTAACGCTCTATTTCGAGATGTCTTCAGCAGGTGATGACAACGACCTTAAGCGATCCGAGACCGTTACGCAGGACTTTACACCGTGATTGTTTGTTTCCCGGCTGTAATCACACGTCGATTTCCGCGCTTTAACTGAATTCGCGGCGGATACGCTTTGGGCGCTCGCGCGAGACCATCCGCGCGATTAATACGCACGCTCGCTCGCGCGAGCTTTAAGCCTCGCGCTAGAGCTAACGCTGTAATCGCTTAATACGTTGGCATCGTGGCGCGATGTGAAACGCGCTTGGAATCGACCGAAGATGATAGAGAGCTACGCACGTGGCGTGAGAGTGAGAGAAAGAAAGAGAGAGAGAGAGAAAAGGGGAGATCTGTGAGGACGTTCCGCTTTATCAGTGCAAATGGGATGCCAGCGTGTTTCCATTAATTCAAATCGCCGAGTAAAATCGTGCCGTGGAATGTCCATTAAAGTCAAGCGGAGAAGTCGTTAGCCTGTCCACGATGACGTTGGGAGTACCTGGCGTTTTGTTAGCAACTACAATCTTACCGATTTAAGTCGTGAAAAACGTTCGGCGAGGTGCCGTTTTACGGTCTGGAAACGCTTTTCGACAGCACTAAAGGCCTCTGCGCGCAAATTAAGTCGATGTGAGGCATGGAACACGCAAAGAAAATTTTTTACGTCACTTCACGCGAAGACAGATTTTGTACAATGTGCCTGTATTTTTATGATTCTCGATAAAATACGTTAAGAAATGCCGTGCTTTAAAAAATGATAAAAGAAGGAAAATTTCTACATATAAAAATGCTGAATAATCGAATTGCGCAAAGTGAACTTCGAAACTTGTGTTCTTTTCTTATACATTACATTTGCATGCAGAATAAAAAATTAATTGTTTCAAAATGTCTGCAAGATATTTCCTATTTATAAATTATGACGCAAAAAGTTATTCGATTAATTGACATCAGTTCGCTTGTTAAAATTACTAATCATTATAATGGATAAATCATTTTAAAAAAATTTTTAATATGCAAATTTGTAAAGAGCACGAGTCTTTGTTTTTTAATGTCGACTCGTTCGAGCGTCGGGATTAAATCGTTTGATGTGTGCAGAATGTGCTGAGGCAGTCATGTGAATAGAACGGTGCATTGAACGGATGTTCCGGTTTATCAGTGCATACGGCGTGCCGTCGTGTTTCCATTTATTCTGTCGCCGGGTGAACTCGTGCCATTGGAACGCTCATCGAAGCCGAGAGGCGAAGTCGTTAGGCAATTTGAGGTAAAGTTAACTCTTTACAAGACCGCGACGATGTCACTGCCAATGCCCGAGAGAGCGAATTTTTAAACCTGATTCGAGAAACGGCATTTACACCGAACGAACCACCGACGACCGACGAGGCAATCACGGCTGCTGTAATCGTCCACAGGCGACGAATTCACATTCAATTCAATGAATTAACCGCCATCGCGATAACGACACACAGCGGCTTTAATTTCAGAGCCGTTCGAATCAGACGTAATGTTGTTTTTCGAGAGGTCTGGCAACACATTCCGATGTACATAAAGTTAGCACCGCCATTTTATTTAAAAAAAAATAATAAAAATCTTGCTATGTTGTGCCAAGTTTATGCTACATTGTGCCGTAAAAATTAGTCACATATTTCAAAAGACAAGCGTCAAATAAAAAAATAATTAATAATAAGTTTGTGCTACATTGAGCCGTAAAAATTAATCACCTATCTCAAAAGAGAAAGCGTGAAAATAAAAAAATAATTTTTTTACACTTTTAAAATGGCGGTGCTACTTCATGTAGATACATCAATGCAACAAGTAACTCACCGTCGGCCGTCGGCCGTCGCTGTTACCTTACTTCCCCCCCGCCTTCGGCTATCCTTTTCCACCATTCTGTAATTTCTCACTTCACACAATTACACCATCACTATCACTTGAATGACCTTTTTATATGCTTGCACTATCACTATCACTATCACTCGAGCGACATACGCCGTAGGTAAGCGACGGAATGAATTCGATTGGATTATCGCGACGATTTTCAAAGACGATCGCGCGGATTAAGAAACGCGCCGGACGATCGCCTTGTTTAATTCGACGACGATTCTGATGCTTGACACTTGTTCGTCCGCGATATTCACTTTCAACAGATTAAAAGACGAGAGTTCAGGGTGAAGGGTAGGTAATCCGATCTCAGTCTTATATCTCCAAAATGGGATCAAGAAAAAGTACATTGGTTTTCGAAAAAACCAATCGAAATGTAAACGAACAAGAGTCGAGTTATCACTTTTGAAATCTCAAAATCAACTTTTACATCGAAAACAAAGATTTATGTGCTTTTAAGCAATCATTAAGCCAACGAAGTGCGAATTGAATCGCGACGCGCTTGGAGATATCGAATGTTCCGCGCTTTGTACACGCTTTCTCACAATCATTTTTCAAAAATATAATATCACTATCACGGTATAAAGTAATAGAAGGACCGAGGCGATCGTCCGTTACCCGACTCGACACTTCCAACTTTCCGAATTCGTGTACGATGTTCACTTTCCACGGACGAAGAGTCGCGCGGTCGCGGAGCATTAACGATACATCCTCGCGCTCCGATCTCCGCGACAGAACTGAAGTGCTTTCCGAAATTTTAGAAAGAATTGGAAGGAGAAAGAGTATGGGAAGGGGAAGAACACCTCGGACACATTTCCAAGAAAAAAGTAGCCGCGACTTCGCGAGTTTCTTTCTGGGAAACCAAAAAACGAGGCACCTCGAGCGAGCGACGAAAAACTCTGCAAAAAAGCGAGCGCGCTAGGCCGAGCGCGACGTTCTTCGCGGAACTGAATGTAAACAAGCGCCGGATCGCGGAGCAGAAATTTGGTCCTTGTTTCTACGAAATGTAGAGTAGAGCTGAAAGATTTACCAAATATGGTAAATAATACGAAAGATCGCTGGCCGTCTCCGAATGAAGATGAGAGGAACGCTTCGCCGATCATATGTCCGAGCGCGTAGTTTGAAAAATAAAGAACTATTCGCGGTGTAAATTATACAAGCGAAACTCGAGTGACATTGTTGATGTTATTACGGCGAGACAGGGATAATATAATTTTATTAAATAAAAATTGTACTGTGTTGTGTTAAATTTGTGTTACATTGTGCCGTAAAAATTAATCGCATATCTCAAAAGACAATTCCGGATAGATAATTCGTACGCGTAACTCGTAATTCGACTTTGTAATAATCGGATACGGACAGAAATGCATATTCGAACCGTGCTAGCCTAGCACAAGTCAGCACAATTGGAGATTTTTGCAGCTCAATGATATTAAAGGCACTTTATTCTCTCACGTGTTTGGATCTTTTTATATTTCTTTTTAAAACGAGAAGAAATATAAATATAAATATTGGAATTTTTTTACTGCACAATATATGATAGTTAACATTATATCAAACACAATTTTTATTTTGTCGCTAAATGAAAATGCTGGCAAAAAAATAATTTTTTTTATTTGATGCTTTGTCTTTTGAGATATGTCATTAATTTTTGCAGCACAATGTAGCACAAACCTAGTACAATACAGCACAATTTTTATTATTTTTTAAAAATAAAATAGCGGTGCTAACTTCATGTAAATACATCACATTCCGTGTAATATACTTGCAGCGATACAATTTAAAGGATGGAGCAATGCTTATGTTTCTTCCTTTCGTGATTCCGTTCAACATTAACTTCAGCAAATTTACAAATAATTATGTAAATGGGATTACTTGCGATCGTAAACTTTTGCCCAACAAATTAAGAAATACAAATTTTTCTACACTCGCCCATTACCTACTTCACGTGGTACTAAATTCTTCCAGCAGTAAGACACAAGATAAATAATAAAAATAAAAAACATAAATGTTAAGTGATATTTATAATGTTTTTTGTTCTTGAAGCAATCTTGAAATCGTTAAGAAATGTCGAGTGTCGCGAGGGAATGTTTCAGAAATGCCGTGGATACCTAAACATCCTCGGCATTCGCGGCGAAAGAGACGCGTTACAAATGTTAATGCGACATTAGGTGCTACGTCTCTATCTCTTTACACTTTTCCACGCGCGAGAACACGAAATCGGTTAATCCAAACGCGCCGGAATCGTCGGGCGGGCGCGGAGGAACGTAGACGCGGATCGGCAAACGTTCCGGTTTGTCAGCGCGCGCACCGGCATGCCGCGCGGCTTGTTTCCATTAATTCGCGTTGCATGGCGAACTCGTGCCATTGGAATGCCCGTCGGAGTCGTCGGGTTATAAAAGGCAAGACGGAGCAACCTAATTTGCTACATTGTCACGAACATACGCGAGCGGCCCACTCGCGAAATATCGGCTGTAAATAAGTCCCCCCGGCTCTCGGATCTGATAAGCTAAATCCAATTAACCCTCATCACTTTAGGACGGCGAGGCTTGATTTTTACCCGAAATCGCGAGGAAATCCTTAAAGCTCGCGATCAAGCAAACGCGATGGTCTCAAAGGTAGATATTCGCGTGGGTTCTGCGATTTATGATTATTTGCATGATAAAATTTTCGTACTTCCCTGTGCATTTACAATCTTGTCACGGCGCCTCGATATTACAAATTGTTCTCTATCAGCTAATTGGCACGCAGAGGGATTTTCAATTACCGTAAGGTTCAGATGTCCCGCGTTTGAATGTATGTACGCGATTTGTTCCCTGTTACCGTGAAGCCGATGAATCGGTTATTCTAATATGAAGTTATTGGTATAACGGGTTAATGTGCGTATGCATTACCCGCGGGAAGGCGTCGGTTTATTTCATTAATGAGTGTACAAAGCTCTTGCGTTTATTTATGGATGCTGAAAGGCTGTTCGATTCAGGAAGGAATATTTAGCCGCGGTAAAAAAAAAAGGACAGTTACGATCGATTACATCGTGCTCCCTCGCGTTTCGTCTTGCCTCGTGTAATAACCGCGATCGAACTCGATGCACGGCGATCGCGCTCATGCGTGAATGCGGAATCGCTTAATTTCAAACGCACTGGAACACATCGCGATTGATGACGGGCTTCGCAAGAAGGGACGGTTCGTCCGTTTCATCAGCGCGTAATAATCGCTCCTGACGGCGCATTCTATTAATTCACTTGGACACATTTTATACCACCGGAATTAATTCATTTCCGAATGTTGAGTCGGAGTTTTTTCCGAGCAAACTGGACTATGCATTTATACCTGCGGGATGCATAAATAACACGCGGAAACACATGTTCCCTTTCAGCGCGGAGCTACAACAGTTAATACGACCGGAAATTCACTGTCGATGAAATACAGCGAGATTAACTAGTACACGCGATGTTATTACGCTAATGAAGATATCTATATAGCTCAAATATTCAATATTTATCTTGATGCGCGCTTAAAGGAATTTTCAGAAAAATTCTCTCTCTCTTTCTCTTTCTCTCTCTATTCTTTTAAATCGATGCCATTTAAAATCATCAGGTCGAACTCTTTTCTTTACTTTCACAATTCTACATGCGTAATGTGTTCTCAAATGTTTCATCCATTTATCTATGGAAATGAAACGGATCCGTTATAGTAATTACATTACTTAAATTCCGATCATGGAACGGCAATCATGTTTTACATACGAGATTAATCCTGACTGTATAATTTATAAATCTCTGATTTCTTCTGCGACTCGCGCACTTCCTATTTCAGCGTAGGGGAAAGGATCATTTTTTTTTCCAAAAGAGAATTTCACCGCGGATCGCTTAATACGGGACGGGACACGTCACGACGACGGTGGAATAGAGGGAGGCGGGAGAGAGAACGCGCGTTTCGCTTTATCAGTGCATACGCGCGCGCGGCATGCCGCGGCGTGTTTCCATTAATTCGCGTCGCGGGGCGAACTCGTGCCGTTGGAATGCCCGTTGAAGAAGAGGAGAGAAGTCGTTAGGCTGCGTGCCGTTCGTTCGACCGGCAACCGGTTTTCCTATCGGTGATTCGTCGTTAATTCGCTGGCGCGGAATAAGTAATCGCGCGCGTCCCAACGACCACCTCGGGTGTGTTATACGTCCGAGTTTACACCGTGCAAAGCGGGGAACCGCCCCGCTTCTATGCTGACTTTTCACGATCAAAAGGGAACTTTGGTGGAAAATCGGAAGCTCCGCAACAAACGAGAACATTGTTGAGATGTAGATGAGTACAGTCTAAATTTCGAAGGAAATGCGCATTGCTTTCCGGAAACAGTGATATTCAAAATGAGAATAAGTAGTAAATTCTTCTAGGGCAAGATTATTCATTCGTATGTCCGATTGCAGAATTAAAAATATTTTCTTTGCATCTCTCTATTATCAAGATTATATAATTTATGTTTTATGTATATTAGATTATATAATTTTATGTCAGAATTTCGTCATTTCACGCTATATTTGTAACAATGCCGTATAATTACTTAGAATGACTTCTGTATAATCAAACATCAATAAATGACGTCACTTTTTACATAACAAATAAAATGAATATATGAAACCACTCACCGAAAAAGTTCGCCAGCATAGAGAAACTCGTTCTGAAACAGAAAAAGATATTCATGAATATAAAAATTTAATACCTTCTCGTAAATATATCTGTCATTGCATTACGAGGCAAATCCTTTTCTCTGATTCTTGCGTAAATAGATGATAAAACGTGAACAATCGTCCGAATCAACTCTCTTAGGGCAGTTTCAAACAAGGGCGTAATGGTCGTGACAAATTCAATGTTACGTTTTACAAAACTCAGATTCAACAGAGATAGGGCGCCGGGAAATGATCCAAGAGGTAAAAACAATTCAACACGACACGATTTCGCGAAACATGCTGCCTGCACGCGACGCCATATCAAAGAATTAGACGGAATACAAGCTGCTTCTAATGGTAAAAAGAAGAAAAATTTTTTCATGTTGAAAATGTTCAGCGCTTCGACACTGAATAAAAGCTGCTTTAGCACAATGTTTTATGCGATAATCGATGAGATATTATATTATCGCTAAATATAAATCAATAAAAAATTCTGCTCTGATTATGCAGAGCGTATCATGCGATGATTGATGTATATATAAGGTATACGATGTATGCAGCCACGGTAGTCTAAAGCTTCCTATGCCAATTTCTCTACCATCTAATCTTTTCCGGTCAGCTCGCGCGTGAGAGCGCGAGTTATCGCGACGTCGGGGGCTCGTTACTACTCTCCCCCCGGGAATTTTACGATAGCTCGGGGACTTAAACGCACGTTCACACTTTGTGTTCCGCGTAAGTATCCGAGACACCTAAGTGTACTTACGTGGAAGCGCGCGAGCGGGGCCCGCTACGCGCGGGCGCGAGAGCAAATCGCCCAGACGAGGCGAGAAAGACACTCGCATTACGTGCACGCGCGCGACGCGACGTGCCCCAGCCGTGTTATTATATTTTACTTTGGTCGACGCGGAAACCCCGGGATAATTTGCGCGAACGAGCCGCAATTATTTAAGGGTGTGCATACGTAAAGAGGGTGGCTCGCTCTCTCTTTCTCTACCTCTCCCTCCCCCCGCTCTCCCACTCTTCCTTTCTTTCTTTCCCTCGGTCGTGGGGCCCCGCGTTCCGCCTGAGTGCCGGACGCGCGGCCTCTATCGATTCGCGTCGCCATCGCCATGTCGATGTCGGCGGAGCCGCGAACTCGTAACTTCTTCCGAGAATTGCTACCTTTCTTTAAGTAATAGATATGCACGTCGAGGCGAAACGACGCTCGACCCAGTGTTTGCACTTCGCCTCGGGGAAACGCTCGCCATTTTGCGAATCGCGAGGTCAGAAATTCAAACGCAGCTCGCGATGCCGATGCGATTCCGGGGCGAGATCGAAGCGCGAGATTTCGAGATCGCGTGTAGGAGCGTTTGTGCAAGAGCTTGGATCGAGAGCGTTGCAAGGTCTTCTCTCGCCGCGAGAGAAGACGGATCGACAGGGTGGCCTAACGATTATTTATATAGAATCGCAAGCTTTTTAGCTTTGGTAAAGTGTAACTTTGAAGCTCCCTACGAGGCTTTATCGAGCAAGTAATATTATCGAGAAGGGGGATGATAATGGCTGGGTTGATTCCAGGGGTTAATTATGATTCCCCGTATCACTGCTATAACCCCGTTATTATGAAGGGTCTCTTGTATTAAATTTTACTACAAGAAAAGGAAAAGCTATTAGGCTATTAAGATAAAAGCCGTGTTCTTCCTTGCTAGGAAACGAGTAATTTTTTTTCCCTTTTTTTCTATTTCAGGCGTTCCATTTTTATATTTACGAAGAATGCAAAAGGAATTTACATATTTAAATAGGCGTGGACATATTAGAAACATGCAAACATGATGCATGATGAAATGGAGAAATCTATCTAAAATCTTGAAATTATTCCATTGTTCGTACAGTCTGACAAAAGAAATTAAAGTATGAATATTTATAAGCGAAGATTGAAAGACTATTTGTGGAAAATGAGAAAGAGATAATATAGTTTAGATAAAGACACAACTTTTACTTATAATAGAATTCAATTTCATTTTCTAGTTGTTAGAAATGTTGGTGCAATCATTTTTCATGTAGCCATCAAAGAATATGCATACTTCGGATATATCTAATGTTATTAATATAATATTAGACTGATGTTCGACTCGTTTTACATATACATATATATATATATATATACATATATATGTATATGACGGCAATAATTCTGTATCATTACCAAAGACATGCAATCTCACGCGATATTCTCAAGATACGCCATACTTTCCTGTCCTACAAAAATATGAACTCTAGTTTTATATTTCGGACTCGACCCCGATATAAACTCGGGCCCAACCGAACGCAACGTAACTATTTGGAGCTAATGCTCGCATACGGCTCCTAATCGTCGCACGTACGTCGGGGGTCGGGTATCCGGCGCCATCGGTGTGTTTACCGCCGCGTGTACACGTGCGCATATACACACAGATCCACATAAATGCGAAACCCGTTACGTGTGTCGACGGGAGTGCAGCGAAGCACTAACGCCAGGGTGGTGTCGAGGGTGGTTGGAGTGGCTTGGGGGGTGATTATGAGCGAGTAAGTGCCGCCGTCCAGTTTTTACTCCCCTGCCGCCCCGCAGCCCTACTCCCCGGCTGACCGTTCCTCCACCATCGCCGCGGCGACCAGCGTCGCGTCCCTCCCGCCCTCGTGCTCTAGCCGCGCTGGTTCTCTTACTACCGACTCGACTAAACCCCCAACGGATCAATACGCTAAAACATTGCCACGTCGAGACGCCGCCGAGTAAAACCCGAAAGAAATACCATTGCGGGGGCGGCGTGTTTTCCCTTAGCCAGCGGCCACCGCGTCTCCGCCGCTCGCGCGGCTAACGAACTTCCGATTTTCGACCCTTTCATCGTCCGACTCTTTTCCTCTACTCCTACTTCTACCTCCGCTTTGTTTTCTTTCTTTCTCCTTCACGCTCGTGAACGGCTTTGTTTTATCTTGACTTATACCTTTGTTTGGTCGATATCCGAAATTTGCGCAACGTGGATCTTTTATTGGACAAGATGTAAGAGGATTTTGCGTGAGATTTCTCCGTTGCTTCTTCAAGGAATTAGGCTCATGGGAATTGATTGTTTATCTTTAGGTTAAAGGGCCTAACATTACTGAGATATCAGAAAAAAAAAAGAAAAAGGAATAAGATCACACACCACAACAGAAATTACGAATTAGAATATAATCATTTATTAAGATTTAATATTTAATATTTACTTAATGCTTTTATTGTTTTTATTATTTGAGTATTACTAAAATGCAAAGCTATCTTAATAATAAAAATAGCAACAATATATAACGATGAAATATGTTAAAAACTATGATATAAATACAAAGTAAAAATACAAAGAAAAATGCAATGATGTTATTATATAATGATTAAAATTTATTTTTATTATTTATAAGCTTATCCCTTATTTTAATCAGATAATAAATTAATAAACAAATTTATTTTTATATGTAATATTATAATTACTGTATAATATAAATAAATATAATATAAACAAAATAAAAATGCAAAGTTTCTCAAATGTTTTAATATTAAATACATGATATTTAATTTAAGATATTAAAGCACATATAGTGCATATATTCTACAGTAGTACGATAGAGTTTCCTTAGCATCATGCGTATTAAAATCCTACCGCAGAGAAATTTACAAGGATTGAATTTTTACTGAGATGATGATATGCATCTTCAAAATGAAGGAAGCGCGCCAAGGATCGATTGAAAGCTCAGCGCATTCCGTACTACGTGTAGCACGATATTTCACCTTCGACGCGCAGTCATAGTTCGCTCTCGCCGGGATAGGAAGAGCTCGCTATCGATGGCAAACCTTCGAAGGGCACGAAAGACGGATGAACGGACGTCCGTGGCCTACCGCAACCCACGTAAGGCAACGGATCCGCTATCCGCTTCGGTTCCCTTCTCCCTTCTCACTGACATACGTACGTTCCTACTCTCACGTGTGCTCGACATAACGTCGGGTTTCCGTGGACGGTCGATATATCGATTGTTGCTGAACGACCGGCTGGTCGACAGCCACGAAGATAGAAGAGAGAAAGAGAAGGCAAGAAAGAGAGAGAGAGAGAGAAAGAGAGGGGAGTAAAAGCGCTCACGGCTGTTGTTCGTGTATGTCTGTTCTGTGGTCACTTGTTGCCTGCCACCCCCGAGGGTTGGCCTTGTCCCTCCATGTTTGGGAAACGCTTGTCGTTCGACCGTCGACAAACCACCCGGCGACCAAAGCGTGTTCCTTGGAGATTTCTCCAGTGGATTAGGTCGGCGGTTCTGCCCCGATGGGCGAATTGCCGATTTTCCTCTATTGTTTTTCCGTTTTCTTGTTCGCACGTCTCTTGTTGACCACACGCCTGCGTGCATACAAGTGACAACTTATAGGCGTGAAATCTGTATTATTTGAACCTTGAAAATCTCTCGCAATTTTTGGAAATGCTTGGCACCTCAAAGACCGACAAAATAATAATTGGATTCCAGAGAGATTTGATTCATGAATCATCGTGACTTTGAAGTTTAGTCTTCGAAACTTCCTCTTTTGAATTTGTTCACGAATACTTGGAATCTATGCCAATTCCTTCAACGTATCTTGATATTCCCATCTATTCTATAATTTCATTTGGAAATCTCGATCCCTCTGAGATTTTTCAAGTACTTGGAACGGCTCCAATAAAACTGAACCGTAAAATATATGCAATTGCGAAAACATGGCAGTTGCAATCATTAGGACGAAAAAAAAAAAACGTTCGACTGTTTAGTGTATCCAATTACCTTCGTGGTATCGATGAGAGGTAGAGTCTAATAAGAACTGTTTGTTTTTGCGCAACAAAATTTACATTCGAAGTAGAACACATGGCAAGACCGATCAGACGTACAACTACAGAGCAAAGGAAAATTCCACCACCGTCTCTGGGACGCGGCAATATTTTATGGTAATTTCTCAAAGTCAAGATTATTTGTCGAGATTAACGCACCGATATCTTACTTTGTTTAGTCGTAGTTGAGAACTTTGCTAGTAACTTTAATTCATGCGCTATATCCGAGCCATCATTTAAGTTTTCAATTACTTTCTGCAACATCCTCTTCATCCATTTTTTTTCCCAGAGTATGAAGAACGAGTTTTCATATACAAACACGCGCCGCTACACGCGAGGTACGGCTTCTATCCTTCGTCCTTCTTATCTATTTCACCATTCTCGAGACACGCTACTTATTCAAACAGTCGCCTTGCGACTGTGTCGGATCGCGATTGAAGCTTTTCAGCATTCGTGCAAACTAGCGTCTACCGCATTTAGTCTTTTCAAAAGATATAGAATTTCAGAAATTATCGAAATTATTATCGAAAAAATAACAATCGATAATGGCGGAAATCCTAAGTTTATTTATTACTCAAGTGTGAATGTTGACAAACGTGCCATAACAAACACAAATATATGGCGCGGTAAACACGAAATTTTTTTATCTGCTGTTCAGGTAAAATCGTAACTGGCTGCACTAGCAAGATAATCTAATGATAAACCTAAGGAAAGGTCTGCTAGGTCTCGGACAATACATACATATTTACAAAGTATATTCATTGTTAATTGCGATTCTTAAAATGTTTTTTACATTATAAGTTAATTGTTATATATCGCGCGTATCAAAGTAATATAATTCTACAAAGTTGTTTCTCAAAGTTGCTTTTTAGATACAAACCAAATTTGTAAGATCAAGAGTTATCTAATAATATTGACACTTTATAACTCCAAATTGGAAGATTATAATAGATTGAATCCGTAGTTCGTAATGTACTGTAATGTGACATTTGGTGATAATTGTATTGATTTCAAAAAAAACTTCCATCCATCTGTCGATTCGAACATTGGAGATACAAGATGGTACGCGCAAGTTTTTTATTTTTACTTATTTTCCTTACTTTAAACTCAACGTAGCAACAGTTGTAACGATACTATACCTAATAAAACTTCTCTCGGAAGAAATGAAACATTATAACTGACACGAAATACAGATTACCTACATTCTCCAAACTCAGCTGCGGCAATAATTTCCGATAATTAGTAACGATTCTCAAGTCAATAATAGCACGAGGATGAGATACACATCAGAAACTCGACAGAAACGTGACAAAGAAACGTCTTCTTGATGTCAATGTGATCAATTATTAGGAGCTATTATCTGTAACTCTCGCGGCGGGAGATACAACCTATTATTACGAATTGTATTTCACCGTGTTCGACGCTGCCCGTGGTAATTGTTTACGCTGAACTCTTGTGCAGTGGTCATCTTTATAACTGTAATTAACGTTCTGTAGGCATTAACGTTCCACATGTTTCTCTTATTATACGCGACTACCACTATCTCGCGACTACTACCTTTGCCAGCGATTATCTCTTTCTTCCATTTTTTTTTTTTACTTTACGGTTGACCTGTTAACGATCTTTCACAATGTATCTTCAAGGAGGTTCAGCAAGAACAAAATTCATGAATACGTACAACATTTGGTCCGACATAAAATTAATTAACGCCTGGATGGTTCGCAATTTATGACAATTTTAGATAAACAAATATTTTATTTAAATTTTAAAATCTCTCTTAACCTCGTTGGTAACAAAAAAAGTAAGAAACTTTTATGACGAGAGTGTTAATGTTAAAGCGAAGATCCCGCACTCGGCAGCGATTGTTTATGACTCGACAGCTTCAACAACAAATAACAATTCGTCTGGTGATTATATCCATTTGTGCGTTTCTCGAATCGCCGTACTGTTGCTAGCGTACGTTACTTTCTATTAACGGCATCAGGTTCGTGGGACACTCGCGCGTGTTCTATGCGACAAAGGCTTTCCGCGTGGCGTTCTGCGGCGCAGAAAATCGTTCTCTGCAAAAGATCGTTAGTCTCGTTTTCCTCAAGTCCTACACAAGACGGGCGATCGTAGGTAGAAGTCGGCGGCTAATGACTCGGGCCATGCTCGCCGCGATATATAACGTACGTGGGAAACGTGGCATGGTTCCGTCCGTGGATTATATAATATTCAATTTTAGCATGCGTGCGACCCGTCTTAATCCAGCCATTACGTCTAATTGGTTGAGATTAGCTAATATCCCCCGTAGTGATTAGGCCGTGTGTCCGCGACTCGTTTCAGAGATTGAAACCAATTCCCCGGAGCGTACGGCGCACTATGACGATCGAACCAGGTCTCGATCCTGGTGATCGACTGATCGATCGGCTATAATGTCGTAGAGGGAAACTCGAGAGGGCTTTCTACCGGTGCACCGCCCGTGCAACCGTCTTTCTATCAACGTTCAGGAATGTTGAGAATTTCCTGCATTGTACCATCGAAATACAATACGATTGAGATACGGAGAATTCTTTTATTTTAAACGAAAGTAATCTTGGGAAAACCTAAATTAGTAGATACAATTTTAAGTGACGTCTTTTGTGCTTAAATAAAGCAGATAAAAAATTTAGATAAAGATGCAGTATCTAAAAATGTAGACATTGTCTCGTAAATTCCTATATATATATATACTATATTGCATTTTGATAAGCATTATAATATATACGGAATAGCGCAATTAATTACGCTTATACGTCATGTAAAAGCGTGTGACGTGGAATCGATTAGCGATGTGATCGCTTAATGGCCCGATTTTCGCATCTGCGACGCATTAACATTTGACTTCAATACGTCCGTTCACCTCGTAGAAGCGAAACGATTTTCTAATCTGGCAGGAAGATTCAAAATAATTACGCGAATGTTGCATACGAACTTTCTCTTTAATGCATTACAATCACGTGCGTTTGCTAAGCACACAGGATAACTGGTATACGAGTTGTATATCGCGGCTCGTTTGAATTATTGTACAATACAAGAAAAAGAGAGAGACAGTTAATTATAAAATAAAATAATGACCGTTCTTTTTAGATGGGTTTATGATTGATTGACAAGCTATACAAGAAAACCGAACGCTGTTATTTTTCGTTTCTTAGGATCGCTCACTGTTTCTCAAGGAAACGCTATATAAAAGCAACGCGCTGAAACGCATGCATGCACGTGTAAACTAGCCATTATGATGGACCATTCACACACACCATCCAGGTGTGTAAACAAGAGACATCACCTTCTTTTTGACAGGAAACGGCCAGGTGAAGTTTGTCACCCTCCTACCTTGGAATTGACTCTATGGACACTAAAGATTGTAACGCAGAAATCGTCGAAGCATAATGGTTTTTCGTTTTTGTTCCGATGAAAAAGATTCGAAGATAAAGGAAAATCCACGTATATAAATCCGAGTGTAAATTTACGAAGAAAATGGAATAAATCATGAAAATATGTGCCGATATGAAAAATATGAATATTTTATGATGAATACTAAAATTGATGTTGCGTCGTGAATACATAAATTTGTGTAATAAATATATTAACAAAATATATAATATAAAAAATAAATAATAAAGAAGAAAATAAAATTAATAAAAATAATCTTACAAATTTTTTTATCGCCCCCCCTTCCATTATTTATCATTATTTTATTATCATTATTTACTATTATTATTTTTAAGTTATAAGTAATATTTTCTCCTTAAATATTTTTGACGATGTTCAATCACAGTATTCGCACGAATTTGTTCCGCGACACATCGTTACAAACGCGAAATGACATAATCGGCAACGTCGGCACCAATGACTGCGGCGAGCATGCAGTTATAAAATGACGGTTGGTAATATAAAAGAAAGAAAGCGAGTCCTTCCCTGAATGGATTCGGCCAGGTATATCCTCGAAGGAGCGCTGATGGAACGAGATACAAAAGGGAGGGAGAAAGGAAAGTAGCGGTGCAAAATAAAGATCAGGTCATAGCGTTAAAACGGGTCGGAGATGATTTTGTAAAATAAATTTGCTAGCGAACGATGACCCCATGAATGAACCCTAGTGACCGATCAGGTATGTACGGAATTCCCATAGATTAGCTACTACTTGTGGAAGCTTATACATACGTATTTACCACTGCGGATATAGAGAAGAAAAGATTCAGTTCGGGTTTTTCAAGAATTAATGACAGATGAGCTATGCCTGCGGGACACAATGTTAAGCGCGTCCTGCGGGGGTCCTGCCACCCGCACTCGGTGGGCTGGGATCTGAAATCGAGATTCCGGTAGGCCGATCAGAATTTATCGAGCAGGCCTCATAACTACATTTTATAGCACTGGACTCTGAGAATATGGATCCACTTTGTCCGAGAGAAGGCTTCTCTTGAAACTTGATTTTGGCCGGATTATTATCGAGGAGTTCTCTCCCTCTTCTCTCTTCGCGGAAGATTCTGAACGCATCGCGTCTAATGACGAGTATAAAAACGGTTAGTCGAGAGGGAACGCGGTTTATCGCCGTATCCGTGTGAATGATCTTCTCTTAAGCATATGGAACACGATGGAAATCGTAAATAAACGTAATCTACCGGCGAGTGATAAATATTTCACGGCACGTTTGCCCTGTGTACCCGCGCGCGAATCAGCATTTAGATTTTACAGCGTTTATAGAAGATCGTGCCTTATTTCTCGGCAGGTGTTTTCACGCAGGTGCGTTATGTATGCCGCAATTTTTATGCCCAACGCGGAAAAATTTATTATCTCATCTCGAGCGCATTAGCGCCAGCGTGCCGGTTACTACGTGCGTTCCCTTGAGAGGAATGCGAGGGAATTTATTAACGACACGTCATTTCGCCGATCATTAAAAAGTATCACGCTGATTCCTGATCGCAAGATAATGTCGTCGCACTTGCGAGCTTTATCGCGGGAATTAACACTTTCGCGATAAAACATGTTATAAATAGGTACATCTCATTGCGATTTGTTACAAAATTTTTTTATGCATATTTCTTTACGTAATCAAAAATTAATATGCAAGAAATGTATCTCAATAAAATAAAACGGATCTATCTACGTGACTTCTAATACGCTGCACTTACTATCGCAGTATTAAGATTGATTGAAAGAAGTCGGATGACGGAAATGATAAGATAATAATTAATCATGGAAATGTCTAGACCACTGCGAGTTGTTATCGTTTTCATTTAATATGCCAAGCGTTTTCTTTCAGTCTATGTGCTTTTAATAAACGATGAAACGCAAGAAACTAATTTGATTAATTAAAAAATAAACAAAATTAATTAAATCTTAAAAATGAAGTTTGAATACAACGTTAAAATAAAATTAAAATTGATTGATAGAAAGTCAGTAAGAGAAGACAAGCTGGATTTCTAGAATTGAAGAAAAATCTTAACCCGATTCCTGTAAACCTGAGTCGATTCGATCCAGGCAAAAATTCCCATTGTTAATTACTTTGAAACCGAGAAAAAGAGCTAATCCTATCCCCACCAAAAAAATTGTACTTTGGAGGGGAATCCTCAGGTAAAATTTCAAACTACCAGTTCGCAGCAAGCCATCCTGGTCAGCACATGAAGCGTTGGGTCGAATCGACCTACGTTTACTGCAGGAATGTGTTGCCGAAAAAACGTTTACAGGAATTGGGTTAAGTGTAGTATTATGAGTGTTATGTCTCTTATTTTATCTGCATTCTTTATAATCTGTTTATAATTAATTATATTTATTAAAGTTTATCGACTTTCATTATAAAAATTGTCAAAATAAAATAAAATGCTGATTATGCGAAATTTACAAAGCAACGCGCAATACGTTACCAAAATATTTCATTCAATTGATAAGACAATGGATATAATAATGAATTTTATAATAATGTATAAAGTTATTTAAATCTAAATCTCTTTTTTTTATATCAATATAAAATTGTATTATTGAGAATTTATTAATCATAATATATTTTTTAAATTTATAATATTTACATATACAATTCGTTTGTATGACTCGTAATCGTAATCCCGTAACAGGCTCAGCGCGTTAAATTATATTCGCATTCTTGCTGCATCGAACTAATTTTGCTGCATTAAAAGTTGATGCTGATATGGATATAATTACAAGCAACGCGTTATCTTGATGTTGTATCTTCGTCGTACGAGAGATTACTATATCCTTTGGCTATTCCACGTCTCGATAGATGTATACGTAGCTATGCATGGCAAACGCAGGATATAGCGAGTAAATAAGGGTACTGGCCTTATTTACTTGGGAACGTAGCCTAAAGGAAAGACGGATAACACGTACGCAGGTTACTCTCGCCACCGAAGTTCCCGACTTCTCGAAGAGAGATAGCTGGTCAACCAATTAGAGTCTAGCTAGGCTGAGCATTTTTACGTTCCGAAATATCATTAAAGCGGCAGCGCTCGTGTATATGAAAAGTATGCTGCACACGAGGCTCTTAATTCGATTCTAACTGCTTGCCAGGTGGCGTTGGAAAGTTGGGCTTGAAATCGGTCGCGTTCTACGGTCTGTATTATTATTTACCGTAATTATAAAAAAGAAGTTTTGGTGCCGATAAACACTACGAAAACGCTAGTTCGGATCCTGTCAAATTGTCCGATTTTCGATAGTGATAATGAAACCTGTTCTCACATCTATTATCCGCTTATATCTGTAATCTGTATCGCGTGATATATATACGGCCATTACTACATTTATTACATTATACGAAATTTTATACATTACGTGTTATTGTTAAAATCTGGCGAATACGCGTGGAATGTCCACTGTAATGCCAGCTCGTTAAAACGTCATGCGCGGGCAGACGGTGCGTCGTGTCGCAGGACGTCGCAGCGAAATAATATAAAGAAGGCGAGTACGAAATAATAAATATCGCCGTCCGGAGAGAACGCACAAAGAGGACGGTGCCGTAGGGGGCTAGAGGGAGCGAACAGCAAAAGAGAAGATCAGGAGGGAACGATAGACGAAGTGAGACGGACTTTATGTACACGAGACGGTACACCGGATATACGGATATACGGCCCATATTACAGACTGCTAGTGCACACTTGCCGGATTTTATAAGGCGCTTAAAATTTTATTCGTTATAAAATTGCCATCGCGCGTACCCCACCTAACCTCCCCCTCACTCCTGTCGCGCCGGGCCGTTCTTTCCCTCCCCTCGGATGCGCCCTGCAAAATTTTGCCGAGCCGAGGGTGGAGCAACTTTCGCCGTGCAGCCCTTCAATCTCAGTAACGTTCATAATAGCGGCGCGACGTGCGCGTCGTCCACGACGTAAGCTCCCTTTTTGCGCGATCTAATTTGGCGAAAAGACTTTCTGAATGTCGCACAGGTTTATCTAGGGACAAGGGAAAACGAGGGTTTTAAGGGTTTATTTTTACTTACAGACTCCGATTATTACAGTTTCAACCAGAGCTAGATGGTCGCAAATTATAATTGTAATGAAAAATTATCACATTATTTATATTAATATTAACAGAAGACCATTTCAGTTAACGTGCGTGTCTAATTCATATAGTGAAAAAGATACAACTCATTATAGGACTAACGGTCGGTTGCACCAACGTTACTTCGGCTTTGAATGAGATGTGTGTCTTTAGTTATTTAGAAAGAAAGATGAAGATTTAGGTTTCGCTTAAAGCCAAAATAACGTTAATGCAAATGGGCCTAAGATAGTTTTGTATTCAAAAAATTCGTTGGCAAGACGAATGATGAGCGCAGCTAAAGAAGAATGGTAGACTCGGATTTCTTTTAGAGAAGAGGGTGGTTTAAAACCGGGGATCTAAAGAAGCAAAGGACGGTTAGGCCGTTCTCACCATTACGTATTGTTACTGAGTTATATTCGAATGACTGCATTTGAATTAGACTTAATTTTTCTGAGAAAAGAAATTAAGCGAAAATGACGAAGCGTCGAACAGGCCGAGCCTATCCTCCCGAAAAGCTCTTTTTTTTCAATCTTTAAAATATTTGCCACGGTTGCCACTACTAACACATCAATGCATTCCATGATATTTGAAAAACTTTTCACGTGTTTAGTCTGCTTTTGAAATTGTGAAGAATCGAGAAAAGCGGAATTCACAATAATATAAACAATCTGCGTAAAAATAACACGCTTATTATAATCAGTTTACATTATTACTAAATGTTAATTGATTTAAAAGTTCAGCTGCTTGTGCGATAAATTGTAATGTTTTAAAAATACGTCAGCGCAAGAATAATATAATTACTCAAGACTCTCTCGCGAAAGCTACTTTGGAGAGGCGAGCTTTGGTTTTACGACTTCATTGCAATTCTAGCAAATAATCGTGAAAGCCATTGTTCAAGGAACGGACAGGACTCGTAAGTCGTAAGTTGCGCGACCGCTTTAATTTCTGATAATAGAATTAATTATGGAGAAATACTTCCCCTGAAGGACTCGGCCTGATTTCGATCCTTCGCTCGCTCGCGCTCCTTCCCGCTTCGCTATGTCTCGGTCTCGGGAGGGCGACCCGCGTCCCTCGGGCTGCAACCAGTTTCGAACAGTTCGACGGAAACCAGTCGAGCGAGAGGGAGAGAGCGCACTCGCAGCTCGCAGGAGGGACTTACGGACACTTGGCCGCTCAATGGCGCGAATTTAAGAGCGCCAGCCGTTATGCTTCTCATTCGTTAGCATAAATTAATTATTTTTCAGAGACGCGCAGCGGGGGAAGGGGATCGTAGCCAGGGGCGGTCTGACCTCGCTAAAGACCTCGATCCCCGAACGTTCGTTGCTCGATGGCTTGTTGCTGGCGCGCGGAAATCGAGACGCCGCATTGCGGACCTCACGGTTGATTGTCCTCCGTTAGGACGTTAAGGCCCATTAAATAAAACGAGAAACGTATCTACACAGATTCTTTTCATTACACATTTAATTGAAGGCAACATCTCCTTTTCGATTATCAATTCTATTAAATATCTTTTCATAATTAAAAATTAAATTTAAATATTCATTGCTGAAGTCGCAAGTCTGCTGAGATAAAATGAGGAGATAAAATATTGAAACACAGAAATTACTGCACATAATATATCTCAGCATTTAAATGATTATTAAATTATTATCAAGAATGAAAAGAATTCAAAATGTCTATGAATTAAAACAAAATTGGTTCAAACAAATCGAAACAAAGAAATATTTTAATTATAATATCGTCGCAACATTATCACGTTACGTGCACAATTATCAGCAAATTGATATAATCCTGCATCTTGAATTTGAAATCTGTCGATGGCACACGAACTTCAATAACACTAGCCGCCAAATTAACGGTTTCAGTGTTTCGTGATACAACGATCGGTTGAAATGCCGCATTAGCGCGGCTGCGAGGACGTATCGCTTTCGAAATCGCGGATGGGTTTTCAGGTCGCGGCCAGTTCGTGCACGGGCGCGCACAATAAGCGAAGTGGCTTTAGATTGGGCTAATTAATTAATGCGCACGTCCTGTCCCGTCTAATTATCCCGTTTGTCAGTTCTACTGCCGTTCGCTACGCCGTTAATGCGTGTAAATCTCTCTCTCTCTCTCTCTCTTTCTCTATGCTTCCTGTTCTGGCGCATACCGCGTGTTGCCTCCTCGTCTTTCTAATTATAATCAGGCTAATTGTGACGTCAGGCAGGAAGCTACACCTAGAAAAATCTATCTGACGCGCGTACGCGCTTGCGAGCAGCCCGCAGCGGTCACATTCTACGATCGCTCTACCGCGATACCGATCTGACGGGTGCAGATGCACGCCCGCGGAGAGAAGTCGTTCGAATAATCGAACTTTCATTTGTACTTGTTGGGAACTTGCGGTATTCTCCTGGCACGGATATGCCTGCCACGCATCCATGCGTCTGCAGTCTTCATTTTGGTGGTGGCCGATCAATTAATTCGACTCTATTCTTGGACATTTAATAAGAATCATAATAATCGTGCTATTTATTATTCAGCTAGTTTACGAATTTGAAATTCTTATTTACTTTCAATTTATAAGATGTATGTACAAAAGTATTGGAGAATCATAGAAAGAGTGTTTAAAATATCAGAATTTCTCAGGTCTGTAAAGTTGGTATCCAAAAATGTAAATTTTTACAAAATTAGTAAGGCGTTTGATTGTCTACAATTTGTCCACATTTGTTTATAATCATTTTTTGTTTATTTGAAAAAAAAAGTTTTATCATCAGCATTTCTAAGTTTTTTAAATTATATGAATTATATAAATTAAAATGTTCAGATAAAGTGAGAATAAGCATGTAAAATTTCTGACAAATTATTATCTAATAATTTTACAAATCTGAATCTCCCAATTGTGACCTGAAATGTTCTTTGTTTGACATACTTTGAAATACTTTAGTTATTTGTAAAAATTATTTTCATACGTAATTCTTTCGTTATCTAATTCTATACGATATGAAAGTAATGGAGTGGACAAATGCTAAAGTGACTTCTGCTAGTTTAATCATGTAAAATATCCCGTTGATGAAGCAGAGTGCGTAATATTCGAGATCATCGAACGGCATTAATATTTTTTGTCCGCTACGTCGCGTAACGAGCATACGTACTTATACCTGGCACACAATAATGTATGCGACATTATCTCACTCGCGCTCCCGCCGATCGAGAAATTATTCGACGTCGTGGATAGAGCGTCCGTATTTTCCGCCACGTAGTTCAGTCGGGCAGATAATTAGCAGTTACCGCGGGCTCGATCGCTCGGGCTCGGATGCGCCTCCTCGCAAATAGCCTCGAATCTCGCGGCTCATTAATTTCGAAGAATCCACGTGCGCGCAGCCGTTCTCTCGCGCGGCTTGACGGAAGCGTTATGGGTCGCAGTAAAAGAACTCTCTTTCTCTTTCTCTCTCTCTCTCTAGCCTCCGGTGGTAGGCTCGAATTTGAATTGGCGATCGCGTCGATGATCGCCATGATGGGAAAAAAGCAGCGATGCGTATCTAGTCGCTCACCGGCGATAGTTCTATGCGTGCCTATGCACGTAACAACGGCTATATAGGGTGTCATTTTCAAATTTGAATTATATGACTCGATGCAAGAATCAAAGATCGTGAGAAAAGATACAATCGACAAAAATATGTTAACGTGTCTTTTTATATTTCGCGACCTTTAGGCAAAAAATTAAATACTTTTCGTTACATCGCGCATTCTTTGCTTCCTCCGTTAATTATAGCGATAGCCGAAGGTGTCTTCTCGCGAATACACCTTGTATACTCATCCGCTATTTAGCTGATAGCACAAATACGGATCGGGAGTTAGTATCTATTCCGATTGCAAATTTTCTATTTGAATTGGTACACGCGATCGAGGCGAGTGATTCGCGCGTAGAAAATTCCGCGCGATGTTTAACGATTATTATAGTGAATTAAAACGGGATAAGATAGTGGCGATACGACGCGGCAATGTGTTATTTTAATTTAATATTACACTCGCGATAATGCCACGCCCACGTTCGGTGCTCGCCAACGCTGGTCGGTGCGTACAATGTTACAGACCGCGTGAATATACGTACGTACGTACGTGCGCGCGCGCGCGCGTGTAACACACGGACGCGGATACGCGTCTAGATTCGATATGGGAGTACATATGTCGAATCTCGAATACACCGCGCACGAGACGAAGCTCTGCTGCACCGCGTCTCCGGATCCCGGCGAGGAGACGCCTGGAATTCGAATGAATGAGCACGGATCGCAAGTGGGCGCAAAAGTCGAGGGAGGAATAGGAGAGGAACGAACGGGACGGCGAAGGGCGAAGATGAATTATGGAGGAATGCGGCGAAAAATGTTCCGCGTCTCGATTTGCTCACGCACTTTCCCACGGCCACTGTCGAGAGGCAACTTCCGTCGCGGCTTCGTAACGATCGGCATGCAATTTCGAAAATAAAAAGAAGTAAAAATGTAAGACGAGCGTTCGCTCGACCGTGTTTCAGTACGCAGTTGAATCTTGTAACGTTCATTGCTGCGTGAAGTGAGAAATTATTTGGTGGCGAAGAGAAAAAAAAAAACTATGGAGATCCGAAGATTTCAATCGAAAAATTAGAGCTAAACGAATTAGACAGTCACACTAAGTTGACACGATAACCGATAACTACACATTTAGAAACAAATAAGAAAGTCCAATGGAGAAATACCGTGAACTTATTAGAACTTATCGCAATCTGATTGTAGCGAGACATAATCATGTTAAGGTGACATTTTGATAACAATATTTCTTATCGTTACCATTTTTTAATATGAATTTTTCAAGCGTAACATTTCTCCGAGGATTTTTAGAATCGTGCAGTTTACTGTCATTAACAAAAAGAAGTCAATGTCCACTTTAATAATATTGCACACGCTTAAAATACTTTCCAGCAATGAAAGGTTTAAAAAAGAATATCTGACAGGAAACTGCTAATACTCGATGCATTAGCGACTGCTGTAAATTAATTTGCCGGGCAAGAATGTAACGAATGCTGCGTGAATAGTTCGCCATTTGACACGGTATATGAAATATAGCGGGATAATGGGAGAGTATTCTGATAAGAGCACGACAGCGATTAATGCGACAGGGAACAGTCTTTGGTAATTTCTAATGTTATTATCGGTTACTTTAATAGAATCGATCGGTTTCCAAGAAAACTCAGTCCATAATCAGCGTCCTAATACCTATCGTTATGTAACATAATTAGCACGTGTAAGCACGGTTGACTACCCGATCGACACCTAAATAAAAAATAACTTTCTACTTCTGACATACGTATAATTTTCGTCAATAGTCGCTCAATTTTTTTTTTCCGGCCCGGTTCTCTCCCTGTCAAACGCGCTTGTAAATATCGCATGTCGTTACGTGTATCAAAAATGGTACATGGATCTTCGATCGGGCTAATCTACTATCCGGTAAAAATAAAGAGTTATCATCGATTATATATCTCAGAGGTAACCACACGGTAGATTGGCAATATTCGATTATCAATTAAACAAACATTTTAAAATACTGCTTGCACCTGCGCCGGATGTAACATCCAAATGGACGTGTTATTGCACAGCGCGTAAATACGTTCCTTCATTGATTAATAATCAACAGCTCTTGCGACTTTTTTTAGCGTAAATCTCAAATTTCAATCTTTTTATTGCAGAAATAAATATTTCTATATAGTAGAATTGGTTTACATTTTTAATGTGTTAAGTAATATACATTATTGTAATAATTATAATAATTATATACATTATAAATATTATCGGAAAAATAACGGCACAAAATAATGACATTATTTTTTTATATTGTTAATTTAATGTAAAAACTTTCTAACTTGCTGGCTGTTGAATAAAGAAATTAATTGCATAATTTCTGTTAACATATAAATATATAATATTGAGATATGCATGTATTTATTTATATGTAAAATCTTTTTCCAATTGAAATGTTTTTTTCCTTTATTTGAAATTTGTTCAGATAAAGAAAAGGCACACAAACAAAGATCCTATATTAATTTTCGACGGTTGAATCGTCATTATCGCAGACCTTCGAAATTTATGGCCTGCAAAATATAAGCTTGTCTAATGTTGCTATTTGAGTGAGAGAAGCGACTTCCGGCCCGAAGTGGGGCCCGGTACGCTATATATGCGACCCTTCTGACAAAACCTATAGATTCGAGCGGTGGCCCTGCAATATTCAACAAATCAAAGAAACCATGCATGGGACCATCCAATGCCCTTTCGATTCATTGGTGGCAGAGGGAAGGGGGCGTCAAAGGTTTAGTTATTATGATGGAAGAGAGGGTCCGTCCGATCCGATTGGCCAAGTCTACATCTAGGAACAGGTAGAATTCACAACACTGTCCCAGATTTTTCTTTTCACCCTTTCGGGCCCTGTGTATAAATCGACGGACAAACGGAGGTGCGGTGCGACCTTTTAAAGACCGCAACGTACTTTAATTGTATCAGCAGGGCGAAAAGGTAGAGCGGAGATGAGAGCTCACCGGAGAGAGGGGCTCATCGTGTATCACGTATTTTAAGGTATTTGGGTCGTGAGGGGTGCGGGCACTGTTTCTATTATTGTCTCAAAAGGGGGCGCTCCCTTCTTCCCTTCTTCTTATTTCCCGAGTAAGCCCTCCCCCCTCCCTTATCCATCTCCTAATTCAGCATCGCGCAAAGGAACCGATCCGCGCGTGCATTCACGCTGCGGGCCCCACTACGACACCAAGTGACAGAGTTCGCTTTTACGGGATATATCTGTCTAGGGCAAAGACAGGCCTCGGGTATAACAATACCCGGAATTAAGGGCATCCGTGTGCTGGGTGTGGGAACATCTCGGATGAAACACAGAGAGGTAGCATGCGCGTGATCCTCGCAGGTATGCATGTTAATGCCGGCAAGGACTTCCACAGTTGTGTTATTTCGAGCAAGGACCAAGAATGAGGATGCGAGTAATAGGGACGGGTGGGAGAACTCGTGCGAGAATCGTTTTCCCATGGCTCGCGAATAATCGGTGCGTTGACGGTTGGCCTTCACGGTCTAATTTTCGATTTCGAATTTCCCGATGGCGGTTTCCGCGGTTCGATACGGACTCCCTCCCGCCCCAGGATAGTCTGTTATGCTTCTTTCATATCCCTTTTTCCTTCTCTGTCTTTCAAAGGAAAACAGGTATTCTCACCGCCCGAAAGGGGTGACAAGTGTACGGGTCTCGGCGAGCGACGCGGAAAGGTAAGACCCGGGCGCGGGTACCCTCGCAGTGGGAAATTTGAATTTGAATCCCGATCGCGGTCGGTCGCGTGCGGTCACGGATCTCGGAATTTGCATATGGCCAAGCACGTAAAAGGGGATGACGAAGTGGAGCGCCCCTTGTGAACGGCGACATGCTTCGGTGTGCTGAATCTCGAGGACCTAGATCTCGCCGATGCAGGAGCTTTGTCTCGCGTGCACGACGGTTATTCTGATCGAGGAAGGATGTGACTTTTGTGTGTTCGCACCTTTGATAGAATTCCTGTAGTCTTCAAAGGTGTTTTGCTTGAAATCGCGGCTCCGTAAATAATTTTGGTTTGTAAATATATACATGAATACCAGATAATCTTAAAATATAAAATAATATATAAAAATGGCAAATTTTAAAAAGACTAGTCTCGATTTTTCACTAAAAAGTCGCGACATCAATAATATCTGACTTACAAAGTATTGGAAATCTATTTTCATGAATCGAATCTCGAGGGAACAATCAGATAAATCGCGTTTCTCATGTAAAACAAACGAGTTATGTAAAATGTTTGTCTAATCATCTCATATCTAGTGCTCACGCGCGTTCACCGTAAATAAATCATTCGTTCGAACGACAAAGGCGGCTCTCATCATATCCGGCTCGTGTTGGAATTTGAATATTTTTTCCCCGTCCACGCGAGCCGCGCGCCTTCCATCTCGCCCCGGATCGCGTAGCGATTTTCGATGCGCAGACACGTGTCCGACGAAACGTCGATTCTAATTCTAATCTCCGCGCGCGACGGATTTGAATACTTCCTTCCTCCTGACGCCGCACGATCCTGCGGCACGGTCCTGCCGCGCGCGCGCGCCCGCTCGCGCGTCTAGGATATAACCGAGGACACGCGACCGCATTTGAATCACATTCGAATTCCGCCATGGACCCACCAGCGATTTGCATCGTTTCTGATTTCCACTCTTAGAATACAGCGCGCTACTTTGCATGATTTGCTCGCTTCTTAGAGGCACGAGTCCTTTTTATTCGTATCTCGAATCCGCCGCGCATACAGGGGGATATTGCATAAGTACCTGCATCTCAAGCATGGAAAAAAAATGGAAATTTGTATAATATATGGGGGTCAAAAGAGAATATTGATGTAAAGAACGGGATAAAAAATGTCTAAAGAAAAACATCTATTTAGGGCACGTGCTAATTGATCATATAAAAATCAACATGTGCTCTTTCCCTTCCAAAGAAAGAAAAAAGTTATTTTTTTTTATATTTACATTCAAATATGTTCACATTTCAGATCTTCGATGATAAATTCTCCATGAAATACCCATCATTACCTGTAAGTTTGTATGTCATTTTATATTTCCATAATTCAAACGAAGGATTGAAATATATTTATTTATATAACGGGCAAAAGCATTAAATCGCTAATTACCTATGTTATTAAAAGGCACGTTAGAATATCCCCACGGATCTCGATAAGGTCGTAAAACGTCTCGATTCAAATCCACGCCCGTGCTATCGAGAGTGTATGGTAGAAGGTCGTAAACGAAATGTTCGGCCCTTCTCTCCGATTTTAATCGCGTCCGTCGACATCCCTCGGGAATTCATTTCCGTGCGAATGGGAAAGAAGGAGAAAAAGAAAACGCGGCCAGCGCTACGCAAGGCACACACAAGGCACTCGCTACAAAAATTTACCGCGATCAACGCAGACCGAACACGTCTTGCGAACAGTGAATATCTTGACTCTCGCGCTCTCGTCTTCTCTTTCTCTCTCTTGTGGGCAGCGCACCTTTTCGCGGGGGACTCATCGATAGCAATAACTGTCGATCGATGGCGCGATTTCGCGTCCCTGCCCGTCTGCCCGTTCCTTCCCCGGATCTTTTTCCCGCGGCGATTTTTATCGCGTTAACGAAGTTCCCGCGTCGTTTTACAACCGGCACGGAAGATCGCTGGATGACGATAGTAATAATTGTCGTACGTATGGCCGATCGATCGACCGTTCGGCGTTCCCCCTTCGAGGTCGCCTCCGCGATATTCCACGGGTTCCGCTTAACGGCCGCGCGGCCCGGACCACGGACCTGGGCTGTCTTCCGACGAGTATGGAAACCCGTGGGTGACAATGATAATAATTGTACGGCCGTACCTGCATCCGAATGGAGTCGCTGAACGGCTATTGAGGGCCCGCCGCGCCGGTTACGTTCGATGATTTTTGTTGAGGAAGGGCTGTACGTCTGTCCCCGGCGAGATTCGTGGGTGACAATAACGATCTCAGCTTTACAACGGGCGTGTCGACCCGCGACGTTTGTCTGACACGTTGTACTTTATATATAATACGACAGTCGCGCAGAAATGGGAATATGCAGCAGCGATGCGCGACCATCTTCTTCCGGGAAAGATGAAGGACCCTTTGTCTGCGAACGGTGAGTATAAAAATCTCAGACAAATAAACATTATTTTGTTTTAATAAAATGATTTTTCCTACTATATTTTCGCACATCGCGTGGCGACGTAAATAAATTGAAATCTGTAATACCTCGTGTATAAGGCGGATACATATTTAATGAGCAATGTGTTGAGAATTTTTTAGATTTATTTTATGATTTTTTATCGACATGACTTTCAACGTTGTACTTTTGTTTAAAGTTCTGCAGCATCCTAGGAAAGTACAATTGAGTGACGTTTGTATCTACGTGGCACACCGCGCCGTCGCACAATGGATTGTTATGGTTTCATCTGCTCGAAAGTAGGCTCTCGGCCAGGAGGGCGAGTATATAGGTATAGAGGATCATGCAAAACAGACCGGGAGTGAAAAATCAAAATGATGCAAATGCGATCGGCATGGCGCGACCCGGCACGAGAACTCGAGCGATATTCAAATTCCGAATGGTCGCGTGTCGCTGAGGACGACCGCAGATTTATGCGGAAGGCAGGGCTTTATGTCGCGCGAGATAATAAAATTAGGAATGACGCCGTGTCTCGATCGAGAAACGGTTCGATTATGCTCTTAATAAAATCGAATGCTTTTTACATTCTCGATCAAGGATCATCTCCCTTATAGGAGAAAAAGGTACCACACACGTATGTACTTGGCGACACATGGACCTTCAATGACGACAACGACGGCAACGATGACGACGAGAACGACGATAACGGTTGAAATCGATGTAAATGGTCTGCACGTCCGTGACGAATTTCGAATTATGTTTCTAGTTTACGATCGTGCGCGGCGGCACGCCTCATAAATATTTATTAGAAAATATCTGTCCGTAAGTTCGTAAATCTGTTTTATCAAATATCCGTCACCGAGCGCGCAGCGAGGTTCGATATAATCAATAAAAAAACGTTATTTTTATCTAGTCCCGCTTTTTTAAAACGGGCAAATATCAAAAATTGACAATACAAGCTCATTTTCTTCTCCAATGACAGTAAATATAAATTCGTTTATATAATATTTCGTTACAAAAATATTCCTATTTATATTTCAAGTTTTTTTCAATAAAGCTACAAGCCGTATCTGCAGATCGTATATGTGAACTAAGCAATTAATAATGTAAAATGTATTAATAAAATTAGACAATCGTCTATAATAAAATATAAGTAATTAAATGTATAAAGTTTTAATAAAATTGATTATTGTGGAATATTAAAAAAACTTTGCTAAAATGCTGTTATCAAATTTGACTGAAAAACGATCGATTTCTTCTTTGTACAATTAATATTTGTCAGAATTAATCTATTTTTTAAGATAAATAGCGTTATTAGGTACTTTATTTCGTGCGTGCGCACTCCACTTTGACTTAAAATTCGAAAAGTTGTACTAATATTGGTTGGATGGTTAATTTACTAAAAAAATTAAAGAAAAATAACCTGACATCATGATCACGTGATTTAGATAACCAATCAGATTGCATCACTACAGACTACTTTCGCATATTCTCTGATTCGTCTAGAAAAGGCACTTTAATCTAAGTTCTCTACTGGATGCATCCAGACTACTGAAAATTTATAGTTAACCTCATATAAACTATATCTGTGAAAAATGGGGAAAAAATAGCGCTCTGTGTAGACGAGCAAAGTGATTTTATCAGGGAGTAGTTGGACTACAGTGCAATATGTGTAACATTGAATCTCATAGAATCGGCAGTTATAGCACATGGTCACGGCGTTCGCATGGTGAAGAAATTGTGGAATATCGCGAAGCCCAAGTGAGAAATGCTTTTCCTACGACTGTATTATTTGACGTAGCAGCGAGACAGCACAAGTTTTATGTTATCAATTTCTATTTCAAGATTTTATATTATGATAATCACATTTCTTTCAATTTGATAACTGATCTCAGACACGATCTTGATATGCATCCTATAAAAATATCTATTATGGAAAGTAATTGACAAGAGTCTTAAAAATTAGAGGCAAAATCGGCGCCCGAATTCCCGATTGGTCGACCATGTGTCGTAAAATATGTCAGAGAGATTGATTGATACCTCGATCCGAAGGTACTATATCGGCTTCAGATATTCGTTCTTGAGATAGTCGCGGTTCAACACTAACATTGACTGATTACGTCGCATTGCCCTCGCGTAGCGTGTCGCATTTGCATCGGAGCGATCGCTATCTGGATTCACGGCGTATCCGAAATAACCACCACCGGTGGCGCGGAAACCGATTGCGAGATCGGTGCGCGCGAGCATTGGGATCCGCGCGCTCGCGCTTACGCGAATTAAAATCTTTAGCGGGAGCGACGTGTAACTACATCGGTACTCTCTCGGGGAATAAGTAATCGTCCAACAACAACGGCGAGCCTCTCCCGCGATTGCCGTTTACAGGTTTGCACCATGCGAACGGCCTCTTGAAGCTTTACGGATACTAAACACGATATTCTCCGTTGTTTTCCGTGATACTGCTCGTGGCGCGGAGATATTTATCTGCTTGGCCAGGGATAAGTTTTGTCATATCGGCATAAGAGTTGCGGTTAAAAAAAATTTAACGGCTTCAACAATCTTTCATCCGTTTTATTTTTGTTGCAATCACAATCCATTCTGTAGTGAGTGTTTCATATCGATTTCTCGTTTTTTTTGCCGTTTTTTTAATTATATGTATGTACATGTAGGGGAGATAAGTAAATTCGTGTCTGTCTCGTGTCAAATTTGCGACTTAATGATCCGCTAACTAATTATACGTGTGTTTCTATTATGTCATTGCGGGACGACGGGCGCGATGTTATCCTGACAAAACGGGAGGTTTCGCCGGCGTAGATGAAAGGAATGCGACAATGCGGCGGGGACCGTTCAATCTTCTCCTCGACTTAGCACGCACGTATACGCATGCGAGGGTAACCCGCATGTAGCGCGCATGCAGTTAACCCGAGCGCCGGCCGACGTATCATTCGCCGCGCATTTTTCCCAGTTAAATCCGGCAATTAGGTAAATAAAGCTACCTGTCAGTGCATACCCGCGACTGTGGCAAATAACTCTGTAGCCACGCATAATCACGCGTGGTCGCCACTTGCGCGGATACGTGTATGTACGCCCGATGGGAACGGGCGGCATTAGCGTAGACCGCACTAGCCTTCGCTTCCTTTTTCTTCCTGCTCAAGTAAAAGCGTCCCCACACGTCGTCGTCAGGCAATCGCATGTAATGCTTGGAAGTATTGATTGATGCGTGGAGAGGACGCTTGTCCTCGAGAAAGAGAGAGAGAGAGAGAGAGAGAGAGAGAGAGAGAGAGAGAGAAGCAGGGAAAAAGAGGGAGAGAGAAATTTCCTTAGATATACGTATGTGTGTGGACACGATGGCATTCCCGGATTTATTTTACGTTTTAGTCTCCGACAGAGTTGAGGAATTCTGCGTCCACGGGCGCCTACGCCGCTGGATTCAAGTAAAACGTTTACAGTATTGTACAATTACCTAGACCGGGATTCCATGGTCCTGCCACACCTACACCTACGCCTCGACTTGCCCTGGCGGAGCGATACACGCGCATACGTAGCTATCCGGGTTTCGCTTGTGCATGCACGCGCACGCACGTGTGTGAGTACACGGTGCGTTGCAGCTTGGGTTAGGTGAAGTATAATGCGCGGTCGTGCAGCTTTCGGGGCCCGGAGGCGCTAACATGAAAATCGTATGGTAATGGGGTACCGCGTGGCTCCTCCAGCATGGGGTCGAGCCCGGGTGTAGGAGACCAGTAAGTCCACGGTATATGTATAAGTCTAGGTTTCTTCCTAGTATTAGCGAACCGGGGGACTAGAATAGGAGAGTCGGCCCGGGAAGGCAGTCGGCGAAGCGCGGAATAGGCTGGGGATGAGGACTTCGTCGAGGCTCTCTCGAGGAGAGTCCGTGGGCTCGCGTGCCTCCGATAATTATACGCTCGAACCGAGTCTTGGAAGAGGGGAAAGAAAGAGAGAGAGAGAGACGAAGAGAGGGCGAGAGGTATGGAGGACTATCGAGTCTGCGGTTCGACAGGGTCGGAGTTGACCGACGTCTAATCGATTCGCCGCCTCGACATGGAAATTTCTTCGAGGAGCCCGCAGGGCTACCCTTCTTCTGCAACACCTACCATCTCGGAGAACGCGGTCCCATCTACTTCCATCTACCCCCTCGTCGGTTTGTTCCCGCGCTCGCCCCCACCACCTCCGACCCGTAGGTTCGATGATCCGACGATGACGTACTCGTTTTGTACAGATTAGCCGCTCCTAACGCTCCATCCGGACATTTCGTGATCTCGTACTCGCGCGATGGATGTCAATCAGCCGGTCCGTTCCGTTAATTGACAGGTTGGCGATATAAACGGCTCCAGCGAGGCACTGATGTTTTCAGGAAGACGTAATTAAACTTCATTTGCGTGCTAACAACGCCTATGTTGAACATATACCCGCAATTTTATCATCTTTCCCTTCGGCCTCCAAGTATTTCCAGTTTTAATCCCCGAGGCAGAATATATATACAAGTAACTCACTTAGCCATATAACCTCGGATAACATCCATAATCTCTATTATAAGCAAATACCATAAAACGATTATTATAAAAATATGTAACAAATTATGTTTATGCATAATTTAAATTCACCTAAGATATATTTCTTCTCTGGTAACTAAGCAACCATTTTTTTGTTTAGAAATATGATAAAATTAAAATGAATAAAAATAAAGTAGATTTTATACATATTATATATATAAATATATAAGTATATAAATTATATAATAATGTTGGGTAATATTCATCACATGTTTTAATAATACTTTTAAAGATATGGCTCGTTCTAATACTGAATAATTTCTGATTTTTCTTGAAATAAACTTTTCAAGTAAAACAAATGAAAAATTTTTAAAGTGTCTTCTTGTCAAGAGTAACGATATGATTATGAGAATAAACTAGCGCTTTGCCGCTTAATCGATCCGCCTTCTTCGAATTTCCAGGCTTTAAATACCTCATTATGAGCTTTGCGGAGGTTTACGAGGCCCGCTATCCCCGATTAAAATGAGCGCAATGAAACAAACGCTTTTAAAGTCACGAAGGCCGTTTACATTGTACATAACGAATTTCGTGACTTTGCAGGAAGCACGAAGGAATGAAGACAAGGCGGCGCGCAACCCTTAAAGTTACACCAACGAAACCCCCATGGACACTGAAGCGCGTTTTCCAAGTAACATTATAGTCCGCAATTAAAGCGCAAACTTCGAATAGATATTGTAATAATTGATAACAATATAATTGAAATATTCCATCGAATCAATTAATTTAAATTAGACATTGTCAAAATTAATTCAGTCTATAATTTTTTTCCACTGAATATTTTTAATTAAAATTTAACATTATAATTACTAAATTGAGAAGAAAATCTAATCTTTTTAAAAATTAAAATTGATAAAACGGTAAATAGATAAAAAACGATAAATTAAATAAAATGGCAAATTATTTACTGGGCAATAATTTAAAAGTGTTATAAAATTTAAAATTCTTGAAAACCATTACGTTAAGTATATATCCGTCGTAGATAAGGGAGGAATGTTTGATCAAACTTTCCGATGAGACAAGACCCGTCTCGCGTGCCGGCCAATCGAGCGTGAACTCAGAAAGACATTAGACGACGACACCGAGCAGTTTTGTCGATCCCACGCGTGGACGTTTGCGCGGAAATCGGAAACAAGGTTCCGGACAGTAGTGTCAACAGATTTGCCCCCGATAAGTCCCTCGTCCGGAGGAAGTAACGGAGCGGAGATCGATCGGGTGAGAGGGGGAGGGAAGAAAGAGTGAGAGAGAGAGAGAGAGAGAGAGACGCGGTAGGTGGGCAAGTGGAAGCGGGTTGACTCGGCGGTCGAGCCAAGGGTGGGCTTACGATCAAATATTAAGTCTTATCTGGCGCCGCTTTACCCAGAAGTCTCCTTTTTCCCTCCTTTTTCCTCCAGCTTTCCTCGACATCTCCCTCTCACTCTCGCCGCCTAATTATCCCCGCCAGCTCCTCGTCGATTTCACCGCACCCTTCCACCCATCCTGTCCACCCACTTCCTCCTCCCCCCCGGACACTCCCGCGTCGTAGCCGCGACCGATCGGTGAAACCACACACGTTGGGTATAGAATACGTAAAAGTACCTAGCATCCTCTCTCGCTCCAACTTTATTACGCTTCTTTTCGTCTTCTCTCCCTCTTTTTCTTTCTTTCCCTTTCTACCTTTCCGGCACGCTCTTACCTTCGATCGCCGGACGTTAATAGCCGCCACTAGCCTCGCCATTCTTTCGCCATCGCCGAGTTGTAATTAAGTGCCGGGCAAGAATGGTGCGTACGAAGGACGAGCGATATTAAGAAAGAGTTTTTCTTACATCGCGCGGTGCACACGTGAAGTAGAATAATTCCAACATATTATTCGTATGCAGATATGAGGATACTTATAATCGGCGCTCGTATCGAGTACGTACTTTTCAGGGAAGGTTCATCGCACGAATTCGTATTTATGCAGGAACTCATATTTTTGTCGCGCCGCGAGCGAAACGTCATGTCGTATTAAAAATAAAAAATACGTGTACATCGCGACAATCAGGCTGGTCAATGCACTCCACGATACGTAGATTATTAACGGATATCGTATTGGAGTTCAGACGCGTTGGTCTACTTTTTTTTTGCGACATTTACAACACATTTGTCACAGTTTCGAGAATTAAGAGTGGGTTATTGACTCTTTTTAAAAATAATAAAAATAATAAGATATCTACAAGCATTCCACTGGAAGTGATACGTCATATCTAGAATATTAAATTTTCTACTGCTGTTAGGTGATTAGTAAAAATCTGAGAAAAAAATATAAAAAAATGGACTTGATACAGTAATTATTCATTAGTAAATATTCATGTGGTTACATAAAACACATTTATATTAAAATTCTGGTTCGATATTCTATTCTAGTCTGTGTGCATTTTTATGTGTATATTCATTTATAATTATGAAATCACGTAATTTTTTAGATAAATTGAGAAAAAAGATTTGCATACAGAATTAATAAATTTAAAAAAAGAACAAAGGACAAGTATGTATGCATAGTTGAATCCAACATTATCTCAACATGAATATTTTCAAACAAATAAATTCTGCACATTACCAATTTCGTCTAAAATTAAATAGATAAATAAATAAGACTTTACTAATATACACGTATTATTACCGAGAAATATCAGAAATATAATCTTACAGCATATATTTACACGTACAGTACGCTTTGTCTAATTTAATTAAAATTTCATGTTCTTAGTGTAGAGATGCGTTTCTCTCTCGATATATACGTTTTTGGATCGTTCGCATTTCATTTGAAACTGGAATCGTGTATGCAAGGAAAAATGGACGAGATAGCTTCGTCGGAGGGATTGCTGGAAGGAAACGAAATAGAGGGATGGCTGTGGCATCCTCGTTACGCGAAAACGAGGGCGAAAGCGTTTCAAGGATTGTGATTCGATTGAAAATTCTTCCAGGTCCCCGAGATCCTTGTGGATCGGGGTTGGTCGGCACCATTGGAAAGAAAGTTTTTCCCTAATGACCGAGCCGAAGTGGTACCCGTTAATTTGGACTAGCCCGACCATTCTCCCGTACAATCGTCTCCCTATCGCCCCTTCCTCTTCTCTTCTTTCATCACTCGCTCTGACCCATCGTGTTCATATGGTGACCCAGAAAAACAATGCCAGCTCGATCAAGCTTCGAAAAAGAATCGATAAACTTATGGAGAAATCAATTGGCGATGGCATTTTATGAAAAATGATTAAAAATAAATCCTTTATACATCCTTTCTTCAAAATTATTAAACATTTTTTTTAAACTATCTTGGAACGCATGAAGGGCATAACTTTATATTAAAAAAAATTATTTTTTACTGATGAATTCAATATTTTATTTGTTCTCAACATTTTTTGCTACACCGTATGGTTTTATAATTATATTCATGTGACATTGATAGTTTGCTAAAGATAATGCTTCCTATTATTATGTCCTGTTATGTCCGGGAACAGATGTGTTACACACTGAAATATGCGTCACTTCTGATAAACATAGCACGCTGCATTTAAAGTGTTTTAAAGTCTATCTCGTTTTGGTCTTTCATTGTAGCACCGGTGAACGCACTTTAGTGCCGTGTTACGTCGCTAGAAACCGCGTGCACAACTTAATTCTTGTCTCCCGTGCCATAAATACGTCCGTGTAATCGATATCGAGCGAGTTTATACGCGACGGGAAAAGCACAATGGGAAAGCCGGACAGCCGTCCGTCCGCAATTTACACGCGAGTGTCGGGGTGGCCAATGGCAATCGCTTCCGACGCGGTGTATTTATATACGCGGGCATCTTAGTTGGCTGCATTATCATCGAAGATCCAATTGGCGCGGCACTCGGCACACGTGGAGCTAGCATATAGTGGGTAGTCACGAATTTACACTTCGCGCGACTATATTGTAGAACGAGATATGACACCAATGAGAAAACCACGATATCTCTCTCTCTCTCTCTCCTTCCAAGACGTCGCCTCCATTACACGATTGTATCCATCTTGCGGCGCTATTTATACGGAAATGCAGGACGGTGGCGTGATATCTCTCGGATGAATATTTAAACACAAGAATATTGTCTCAACAATATGATCTCAACGATACTTTGGATGCCATACATTTCTGTTTCGATTAATTTAGATCAGAAAACGAAAGTTCGTACTCGCTTAAAGATAAACGAATTTAAACACTGCGAGTTTAAAGATAGATTCGCTCTCTTGTAATTCTAGAATTTCTTTATCCAACAATAGAAGATAATATTTTATGTTATCGTACGTTATTTGTCTGATAATATTAGATATTACATGGGAAAGCTAAAGCAGAAACATGGATAACATTTTGGGGGGAAAAAAACTATTTAAATCTTCTAGCAACATTTCATTATGTAGTTTCGACATAAATGATTTAATCGTGTTGTCAGGATTGTCAAAGACGTTGATATTTGTTCGTAAAAAAAAAAAAATGAAGTTATATATGACGACGACTGCACGACGAGAGCATCGCACAGGACAAACAAGGAATGAAAAAAAAAAATATATATATATGTATATAAAAAGAACGAGTAAAGTGGCGGCTGAATCCTGAACCGCGACTCCCTTTTCTCAAGCACCGAATATCGTCTCGCGGAGAGGCTAAGGATAGCCCGGGTCGGGGGTGATTTCTGGAACGGGATGATGGGGCGATGGGAAAAGTTGAGGGAGCGGAGGAAGACGCGCGGCTCGCAGCTAGAAAAGTCAGAGGAGGTAGGAGAAAGGCAAGCTCTCTCCGAGCGGCCGAGGCGCTCTCGCATTCTTTTTACCGAGCGAAACGCCGCCGGCGGAGGCAGCGAGAGCGTCGCCTATCGATTTTTACTTCTAATGAATTCGAGCTAAAAACCGCTGCTCCCCTCACCGCCCTTCCTGGCCCCGTCCCGGCCGCGACCGCCACCCTCGTGCTTAGACCACGCCGCCACCCTCTGTTCCACGAACCACGCCAATCACTGCGCGGCATAATTACACCGCCGAGCAACGCGTGCGACTCTGGCAAAGTCGTGTTTCTTAGCCTACGTGCACTGCAGTAAAAAAGAAAGGAGATAAACAAGGAAGAGGCCGGGTGGAATGGGGGCCGATGGTAAAGGGCAAGAAAAGGCGCCGTGCGCGCTAGGGGCGAGTTATCCGTGGGGTCAGGGGTAGGTCACTTAATTATTTCCCAGCGTCGATTTTAATGGGTCTAATACCGCGCGAGTTTGATCCGCTGACCGCAGTTTCGTTCGATGGACGAGCTAGTGTAACGTTTAAACCAACTTCTGAACATCAATAAAGAAGAACTAAAAAGTTGGTCGATTATTGCTTAAAGCAGAAAAAATATACACTTTATATAAAATAGCACTTTGATTTGCTGTGCTGATTCAAGAATAGATCGGAGATACTTGCGCGTTATTTAGTATACTGAATTCATATTTACCGAATTTATGAGAAAAATATTATTTTTAAGTTATAAAAATTTATTACAATTATAAAAATTGAGCAAAACGCTTCAACTTTTTGTGACATTTCTCGATTCTAAAGCCTGAAATTAATATACTTATTTTAACATGTCTATTATTTTTAAAACGTTAAATGTAATATTGAGCAGGTTTCTTCAATATTAAAACATAAAATTATTAAATTCTGAAAGGTAATAATTAAAATAAACTTTGAAATATCTTTATAAAAGAAAGGCTAAAATCTTAGAGGGAATATTCATCTTAATCCGAGATTATGAACGACGGACATCTGAGTAGTTCTCGTTTTTAGCTCAGCTAATGAGCACACAGTCAATCACACTCGCGCGGTGGATCGCGTAATAGCCGCGCCGGAACTCTGAATCACATTCAAGTTTCATATCGAGTGGCGGTCGAGAATGTGTTGGTTAAAAGTAAAAAACGAGTGTTGGAGGTTGTCGACTCGTGCAGCCGACGTGTGTCACATCCGGCGTTGCGGAATCGGGTCAGCGGATGAAAACGGCGCGGCGAAATTACATTATCGGGAAGGAGAGACAGTCCGCTGATGAACGTATCTAAATCCGTGCTGGTCGCTTTTCGTTTGATGCGGTTCACACATTAGAAATCATTCTGAATATCACAAACGCTCCATGTACGTGATTTCGTGCGCACGTGTGTGTGTGTGTGTGGCGTGAGAATCTATCTGTGTACGCGAGGGAGTGAACATGTGCGTCGGTATGCATCGCCGTGGTTACCACGTTGATGCACCGAGGCAGGAATAGATTGCAACTTGTTGCCAGATGTGCAGTGCAAATAATCGAAATCGTAACTTCCGCCGAGAGTTTCGATTGCCGCTCCGCGATCGGAAGATCATCTCCGTTGCATTAAAATTCCACACTGTCGACTACTTGATTGTCGTACCGCTTCGACGTTTCGCCTTAAAACAATTGCAATCTGTCAGATAGATTGCATAGACTCGCGAGATCACATGACGGCGTTCTCTGAATTGTTGCAGCAATTTTTTTCTCATGTTTAACTTATTCACGTAGCAACTATTCTCTCGTCCCTTTTTCTCTCTCTCTCTCTCTCTCTCTCTCTCTCTTTCTTTCGCTACGTTGGAAAATATTTGCTATTTCCTTTAGCATCGATTTCCTATAATTTAATAAAAGTGTCCACTTAAAAACTAATGTTTTACAACACCTTACTGATAACAGAAAATTATCTAATTTTAAATAAAAAGTTTATCCCACAATCCATTCTACTAATTTACCCTGCATTATTTAAGTGGAACTTATTTTTATACGACGGCCTCAGATCCCACTTACGTCGGCGCGAAGAAAACAGAAGCAATACAAAGCCCAACGAGACACAACGAGGTTTCTAAATTGAATCGCCATGCGGGTGCGAATTCGAGAGTCGTACAGTCACCGAGAATCGATCGGTAGGGTCTTGAAAACCACTTCCCTCCGCGCCTTCCCCACCCCCGCGCCGCGGCGCGAATTCTTGCCTAAGGTTTTACGAGTGCCTCGGGGTGAGAATCGCGCATAATGCGCGAAACCGGTTCGGAAATCCATCCCTTTAGGAGCCGCGCTAACTCGGCCGTGTTACCGCGGCGCAATTATCGGCGAGACATCGAGATAGGCTATATACATACATATATACAGACGACGGTGGCAACCCTCCTGGGACGAGGGAACGTTAATTGAAATGAAACCGTGCGAACGAAAAATTCTGTGGGGCGAGTTTTATGTCGGTCCGTTTCTTCCTTCCTCTCGCTCGGGCCCTTGAGCCCTTCTCATCTCGTTTCTCGAGACTTGCTGTTAGTCTCGCGAGGAGACGGATGACCGCGATTTTTCCGAAATCAAATCGCAGCGTTAACCTGTCGTTTCGTCGCCTTTCAGAGAATCGTTTCTCGTGCGGGAGAACGTGCGCTTTATCGACGCGAGAGAGATTTCCGGGTATCGAGAATCAAATCAGACACGAGTTATAATCGTCTTCCGGACAAGAGTTATGCGCGAATGCGCTCATTCGAGTCCACCGCAATCTAAATTTGCATACTGCTGAAATGCAGATGTAAGTAGGAGATAATATAAATGGTTCCAACGCGATAAAAATACCTACGCCACGATCGTAAAAAATTTTTTATTTACATGGAAAGACGCCACTTTCATTGCTTCTTGGATAATTAAAAACTGACTTTATCGCCTGGAACAAAGTTGACGCGCCTGGAACAAAATGGGACACGGAGAGCCTTTTTTATTTCCGGTCATTAACCTGGTTAATCCAATGCTAATTAAAGGGAGGGGAGGGGGCGATTTATAAGCGAATTCCGAGGTGCGACGCCGATCGAAATCTCCAACGTGGAGCGCGGTCGGGCAAGATCGACGATCTTATCTCGGCCGGGTATCGATCGAGACGATCACGCGAGCCGCTCTCGATGACACGAAGCGAAATGTTAGCAACAAATTGCCGTTAACGTGCCGTGCCGTGCCGCGACGAATGACGTCGGCGCTCGTCAGTAATTATCGTAATTACCGCAATTAAACGTCGCGTCGCGCCAACTGTTAATTATTATACGGCCGGGCTCAATTTCCCGGAATGTTCCCGCTGTTTGTCGCGTGAAACGAAATTTACCGCCACGTACACACATTGTTTGCACGGGAGAGAACGCCGTTTTCTTGACGCGCCGCGCGCACCGCTAATGGTACGCTATAAATATAAAACTTTCGGCACGCGCGCGTGTATATATCTCTATATGAATGTATGTGTGCACGTATACGTCATGAGAGAGCCGTGGTGTCCCCGTTGTTTCGACGCGCGGCAATTTATGCCAGCACGCCGACGCACGCCCGTTGCGACGGCCGAGCGCGTATTGATTGATATCGAAGGCTTTAATTATAACATCGGTGCCGCGCGAGGCGGAATTTACGACCGACGACGTGTCGCGAGGATTTCCAAACTCTATTAATACACGTCATTGCTTGACTAACGCGCGCTTGGCTAGCGTCGCTATAGTTAGGATTATGTACGATGATGTATATGCCACGAAGTCACGTTGATAGACTCGTAAAAAATGATGGTGAGCAGATCGTAAAAGAGATCTTCTTCTTCGGGAGGATAGGTACCCGTTAAGAAAGGAAATTGGTTAGTTGGGTGAACTTTTTTTTCTTCAAATCTTGCCTTATAGCAGAATACTTTGAAAGAAATAGCGAAGATTTCTTAAAAGGTTCTCAAAAGTTGAAAATTTTTCTCAACTTTCATTATTACTACTCCGAAGGAGAGGCTTTAAAAGGGCCGAAGTTCCGGAGAAAGAATCTCATCATTAGCCGGAAGCATCGAAGTATCATTATCGACCGTTCGTGAATATGAGCGTTACATATCTTACAAATTCACCCGAGTTCGGCCGTCTGCGTATGGGCTTAAAATACAATGTCGTGCCGATCGCGACTAATAGGATTTTCTGCAGCTTGGCCAGAATACAATGGCAGCGATAATGAAATTACCGAGGGGTCTGGATTTAATTACAGCGATGCGTACATTGCGTCCTGCGATTCTTTATTTTTTCACAATCCACGGTAATTTCTACATAATCTGTGAGACATTTTAAATAGTTTCAGATTCATTAGAGATTACATTTTTTTTTTCAAAGCCTATTTCATTTTTTAAAATATACATAAATTTCTGTCATCATAATTTTATTTCAAATTTCAGTGTAGCTAAAATGAGCGTGTTTTACCGTGAAATAATATATTGCGATGTCGGACGAAATTTTGTATGCTTATTATACTCGATATACGAATCTTTTAGCGATATTTCTCGCGATATCTTTTAGCACGCATTACACTGCGCCATTTCGAAGACACCTGCAAGCAAACGGCTCCACGTTTAACCCTAAAACGGAGACGCAACAAGATCGACGATCGTAGTAGGCCATAATTTTGTAATGGAAAAGAAAAAGGGATGGGACGGGAGAAGAGGACGGGACGGAGGAGGAAGAGGGGAGATCAAGGGGGGTCGAAGTCTTCGTTAGGGCGCGTTTCCGACGGTTAACTTTTCGATTGCGGGCAGGCCGCGACGCGAGACGATGCCGTGTCGAGTGGAGACTTTCCGATCGAAACCTAAGTCGAAATAACTCCATTTCAGGGCGGACGACGACGGATTACACGGCGACCCCTACCTTCCGGGAAGAACCGATCGATAGTCTCTCCCCGGCTCGACCTGGGGCACGCCGATCGAATTCGCTAATCGCCCGGTCTCATTCTCCATTGACCATTTCTCGTTGCGCGAGGCGGACACGCCGGTAAGAATTTCTTCCCTCGTCTCTCACAAGTCAGACTTGTTCAAGCCGGCTCCTCTCCAAGCTAATTGATTCTCCCGAGAAACCGCGGCAATCGATCAACGAGGAAAATTTATGGCCAAATAATCACCGTAATTAAACCGATGGATCACAAATTCAAGTCGTTTGTTTGGGAAGCCGCGTAGATGTCGAGCTAGTAAAATTGTGAGACAGCACAAATAGTACGTGTAGTGATTTGAGCAACGCCGTCTGTAGATCATAATTATAGTGATAACGAAAGCATCGTTATTTATTCCATTACGGAATACTGAAGATATCATCATTTCCCAAGGTATTAAAATGAAAATGGAAAGAAGAAAAGTAAATGATTCTGTCGACACTGTAGAGAGAGAGAGAGAGAGAATAAGATACATCGTTGGATTTAAATTATTGTCAAAACGTCTTGATTTTAAACTCACGCTTTCCTACATCTATTGTAATGCTAATTTATCGCGCTGCTGAGTTTGATGCGCCATCTTCGAGCCAAGACGCTCGCCCGCCTCACCGGAATTTCATACAAACTGCGTGAATCCTTCAAACTATCCTGAAAATCCGGCGTTTCTGGCAGAGCCAGGCGCGAGAGAAATCAACGGCGCCGATGCGTGCGCGTGTAATCACGTGATCGCGTAACCGTAGGATAATAACAGGCGGCGCCGGTTCGTTACAAATTAATGATCGACCCCGTGGAGGCCGAAGGGGGTCGAGGGGGCTGCCACGGCAATGGGACCCCGTGATTTCGTAACTGATTTCACGGCGTGGCTGCCAGCCTTCCCGCACGCACGCACGCACGCACGCACACGCGAGAATGTGCGAGCACGTGTGTATTAGTATGTGGGCCTTATTGTAATGCGCGCATGTCGATGCGGAAGTACGCATCGAGCAGATTTTCACGTGGAATTTGCGTCTCTTTGTCTGTGTGACGTGAGAAACATTGTGTAAAAGGGCAAGGCCCCTGGGCTCGGGGCCCTGATCGAACCGATCGAACCGTTTCCAAGGACCCTTCCGAACTCGATATTCTTACCCCTCGATGGGGACAAGGGATCTAGGATGAATCGAACAGTTGTCACCTGCCAACCGATTTCTGCAATTGTCTTCGAAGTGGCAACGGACGCAAAGAAATTTGACGAAGCAACGTCTAATCGTACTATTAATCTTTGCACAACTTGAGCATCATTCACGTTTAAATGTTTATAGGATGCCGTCCAATTTGTATCTATTATGATAGACAAATCTAATCTGAATGTATTTTAAAACTTTTATTTCTTTAGTAAATTCGCATAATACTCTACATATATTTACTTTATGTTTTATTTATTATGAAAATGATGTGAAAAATAGAATTATTTGTATGTATTATTATACTTTATATTATATAAATACTTGTTCAATAGATGTTAATATATAATACTATTTATATATTTATTAGAATATATTACAAGAATTTCATTGCAATCAAGAGATAATCTCCTGTATAATCTCCTGTAAAATTGTCACTTCTACAATTGCAAATTTCTATTTCTATTATTATATTGTTGGTTAAAAACTAAAAAGCAAACTGCGGACTACTTTAATCCTAATCCGGGCCTAAAAACGGTATAGAACGCTTCGATATAACCTAAGTCGAATAGAATAAGCAAGAGAAGTCGGAGGCTTCGGATGGAAAGTGGAGAAACAGCAAGTGTGGGGCAGCGGAAGTGAGGGGAAGGCGGGTTGGCTCGTCGTATAAAGAAAGGATCGAATGGAAAGAAAAGAGAGATAAAGGAGAAGCCCGTACAGAGCGACGGAAGGGATGCTTTCTTGCGGATCAATCGATAGGGAAATATCGACATAGGGGTGAGTCGCGAAGAAGAGACACGCAGGACGGGAGAGAGAGAGAAAGAAAGAGGGAGAGGGAGAGGGTGATAGACAAGGGAGAAGGCACCTGAGAAAGATGAAGAATACAAGGGAGCATAAAGAGAGAAAGAGAGGCAGCGTAAAGAAAGACATCGGCGACAACGGGTGTCGGGGGAGGGTTACGGATGCATAAGGGATGGCATTACTCGAGAAAAGACGAGCTTGGAGGGGTGACCGTCCTTTCCTTTGTTTGAACCGTCTTCGTCGGCACGGAAGTTCCTCGCGTTTCCGTGGACGAAAACGAAAAATGTCGAGTTTACCTTTAACCGCGCGAATTATCACATGCGTTTGACTTGGTCGAGTGGACCATTTAATTAGAGCATTGTTCGCAGCTTTTTATTTAATGCCAGAGGTGAGTGAACTTTGACATTGCGCGATAAAATAAGTGAAATCGAAACGTAACTGACCTCGATCGTTTCCCCGATGAGCGATACGGAGTGAACGAAAAAGTTCTCGCTTGAGTTTTTGTTACAGAACCGTAGCTTATTTCTTCGCAATACTCGATGTTTATCGTAATCGGGGCGATTTCAGCGGCGTTAAAGTCAATTAATATGACAAAAACCGATTACGCCAATTTAAACTTGGTAAAAAAAAATTGAAAAAACGAAAGGACAATGACAAGGGCAGAGAAAGAGATTCTGTTCTTGAAAGAACTTAAGCCAAACTTTCTTCAGACCTATTCTCTAGAGTCTCTTAATTCGAGGCTCAACGTGTCCGTTTTACAAGATCAAGAGCAGGGTAAGAAGCTGCATGCGGTTTTTATGTGAACTTTTTTTTAAGACAAAGTGTTCGGTGTAAAATGTAATTTGAACCTATAGAACCACGCACAAATCAATGAGAACAAATAAACAATAATATACGCTCTATTATTTTAATAACTGATAACAGAATAGCACTTGAGATTATATCGACCAAAATTATTTTTTACATATTAATAATAGTACTTCAATCATTTTATCTTCGATATTTTACAAAAATAATTTTTCTTAATGCAATGTGAAAAATAATTTTGGTCAATATATTAAATGCTGCAATTATTAAAATAATAAAGTATATTTATAATTATTTGTTCGTGACATAAAAAATATTGTAAAAATGTCGAAAATTATTAAGGAAATATCAAAGGTATTATGAAAAAGTCTTAATTAGCAGAAAATTCCGTCTCGTCTATTTTAAAACATAGAAAAATTCACGTCTATTTTCACGTACAATAGAACTCTTCATACACATTGTTACGCGATCTTACATCTTCAAAATAAATAAATAAATAAATAAAATGANCGAACATATGGTGCACTCGCAATTTAAACGAAAACCGACGCGGGAATATACATGGTAGATTGATAAAATCGGCGATATCGACCGAGAGATTCTCACTTCGACGCGGCACGTTCGCGGGGGTACCGTCGTCTACAAAGTGCTCGGGTCAGGAACCTCGAATCGCGGATAGACGAAGCGAAATGCAGTCGAATGACTCTCGATCTCGCGCGGATCTCTCCGCTCGCCGTTATCGAACCTATCCCGGTTCAGCGAAATCATCGCCGCGGACGCGGCACGGCAATCGGATGACCCGCGGGCACGTACGCCGACGGATTTAAATTGCAAATTGATTTCGCTTCTTTGTAGTCAGCCACCTAGTGCGTACCACCTATCTTCGATACGTGACGCGGTAGCCCGACATGCATCTCGCCGCCCGAAGCCTGGGCGCGAACTCTTCTCGGAATTAATTCTAATCTCAAACGTGCTGGAGTTCTCTGACAGGTGTGCCGGGAATCCGGGCGACATGTCATCCTCGAGGAGCACGCGGGACGAGATCATCGATCATCGCGTGGTTTTGCATCGAATCACATCCGAGGGATTAATATTCGCGTCTGAGTAACGCGAGACTCATAAATTTACATAAAATCATAGAAATTAATTAATTCTAAAAATATCGAGCAATAAATCTGTTTGCTATAAGAATATAATTATCCAATGCAAGAAAATCTTTAAAGATAAGAACGCCGCAGAGAATTCTTTTTCCTTACACTAGAGAATAGATCTAAAGTGTATGTTTGTTTGAAATTTGATGAAAGAATAATTCGCAATTCGGAGAAAGAAAATGTTTTGCATCTTTGCTTTTTTCTTCCTATTCAGGTTTTTCATTCTGGCTCATCACTTTATAACGTCTCCATTTAAGTAGTTTTGCATCCTACTTTTTTCGATCCTACTTCGTCTGCCTTACGAGTAGATATTTTTAATAAAGTATTGATAGAGGAAAAGATAACAAAAACATGTCATTATAAACGTTTGTCGCATACATTGTTGCATAACAATGCGTACGTATTTTCGCAGACAACATTCTTTGTTCATTAAGTGATGATTTATATTCCACTGCATAATGAATTGGAAAAATATTATTTATCATGTATCTAATGATGAACATGTAAATTTGTACGACTTCTCATTAAATTATCTGCAGATTGCGTTAAAAATTCAAATTTATAATAGGTAAAATATTCATTTGAATTTTATGGTTAATTATAAAAAGACGTCAAATGTACAAAAAAGTCATGAAAAAAATCAATATGAATATTTTAACCTATTTTAATAATATTTATAATATTAATAGTATTAATTATTAAGTGTAAGTCATAATTATGGTATAAGTAACCTCAAAGAACTACAGTACTTCTTTAGAATAGTGAAAGTACCTCCCATTAATATCTCTTGAAACGCTTTGATAAACGGAGATAAGAAGACTAGAAATAAAGTGCACTCATTACACGTGCTCAGACTCGAAGAATATCTGCGAAATCAGGATCGCGGTCGAAAAACCGGGTGGTCGGTTCTTCCGACACTTACACGTATCCCTTTTCGCGACCTCTATCCCCCTTCTTTTTTAATTCGTGCTTTGATACGGCGACGCGATACGCTTGCATGTATCATCGTTACACGCGATCCCGTATTCTCTTTCTCGCCCGTGCCGCGAGGAAATCCTTAATGCGACGCTCAAAGGGAAGCAGTAAATTACAAAGTAACGAGGCCCGACAAAGGAAGACTCCTTAAGCGCCATTACGGGGTGTACCTCGTTTAACGCGCGGCGAGAAAAACAGTGCGCGAAGGTGCAACTAAATTATTCTCCGTTCTATTTATAAGGAAATCTTGGGAAGGATATTTATAGCGATCTCGCGCGCGCTAGCGGTTCATATTTTATATCCCGTGGCTAAACGGAGCCGAGTCCTTATTTTAAGACACGTAACGCGTTTCCTTGCTGAACCACCGATACCGGCCGCGTTACGTAACCGCGTTTCAATTTGAATGCTTATCGCGGCGATACAACGGCAATAAAACACGTCGCGTCAATCATCGGGATAATAACAGGCAATTATGTAGCAATTAAATCTTTTGCCCGGCTGCACCGCCGTAAGCTAACCACGTTGCAATTCGTCGGCTACATTGTCTGCGAGTAATATGCCACAACTGATTTTAATTACAAATTTTAATCGCGTTTCTTGCGCCGCGGCGCGCAAATGTCTCTACTTCGTCGAGGAAACGTGACGCGCGTTGTTTCGGACTTTTTGCCACGGACGCGCATCTACAGAAATAAATATGACGACGGTCTAGTAATTATCTACTAACGATTATGGTCGATCAACACCTTGAGCAAACCCGGATAATTGTAAATATGCTAATGTTATATATTCGTGCTTCTTTGTTCATATGTCCGTCATTAACGCAACGTTTAAATCACGACGCATAAATTTATCGCAACTCATCTTTGATTCATTAATTATTACACTATTTTCTACCGTGTATAATTATCTATCGTAATTGCAATCTATTTTTTCTAGGTAGATTTCGAGAATCGTGTCTCCTTTATTTCAATTCTCTTTATAAATAATTATCATGCAATAATACAAGTGCATTAGTTGTATTTATAATAATTAATTGTAAGTATAGTAATAAAAAAATTTTTTTTATTCAGAAATCTTACATAAATTCTTCACCACACTTAAATTTGTGCAATCTTTCCTAAATTCCCTGTACGAGAGCAAGTGCTCGTTACAACCGGCGTCCGACGTGCGAACGTGTGTGAACAGGTAACGGAGACAAGAAAAAATACCATTTTTCTCCATTGAAATAAAACTAGCAAAAGATCGATCTGACAGCACGACCGGCACGCGCAGTCACCGTGTGATTATCCATCGTAAGTGTCTCCTTACCGCGTCTTCGAGCCTAATCTACACGGACACTTCGCAGAAGTCCATCGTGGAATATCGCGGCGATCAGCCCGTTTACTGTCGCCTACGACAGATCGTGTCGTAGCTCCGCTCGGGCTATCGGGATCCAGCCTAACGCGGCCTAACAATGAAACCTCGAGAAAAACGATCCTTGCCGGGGGGGGGGGAGTAGACGTGAAGAGGGAGAGAGACAGGGGGGGGGGGGAGTTCCGATGGGTTTCTTCGCGCGGCGCTTAACGACGATTTCGATCGTTTACGACTTTAATAATTTAGGCGCGGCTCTGCTCGCGAGGCTCGACACGTTTTCGGTCGTAAACCGCGCGACTAAATCCGTATTTATGGGGAAGAGGTGGCAGCAGTCCGGCGCGGCCGCGGCCCGTCTCCTTCCTACCTCTCGCCTTCTTCGTCCGACACTCGTTCCTACGTTCGTCGTGGCGCAGAACGAAGGGGAACCACCGGACTGCTGCTGGCGAACCGATCGAAAAGGTCCGAGGAGAGAGACTCGGGGCTGACCCTCTCGTGCCTTCAACGACTGATCGATCCGGTGCTTGTCGCACGAAAAAACACCTCTGGTTTACATTTTTGCGCGCGTACACACTCGCGAGGGCGCGCTTAGGGCGCCATTTACATTCATTAATCAGCGCGTGGTTCATTAATCAAATTCCGCGAGAGCAAGTTGCGCAACGCGTCAATCGCCAGCCTCGTCGTTCGACGTCGATGCTCAGGCGCGCGAGGGTTACGATCGGTCGTTCAATTAACTCATTGCTCGGTGCGATCTGCATTTAATCGCGATCGGTATCGCGCCGCACACGCGATCGATTGATATTAACGGCGGTCATTATAATATCGTAAAGCGGAGTGCGAGCGGGTCGACACGCAAAACGAATACGTCAGATTGCCTGATCGCTAATTACTTCTCAATCGGGTACTTTCCCGATGAACGCGCCGAGGCGAATGTGGAGATGCAGTTTCAGTTTTAGAACCGCAAATGCAGATGCAGACTTAATAGCGAGAAGGAAAAAAAAAGGCAAGCGCGGACGAGTCCACCGGTTATCGTGCGTTCAGAATTTTATGATCTCGCCGAAGTTTACGAGGACCAGGGTTATAAATTCGTCAATTTAAATTCATCAAGCGAATTATAGATACATAGTTCAGCGCGACTTTAATAATATTTGCATAATTAATAGGAAATTTAAATCGGGACACCGGTAATTTACGGAGACTCGAAAACGATACGACTTTACGCTGTCTTTACGCTGTATAATGATTATGTATGTTTGTTTGAAATAACTGGTGGCATAGGACAGTTTTAAATAAATGTGCAAGTTGCTTTGTCAAGCTTTTAAAGATCGGCGCAAAACATTTTGCATTTGATCACGTGTTGTATTAGCCTTGCGGCAATATTCATAATAGAATCATTATCTAAGAATAACGACTCATCTCGGAAAATATACTTATTTAATTAGCAAAATAAAAAGAGCTATATCGTTTAAATTTCATATAAAGCTTATTTTAATTATAAAAAAGATAACAGTAATATATTTACGATAAGTGAAGTTTCACGAAAATTATCTCGTAAAAACGAATAAATTAATTTGCAAACAAAAAAACAATTTTTATCCGAGAGTAATCACTACACATGATTTTTACATTTTAGCAGTGAAAAAATAAAGCTTAGCAAATAGCAACAGTACTTTTTTTTACTGATTGAAAAAAGAGAACTATTTTTTAATTTCTCTCTACTTTTTTTAGAAAATATTAGAAAGTATATATAATAATATCAAATATTAATAAATTGTAGAACAATTGATAATATACAGTATATGTAGTTAATAATAGTAATTTTCATTAAGATAAAAAATCCCAAGTGATTATTTATGCAAAAAAATAGGTGATTATTTTCAGCTTAAATATTTTAATAAAACTAAATTAAAAAAATATTAATGTTAATAGATTTGGAGTCTTTCCCAGTTTAAAACGTTCGTAATAATCATAATATAAATGATTTTTGCAATTTTAAATTTTTAAGTCGATTAACTGAAATTGACTTTCATCGAAGACGCGAGAGATCTGTTCCGCTCGATGGCGCATGCTGCCAAAGATAGAACCGGTTCTCCTAGAGGAGCAAAGGATGCAAAACCGATAAAACGCCTGTAGTGCGGAATCTGAAGGCGCGGTCGTTAACGTTCGCGCGGGCGGCGAGTTGTTAAACATTTCGGTGACGCATCGCGAAGTCGCATCTGGAGTTACGGCGTTCGGGCTGCGTGTATAATTAGCCGGACCCCTGAGAGAAAAGCGAGAAGGGGACACGAACGAGAAGGACCCCCTGCGTTCGCACCTGACACATTTTACGCGATGTCGCGCGATTCTGTCGACGCGAAGCGCGATCTCTATATTTGCTCAAGCTTGCACAACTTACTGAAGCGGCCGGTGTAACTCATCTACGCTTCTTCGGTCCTCTTTATGTCCTGCAATAAAAAAAAAACAAGATGAATGAAATGAGAGTAATGAATAAATAATAATGAGTACATAACGTATATAACAAGACCATTCCCATTATTTCTTCAGTAATACACAAGACCATCTCCCACCCTGCATGTTACCAAATGCTACCGAGGACAGATTCTAACATCACTGTTCATACACAGTATTATCTACTCGCTTTCTTTCCCTGCGGGTTTCACGGAAGTAAGACGTGCGATTCAGCGAGCGGTGAATAAATTGAATTTATAATCAACGTAATATGATTATAAATTTTATTAACTATTAATTATCAATTTGTTGTTTTATTTAATTTTCTTATTAATTTTTCATACAGAAGATATGATAAATTTCAATGTTCTGTATTGACATGAGCTCAATGGAGAAGATGTTACCCTGGGTATACAATATATTAGGAAATACTGTGACTTTTCAAACGTTAACATTCTGTTTGAGGGAACACATAACCTTCTTTACCGATATCGAGTGACGATTATAGCTTGAACGACGTTTCGTCCAAAAAAACGAAGATATAAATATATAATATAACAAAAATAAAGTTCAGCATTAATTGTACCTCAATATTACATAGCGGTGTTTATCGATACGTAATTCAATATGATAATTTTCGCATTTAGCTAACGATGTTGTACCTTGACCATTAGCTTATTATTTCTTGTTATTATCTTTACTTCTCATTACTTCTTGTTATTTTTAGCTTCATTTTCTTATTATTGTCTTGATTATTCAAGAACTTAATAGATAAAATTGCAAGAAATAGAGACTCGATAAATTTTCATTAAAACTCATTTCAAGATATGCGCGCGCGCGCGCGCGTGTGCGTGTGCGTGTGTGTGTGTGTGTGTGTGTGTGTGTGAATCCTAAAATGCTTAATTATGAAACAATAATTAATCAAATCGACAATGATGCTTCGCATTGCGTAAAGGCGTCGCACCTGAGAAATCCCACAATGCCCGTCGCGAGACAATACGCGCGAAGCGCGCCCCGTTTCTAATCGTCCTCTCATATATGCGTAAGAAGAAAAATGCGGCAAGCCTCTTTAGCGGTTCTTTAAATACCCGAAGATACAATGAGCGACAGAAACAATGGGTCGTCTTAATCAGCATAATCTCCGTCTCCCGAAAGCGTTAAGAAGAGAAGGTGGTTGCCGGTGCTGGAAAAAAAACGACCATAGGTGCGGGAAGCGCGAGCGCGGAAGGGAGAGAGGAAGCGTGACGTGCTGTCGGCGCAATTAAAGCGACATTAATTAATTGTTAGCATAACAATACGGCCAGGTCAGCCGCAGGGATATGCGCGGGAATGGCGGCCGACCGTAAGGCCCCGGGCCTTCATAAATTTACATGTCCTTCGCCGCGAGAATCATTTTTTACAGCCGTTAAGAGAACGCGCGGAGAAAAGGGAGAGAGAGGAAGGAGAGAGAGAAAGCGAAGTTTGCGGACCTACAGCAACGCAACGGCCATATCACGAGTCCCCATGGTGTTGTCCATAATAACCATCGATGTCTCTCCCCGGGCGCGGAAGGTGCCCCCGAGGTTCGACCTCGTTATCCGCCGTGCGTCTCGATCAGGATATTTTTTAAGCTTTACGGTCCAGGCCGTAATTCTCGCTCCTTTAGGACAGAATCGTGAACCTCCCTTTCCATAATGCAGGTGCCCACGTGCGCGCTCGAGCCTCTTGGGATTTGTTTATCAAGTCGAGGTTTGAAGTCGCAGTTCCACATTCAGGTGCACAACATGTTTACTCTCCCCACGTAATTCGTTTTTAATTAAATTTAGATAAATCAAGTGTGAGAAATAATGTGCACTTATAGATATCATGAACGGTCGTTCAGCAAGCGCGAAAACTTTAATCGCAAATTTTTCTGCGAACCCATCTATGAATAGAATTAATTTCCTTCTAAAATCACGACACGAACTATGCTTAAAACTCTTTAAAATATAATTTTGTCTATCGTATTTCTTTAGTTTTATCATAATCATTTTTTATGATAAATTAATCACTACATATAATTTTTGTGTAATAATTACAAATTTTTTCAAAATCTTCTGTACAATCATGCACTGAAATTAATTGCTCAAATAAAAGAGAGCAATATGTAAATCTGAAATATTACTAATGACCAAAGATATTAATTAACGTCGCTACCAATGATAAAAAAAAAAGGAACATTTGGCATAGAATCAAAGAGAGAGTGGAAAAATAACACACATATACACTTTGTGGTAATGCAGAAACATTTTTAACATAATTCGCAAGCTAGACAGTATCCCTCGCTCTTAATTTTAGATGACGAAGAAATGCGGTCTATTTTTCGTCTTTTCGTATAATAAATGCGATTTGTTCGGCTGCCAGTTGTTTCGGTTACCGAGGCGGGTGGCTATTTCCGACGATACGAAACGTTCTTGAAATCTGAAAAAAAGCTTTGTATAACGATGTTCGAGTATCGGCCTCGTTATTTCTTGCTCCGTTAAAAGAGATATGCGATCGTAACGTGAGACGAGTCGTGGGTGGTTTAGCGCGCGAGTGCCTTTAGTTATTTTTAATGTCCTCTAGTAGCGCCCGAAAAGAGGAATGCATCATAACCGCTATAGATGCTAGCGAGACAGACTGCATGAATTTTTTCGTCTGTAAAATTCGCAGTAATTCGCTTTGTCAATTTTATAAGGGAGACCGACAGAGTGTAATTCTTTGAGTTAAGAAGATTAAATGAGTGACATATCTCTATACCTCTCTGACCCTTTGAACAATTTTGTATCTGTATCATGTAGATGTTCTGGCAAGAATCCATTAACAAGAAACTAAAAACACGATTTTGGGACACAAATGTAATTATAGCTTTACAGCCGTTGTAAAAGTCAAGTATGGCACCTAACAAATGCTACCGAGATCTCTGGAGTTGTCATGCCCGCTATTTTTGCGGGTGATATAATGAACAAATTATTGGCCGTCCCAAATTGTATCTACGTGACTACATAGAATAAACTTAGCAAAAATTTATAGCCCGCTAAGATACGACAATCAATGTACGTCGGATTTAATGCATCCTGTGTATACGAGAAAGAATAAGTTTCTTAATTAGCGTCACCGTACCAGTTGCTAATGCAAATCTGGCGCTTTCGAACTTTGTGACTTACGCCTGAATATCGGCGATATTATCCTTCACGGTCGCGTAATACGTTCGACGAAATTAATTTTCTACATTTGCGGATGATATCACCGGATAATATATGCATCCATCCAAACATCATTAATCGTGTTTTCTTACGAGCGATTATTCATGTCGCATAGTAAAATCGTTGTTATTAACGATCTGGAATACCGTCGCACGATTAGTGGACGGATGCCTCGTTACGGCTGTCGTCAATAAAGTAACATCGCGGACGCCCGCGCCTCCAGAAAAGAAAGTCGTAGGCAGCGGCAGTCTAGTAGCGAATGCCTTTATCGCCGTTTTTACGATCGCCCTTCTCGCGTGTTTCGTGCACCTCCCCTCCCCCCCGTATGGCATTAGGTGCCTCTCAAAAATCTTCATTCGGCAATTTCGATCTTGCCTCTCTCTCTTTCTTTCTGGGCGTATTTCATTCACGATGTCCCGCATTAGCGTCGCACGCGCGTTGTGTGCGTTCCGCGTGCGTGTCGGATGGAAAGTGACGAGCGCGTGGGCGAAACGAGCAACCGAACCGCACAAAGTGGACGCATCTCGCCTCGCCTCGAATTAATAAACAGCAACGAATGACCGCCTACATCCGCCCCTTTCTCCGACCGTTTCGCTGATTTTAGCGTGCTAGTAGTCGATCCGATGGTAAAGGACAGCTTCCTGCCTCCCCCCTATCCACGACGAGAGATTTCACCCCCCCTGCACCCACCCTCGAATCCACGAGCGATCGTGGACCGCCCGCGGCGATCCCCGCCGAAGGCTCCCTCGCGAATCAACAGGACGGCGATCGTTACCAATCTCTGTCCGGTGATGGGCCTTCGATTTTTGGCAAAACGTCGTAAACCCGCGACAGGCCGTGGCAGGGAACATTTCTTTTCGCGCGCGGTGTAAAAAAAAAACTGCGAGTCGAGATGGGTTTTATTGCGTCGCAAACGATTTTTTGGAAAGTGGAACGAACTCTGTATGCTTGTTGCGGATTTAAAAATCGCGCATGTAAAAGAGTAATTCTCTCTTAATGACTTTGGAATGGCTTGTCATGTAATAGCGAAAGTAGATATCATCAATTTTTTTCAAATATGTTGGACTGATAAAAAAAGGGAAATTTGTGTTTTAATAAAAAGTTTTTTTTCAGCGTATAGCGATACGAGATATTATTCTAAATTAATGTAAATGCATTGCCAGTGCATATAAAATGTTAGCTATTAAATTTAATATTGTGACCCCTGACATATTAAAAATACTGACTCACTGTAAAACTGAATTTAAAGGAAAAAGGTAACAATATGGTGAAATACAAAAGGCTTTAATACAAAGTAAATAACGGTTGAACTTTCCATTTGTCGAGCAAATTCTCTTTCGATTATCGAAAGCTATGATGACGATCCGATCGACCCAGATCGATCTTAGCGTCGCTTTCCGTGAAACTCTGATCGCGTCGGCGAGTGTTACGTGTTTCATCGTTCTCTCTATTAGTAGACGCGTTTCATCAAAATTCCACCGTCGAAGGGCTATCGCCTCGAGGCGATTTCCCTTTGTGGGACACGACGTGGGCGCGCACGCGTGGCGTTGAATAATTAACTTCGATCAGCGCCGTCGTTGGTTTTATCGTAATTATCGCGCGACTCGTTCCCGACAGGCAGCGGCGCCGCGACTGATCGTAGATCGTAGCGAGATGATCGACGAACGCGATCGAAAGAACGAAACGACGGAGGAATGGAAAGCAAAGCGGATAAACTTTACATTCCTGTCGTGTTTGCCGTACAGCTCTAACGTGTGTACCGGGACAGATTTAGAAATGTCAAATTGTATACAAAAATATATACAAATATTGAAAGTAATAGTAATAACAGCAACGTTCGTTTAAATCTTTATAATTTTTTCGAATCAAGTTTATTAAGTATAAATTACACATGATAAAGTGGATTTTGAAATTAATAAAAAATTACAAAGATTTAAACAAATATTGCAATTATTATTTGCCACGTGATAAAATTGATTCGAAAAAATTTATAAAGCTTAAAATAGAATTGCATATACATATATGTACTCAATATTATTATCTTTGAAGAGTTGAAATAATTAATAGAAAAATAATTAGCCAGAGAGAAAGAGAGAGCCCTGTTAGCTCAAGATAAATCTGCGAGTTGCAGCTGTTTGCAGAAGCGATTACGACATTAAGGAGGAGAATCTTGTTTCCAAAGGTCAAACGCTAAATCGTAAGTCAACACTCGGTTTGTCACTGGGTGATTCATCTTAAATTCAATTCTTTTATTCACCATTATTTTTTCATGGCAGTCGGCCACGTGGGGAGGGTCGGTCGTTTTATCGAAATGCGGGAAAGCGAATAATCGGCGGATTACGCGGAGGGAACAAAAGGCGCGCGTCTCGAAATAAACGCGTCGGTGGATCCTCGATACGAGAGCGGACGCAATACGTCTTTTACCGCGTTCCCCCCATCATCGCGCGTGTTTTTTGGCCTTTCGCCAATAAGCGTAAGATGGATCCCGCCTCGAACCGTGCCGCACAGTTTCGGCTCATCGAGTTACACATTATTCAAGAAAGCGCGCGGCCTTAAATAATCCTGGGCAGCGAATAATTTCTCGTACGAGTGGCGCACAACGTGTTCCGAGGCGCGACTCGGCGTTAACCGGCGAAGTAGTCGCGCGAAAGCGATTCGTCTCTCCCCCATCTGGAATTTCCATTTAATTTATACCCTTCCCTGCCCCCTATCCTCGTGGAAGATTCAGCAGTAAACATCGAAGGCTTCTCTTTTACTTCGCTAAAATATTAAATGTCGAAAGAGAGAGAGAGAGAGAGAGGTATATATGTTTATGCATATTATCGTATATAGTTTACATGAGCGCGATAAAGAGCCGCTCGCCGGGTTTTATCGACGCACGTCTCACCTCTCGTGCGCATTCTCGCGTCGTAAATAATTTCCCGAAACGTCCACCGAATTGTTCGCACGCGCTCGTTACGCCAGACGATTAGAGCGAGAGAGACGAAGGAACGGAAAGAAAGAGAAAGAGAGAGAGAGGACCGACCGTCTCTCTCGCGCTCGACGCTTGAATCCGCGACTCCGACTCGTTCGATTCGTCCCAAGACGATTCGTCTTTACCTCGACCTTCCACCTTCGCGCACTTTTTCACGACGCTGCGGCGGCGTTCTCGCGCCGAGAGTTGGGCGGCGGGATCGTGGCGGCGCGGCGGCGGGATTGCGAAATCGCCGTGGAAATAATGACGGGCGTAGATCGTAGACTGGGACCAATTTGCATCTGTAATTACCGCGGCGCGCCGTTAATAACTAATTAATGAGAGAGCCTTGCCAGGCTGCGAGCCGAGAGGTGACGTAACGCCAGCCGCCTCCGGGCCTCGCGGGCTGTTAATTGATCGGCGATTAATCAACCACGTTTCTATCTATTTTTAACCTTTCCTCTTCCTCCTTGCGCGTGCCGTCATTTGCGTTCGCTCCCTCTCGTCCCTTGGATCCTTTGGATACTTGGGTACTTTCACAGTTCGTTGTCATCAGCCACCCAATTGTGAGGATCTCGGGATCAAGGATTCCGTGAAAGATGATAATAGCGTCTTTGATAGGATTTACGAGCGCGGTCAAGCGTATTAATTACGCCGTACACCTAATTGCCCGTTCTGAACGACGCGGCGATTCTATTTTTCCTTCGCGAGCGTATCGCGTGTGTATGCACGAGTGCGCACAGTTTACGAGCAATTAAAAAAAAAAAAAAAAAATGGAAATTGCACATGCTATAAAGAATTCGCTCACGTTGCTCAAGAATTTCTCACGATTATTTTTCCTCGTTGGCTCGATTAGCGAAATCCTGCAGCGATATCACCGTGATACCAAAACCAGTAATTCAGATCGCCGCAGTAGTAGTTTGCGTTATCACTAATCTCTGTACAGCGCTTCACACTTCTCACGATCGTGAATTCAAAGCTCTTTACATGTACAAAGCGCTGCGATATTCACCATAGGAGCACATTATGGCAAATAACTGCCTAGCTTCGCAAAGACAAGGTACGAACTGACTTGTAGACAACTCAGTGGCGTGACATCATCGATTTCGGATCGAGCTGATTCCTACAATGAACTTGAATCGCGCCAGCGCAATACTCGAGCTCGTGAGCCGAAGAGAGAATTCACGAGCAGCCGGAATTCATGTCTGCACTGATCGAATCGAACTGAAAGATCAGCCATTTGCTTAACTCTTTTAATTTTACCACTTTGACTTTACCTCGTTTTCGCTCAGAGTCGATTCTGCCGACAATTCCAGTTACCCACAACGCCGCATCCTTCGTCAAGGATGTCCCTTCGCTCGCGCACGTATCGCGAGATCTCGCTTCCGGTGTCACACGTTCACACTAGTCTTCACTTGAGCATTCGCAAGCCGCGGACCCCGATCATTCCCGTAATTCGGGGAAAATCGATCGGAATGAGGCCCAATGGCGCTACGCGGGGGAATCCCCTCATAAAAAGGGAGGCAAACAAACCGGGGGGTCCGAACGGACTTCCGGTCGGAAGTGGCGCTACCGTCGACGACGATGACATACGACGACGATCGACGACGACGACGACGACGACGACGGCAACGAGAAGCGTCTCGCGCGACACGCACACGTGGTGGGGGCGTCTGCGGCCGCTACTACGGCAGAACTAAGGGGTTGTTTGCCCCGTCGCACGGCTCCGGGGGGTCTCCAACGGCACCGCCACCCCACCAGCCCCGCTATTTTGCATAGGGCCTGCGCGTCGAAGTCGGCATATACACCGCCACCCACGCTCTTTCCCTTTCTCTCCCTCTTGCTCTCTCTTATTTCATCCCGCACAGTCGTGTCTCCCGCGGATCCTCGTTTTGCCCCGCTAGTCGTCTATTCCCCCCTCGCTGCCGCCCCGTCCGCGCACACTTCGAGGGGCATACACTTCGATTTGTCGAATCCGCGTTTCGCGGCTCTCTCCTGGCCTCTTCCGCGAAGGGAAAAGAGGTTCGATCTCGCTCTCCGCCGCCGCCGCCGCCGCCGCCGTTGCCGTTGCCGTCACCCTCCGTTTCAACCTTCTCCGCCTTCCCTCCCGCCCCTCCGCGTCATCGCGTTTCCCTTTGTCTTTCTTTCTCCGTGCCGTATGTTTGCGCGCAGTCGCTCTCCTCGTTCTCACCCGCTTTTTATTTATCCCGTTGCCCCGACGTTACACGGCTTCGTCTCGGTCATTTCCACCATGGAAACGAGAGGCGAGCTGGAGCTGGAGAAAGAAATGTTCTATCTCGGCAGCTCGCGCGTGTGCTACTATCGTAAATTGGACGTTGCGTGATCGCTACTTCTTGCGCAATGTCTATTAAAAATATTTCATACAGGAATGAATATCATCCCGCGAAAAATATTCAGATGAAGGTGGAGGGTTACATGGGTAACTAATACATAGTACAAGTATCACCCTTTTGAAGAGATTCGAATAGAAAGTATGTCAATAATTTATAGATACAATGATTTAATACTTTAAATATTACAATTCATTACCATTAACATTTTACCATGTTTTCTCAAATATTTATTTCGCAATAGAGATATAGATCAATTGCTTTCTAAATTGCTTTCTGAATTGCTTTTTGAATTCTATATATTATATGAATGCCAAAGGCAATGAGATCTACATATATATTTTTGGCTTTTTTCATGTCATGACTGTAAACTACGTTTAATCATTTTGAATTGAGTGCGATTATGTCGGTTCCGAGTACTGACTTACGAGTTTCTCTCGGATTCGTAGAAATTGCGGGAGCTCATTCGTGGTCGGGAATTAGGTCGGTGTGACGAGACAAACGTGACGAGAATGATGTAAACTAGTAGTTAAAATTATAATAAGAGCGGCGTCCGCTTTTTCCAGACGGACTTCGTGAAATTGGCCGAGAAGGCAGCCAATTGGCAGATGGATTTCTGATGCAAGATATTCGAGTACAATAGCGATTTCAAATAGAAATTACGATGATGATGCGTACATATGGCAAGAGGTGTTAGTAATAGTAAAACTTCTTCATTTAAAATCTACGAAAACTTGCGCAATTACATTGAACATCTGCGCAATTATTTCTGATGGTTCTGAATTAACGAGACTTCAATAATTACGGTTACAAATCACTAGAGATGCTAATCTTACAAATAATATTGATTGATGTTAATGTTTGAAAATAAATTATCTTTTTATTAAAAACTGCGTAATAAAAAAGATGCATAAAATATGTATATTGTGCCATCACACTTGTAGATGTGAAGGTAAGCATACCGGGTTCCGCGATATTCAAATCACCTCGAGTACGAGAACCATGGTAATTTGCACAATTAACCATTCAAGACAGACATTTCTCCGATGCAATTTGCGTTAGCGGGACGCAGGAGCCAATCAACGAGCTGCGGTTCCCTTTCCTGGGCGAGCAAAGGGTTGCAAAGCATGGGTGGGCGAAAGTTAGTTAACGCCTCCGTGTAATTAAGCAAAGTGAGGCTCATGGTAGACACCGAGAGCAGGTCCACGCTCCACCCAGCCTCCGGGCGGGGAGGACAAGAGTGGTTCAACCCTCTCTGCAGAGAGGGCGACAGGTCGGGCCTCATTGGAGGTGGGTTGGTTAGCGCATGTATAATTAGTGCAAGCAGAAGCGGGAGGGTTCCGGGAGGCCACGGGTGGAGTGAGAGGAAGACAGTGTCCCGGCGGGGGACAGGGTGGAGCCACCTAGTCGGCGCATGTGCCAGCATCCCTTGGAGCCGGAGATATAATATATTCATAACGTGCCTGGTCGACGTTCTATCTCCGTTTCGGTGCATCGCTCCTCCGCGAGAGACTCATTCCCGATTCAATGCCAAAACTGACCGCCAGTTAATCGATCGACGTCGAATTATTACGTTTCGCATCCAGAGGCACAAGATTGGCACAATTTAACGTTTAGATATCGGGGAAACTATCGTGAATACGTAAGTTTAAAAAACTTGTCGTATTTTATAAAAATGAAGGGGATAAAACTCCACTGGCTATGCCAGTGTTCTGCAAAGTAATGAGTTACAGCGAAAACGCGATCTCAAAGTGAAATTCACAAAGATACTTTATGTGCCTAATAAAAATCTTATCCCTCTATTCGCGGCAAATATTCTCGATTACGATTATTTTCCATTTTGTCACAAGTCTTTTTTCGCTTTTGTTCAAAGCTAGTAGCGTTAGGAATAGTTGAATATTCCTCTTCAATAACATTTCTCTTTGAAGAGAATAATGATACCTGCCAGTCATTAGATACAGCACGCGCTCGTCAAACAGAATCTTTTATTAGGCACTTTATACTTATCAACGTCGTCAAGTCTTGGTACTGCATTTAAATAATGTCGCATTTACTCGCAAATCGTCAGCTTCCGTATCATATGAATAAAATATAAGTATCTGTATTCAACAAATTTAAATATTAATTGAATGATAAGAATTAATTCTCAATTAAAAATTCTCGTGTAAAAAGACTTAATTTCGTGGTTTGCATAATGGAAGCTTAGATAAAGGCGACGAGATCGTCGCTTTGGCATCGGCAAAACGAAAGAAAAAAGGAACAAGACGAGCGAAAGAGAAGCTCGAGGAACCCTCCGGTGTGTGGCGTGTATTTTGGTCCGGATCCTAGATAACCCGGTGTGCTTTTCCGGATGCTTGAGCACGACACATGTCCCGGCCGAGCAGACTTTTCCCTGGTCGTGTCGTGGCGAAGGGTTCGTCGTCGGGTCAGCGTCGGGGAAAGAGAAAGCCTGGAGGGTGCTCTGCGGTTCCACCCCCGAGGACACGGTGTCATCAGGCGCAATTAGGGACGAGTCTCGGTCATCAACGCGTGTACCCACGGTCTTCCCTCCGCGTGTCGCGCGCGGTTGTGTGCGTGCAGCCGTTGTCGGGGTGAACCCCCGTGACGGGCCAGTTTCTCTCTCCCGACGCACTATTTCTCTCCTTAATTCCATTTCATTCCCCTACGAGAGACACACTCTGCCTCGGCCTACGTCTCTCCCTTCCCTCCCGCCTTCAACGATTCGCGTCTATGCTCCTTCGTTCCATTCCTCGTGAGGCGCGTTGCAATCGAGTCTACGCCGGCGTACGATTACTCCCGTTACGTCTTTGACGCAATTATGCTTCGGCCCTTATGACGTCTCGTTAACTCGACCAACCCCCTGCGGAGATGCGACATTACCGAAGGCGTTGTCGCGACAGAGAAACAAACGTCGCTCGTAATTCTTCGAAATTCAACGAGGCTCTTACGTTTCGGAGCGAATCTCAACTCACACAAGCGTAAAATTTTGTTCTCAAGAATTTTCCCAGTACATATATCTCAATGCAACTGTGCAGTTTATTATTTCTGATTTTAATTTAATTCTTCATTACAATATTTGGAAAATTGAGATTTATGATGTAAAAAAAGTAATGTTATCTTTCGGAAAATTTACAAAATAACAAAATACAAATTTCATATTTATTAAAAACATAAAAAACACAATAACGTTTCGCTCTCTTTCGCATCTCACTTGATTACATCGAGTTATGTACAACAGAAATTCTACATGTATCGCTGACAAATGTATTTTTTTTACTGCGGATCATAAACTATTTCGAGAACATTACTCGACCGTAACTATCAAGTCTATACCGTTGCCGGCGCTGAAATCGGTACGAACCCGGACAATTATCAACTCGAATGGCACAATTACAGGTCCGCTGTAATTTTGCGTCTACCACGTAATACCGGGAAGCCGATTGTTTGCGCTAGGCAGAAACGTCGTTGCGGACGAAGAAAGGGGCAAAAGTAATCTGCGAAATGGATGCGAGGGAGGCAATCGGTTAGAGGTTCGTTTCGTCGAACAAATTGATCTCAGTAGGCGCAAATTTACAGCGTGGTGCGTGATAAATAAGTCCCGCGGCCGCGTTTCTATTGTTCTGTGAAAAGCGCCGGTGCGGCATACGTACGATTACAAACGCAGATAGCAGTAATTGCACCTGCAACCGTGACATGCTACACTGCAACAATTTCCTGCAGTACAGGTATTTACCGCAATAGAAGGGTAACTGCGCGACACATCAAACTCGACCCAGCGATCATTATAGCGATTTATCGCGTTCCCCCTCTCTTCCGTTTCTGTATTGATAGATGCATAAATATTAAACTGGTTGATTTATAACATGTTCGATTATAAATGATCTGAAATCTGATATCTATAACAGGTTGAGTATTTATATCCCAAGAAAGTGGAAATACTTTGCAATATTCTAGAAATAGCAATATTTCAGATACATTTTTCAAAAGGAATTTATTGATTAGTCTCGATCTTGACTTGATAAAGTTAGATTCAATTTTAAGTTGAGAACTTGACGTAATAAATTGAATAGTTTCCTCAAGTTTAAGTACGAGAATAAAATAACGATAAATATGCTTGTGAAATATACGTATTGTCAATGTGTAAAGCTTTGATTAAATATAAAAGTCATAACTCGCGAATTAACTCCACTCTCATAACTTCCAGTAAATACCAGCAATGCGAGTCACGTGAGGCGTCGTACATACCCATATTAGCCCCGGCTGCGAGATTGCACCAGGACGCAACAATTCCGCGGAGAAACCGCTCCGTGCAACGTCGGGCGGGAGGATCGTGCAAATTTAAATAGACAAGGATTGCGGGTCTACAATATCGGAGGCCCGTGCGTAAAATTGCGAAAGTTAATAATCCCTGTGCCTGGCTGCCAGGGACGTAATAAGCTGCGAGTTTAGCCCGTGTGCAAGGGCGAGTGGCGGTAACATTCTTTCGGGTTACAGTACACTTGCCGCGCGCGCACGCATGTGTGTATGTGCCTGTGTACGTGACTGTTTCTGTGAGCGCGCGCGCGCGCGCACGTCGCGATCGTTCGTGAGCTCGCGTATTGTGTTCTCGCCCTAAGGGTAGAAAGGGACGGACTTAGTCGAGGCTCGATGTTTTTAATAAGCGGTCGACCTGTAGCACGTACTGGATATTACCGCGACACCCCCACCAGGCCCTTACGAGGGTTCTTCCGTTCTCGTGCTACGCTCGACCGAGGACTACCGCGCTGGAAAAGGTGGACGACAGGGCGAGAGAGAGACGAAAACGACGTACGTATACACAGTGGCCTCTAATTAACTCACACCGACCTAGTCGAAGGTGCCACACTGTCCCTTGTAGAAAGGAGACGGAGATATCACGAAGGTCGCACCCGCTACGTTCTACGCACGGTCGATGCAGCGCGAGCCCCGCTAATAATCCCCTGGAAAATTTCACTGTAGCGCCGACAGCCTCAACGGAAGTTAATATCGCGGAGAAAAGTTAATCTTTCTCAAAGGAGACTTGATCTATTGAACGTAGTTATGTTAACTAGAGATAATTCTGCTTCTACTTTTGCTTCTATTTGCCAATTCTGCTCTTTATTCAGAAAGAATTTTTTTTTTTCAAGTAAAACGTAAGATTTATGCAAAATGTACGAAAATTTAAATATGCACGATATCCAGTTTGGAATTTAATAGAATTTAATTGAAAACTTATTAAATTTTAAGTAAAAACAGATTTACTTAAATTTAAGTAAAATGTATTCTTCTCAAAATTTTAAATTTAAAAATTGTCAAAATTTTAAAAATGCAATAAAAAACCTTCTTTAAAGTATTACTAAAAAAAAAAAATCGATACAAATTTTATTAAAAAATTTGTCGTTAAAATTAAGATTGAAAAAAATTTAAATTACTCTGTAAGATAAACTCATGATTCACTGAGAGTTGTTTAAACATCATTTTTTGAAAAGATCTTAAACGCAATGTTCTCTTGCGAATATTCAACGATAACATACTTCTTTTTATCTTTCGCTCCTTATATGTCGCCGCTTTTTCTCTAAAGACACACGAGCTATCGATCGGTCGATTCTGAAGAGCGTGCAAACCGTCCTCGCGTCCTGTGCTATGTATACCTAGCGGAATCTATCGCGACGGTCGCTCTAGGATGGAATACGAGATACGAGGATATGAGATACGAACGCATGATTCGGGAAATAAAAATTGAGTCAAACGCGTGAACTGGTTTTGCAAGTAACCCAATAGCTTTGTACCTGCTAGGCCCAAATGACATCGGATTATATTTTCCACAATTCAATATATCAATGATACAAGTAAATAAAATAATATGGCAGATATTTTCATTCAACAAAGGAAATGTAAAAGACTTTCAATTTTTTAATTAATTTAAAAATATGTAAACAATTTTTATTTACGATTTAAAAAATTATGAAGAATTTGATTCTTTTATGCTTCTATATTAAAAAAAGATAATTATAAAAAGATAAAATATTTTCTCTTACAGTCTCTTTATATCGCAAGATAGACAGTTTCAAAAATACCAAACGCTATTCGATGGCTCGAAGAATGGAGCATTGCCACATTGTATTATGCAGATGATCTTCGCAGAGACCGCGCGAAACTGAATCGCGAAGTCAGACGATGCGGGGATAAAAATCGAAGATAAAAATTTAGTTTCTTCCGATATTGATCAACGCGTGATCCGTGCTGTGAGAGCCTGCCCGAGGCTGCACGACCCTGAACTTTAGCCGCGATTAGATCGCCGTAAATTGCAATGTGGTGCACGTCGGACATATCCATTGCCAATGCCCGAGCAATTCCATTGAATATTCTTTTCATGAATTACATACCTAAGAAACGTCCTCGCGCCTCCGTCACGATAAAGCGTGACAAGAACACCAGATACGAGTGACCGCGCTAATATGCGTTTGCACTCTAATCACGAGCGGGGGTGAATGAAGCCATAAATGAAAACGCGGTATCTATATCATTTGTCGTTAATAAAAGATAATTAATATCAGGTATTTAATGTACAATATTCTAAATCTCTATATTATTTAACAAATTGTCCAACACACAATGTTTCTATTTTATAAAGAGTGTCCTTTATATCTTTTTACTGTTTTTCTCTTCTGTACGTGGAATTAAAAAATATTGTGAAATATTTTACAAACTTATCAGATTAAATACTATTGCCATAATCATTGTCGTCATTAAAAGAAATGAGAAGCATATTTAACCGCGTTTTCGTCGTTTCATTAATTTTCTATAAGCACAATAACATTTGAAATAAAGACTTTTGCACAGGTCATTGACAACGTAGTTGTCATCGTGTCGTGTTTTACATACGTTATGAGTATCAACATTAAGCCGCCGCTAGCATACGCTCGCTTCTAATCTGCACTCTAATCACGATCGTGATGAACAAAGCGCGTAGTTATCTAAAATCGAACTTTTTTGTCGGCCATTGACAACCGGCTTATCGGTGTGTCAAGCATTCGACACGGAATACGATTATGAATACTGAGTCACGGCTTAATCACAAAGCCGATTCGTTTATAAAGTGTTGCAACCGAACTAAAAACGATAGAACGGTAATTACTGCAGGCAGTAATCGTAGAGATCTATAATTAATAACTGGGTACACCTAAAACATCGTATGTCTGTTACGAATAAATTATAATATATTATACCGTGAAGTACCTATTATAAGATCAAAAAGTACCTTCACCGCAATATAAATTTTCTGTTGCGACAATGTGTTCGCTTAAATAGGAAAGAAAGATACATCTGTTACGAGATTACTCAATTTATCTTCAATTTGAATCATAATTTGAAAATTGGCGTTAAGAATAATTTTAATTTATAAAGAAATCCCTGAAAAATATGTAAAAGTTATACTTGAAATATAATTGATTCAATATACAGTGTATTAATAAAAGTAGCAAAAAAGTAATTAATATTCATAAATCCACTTCGATGTGGAAAGCTTGTCGAGAAGTATAAAAATATACAATGGACACAACTGAACGTTTTCCTTCTCGTCAAATATTTCCGCTTCGCGTAAGTCGCCCACCAGTCTTTCGCCCATTGCCACCGAGAATTCTCGAGAATTCGCGAAAACAGAACACCCGTGTGGCAGAAGCGGTACACCGGAAGCGGAACGCGGATCTCTGCTGTGCGCCCGATCGATGGTAGCCCCGATTAGGGAAGTGCTGTGGATTTTTCCGAGCGGCGCGGCGTAGTCGCGCCTTCATCAAGCACACTCTGCTGTATTACATTAATGATATTGATTCGGAGAAACACAATCAGCCGCGGACCCTCTTCCTCCGCCGCTATAGACCCACCCCCGCCCGACCATTGTGGCCGCGTGTACGGCGTACGTGTGCGTTATTTCGCGAGCACGCACGCACGCACACGCGCAGCCTCTCCTCTCTACGTGCCTTCATTAGACAGCAGAAACGAACGATTTCTTATTAATATCGGGCGAAGGTTGTTTTTCGCCGACCATCTCCCCTCTTTCTCTCTCCTTCATATAACCCCTCATTTACACACTAATGTCCCTTCTTATTTTCCACGATACCTCGTAGATTCATCGTTTGATGCTTAGCTCGTCGAGCTTGGATCAGCGATTTTGCAGTACAATGAAATGGAAAAACGACATACCGGAACGCTGCGACTTACGGTAACGTTCCAGACATCCTTAATCTCTTTCCAGTTCTATGTTTCTTAACATATGATAATGCGCGTGCCTGCACGCTCGCTGCGGTACCGCACGAGTTTATGATCTTCGTAAAATAATGTTGTTTTATCTGTCGAGGATGAGATTCATGACGGCTTCATGACCGTGCAGACATAACCGGATGTGGATTGCAGGTCGATAATTGAGGGTATAATACGATCCGCGCATGAAGATACTTTTTTGCGCGTCGCGAGTAATTCGGAGAAGTACACACACAAGCGTGGCGGGTAGTATTATAAGAAATTAATACTATCATTCGGCCGCCACGATTAATTAACCGGTACGGAGATCAGATATTTTTCACATATCAGATTGCTGTAATTGATGTTTCTCCTGTTGCGGTTATCGGCAATATATCCTTCGCATCGCGTAAGATGTCTTTCTATGCATATCTTTGCGAAGTATCATTTTCATATTTGAAAAAGTATTACCCATATATGCGCGAGGCAATTTTATCAACGACGTTAGCACGTCCCGTACTTATATTCTCCTAGACCTAGAGAATTTAATTGCCGTCCGATACCAATAGTTAACATTAATCTAAAGTCACGCTTATCTATTTCCATGACGGGAATTACTCACGATCGTCTCATAAAATACCGACGACGTCGTGGACAAACACGCACGCGACATGATATGTTATGCCATGAAGGAACTCGCGTCGCAGAAAACGTCTCAATGCAATCTGTAAATGAATCTCTCAAAGTAAATAATAAAGTATCTGGAAACATCGTAAATCTCGCGCGCCAGTTTGCGTCATAAAACGCGCGTCGGTACTCCACCTCGTTGCACAAGTGGAGGAGAAAGTTCCCTAAATCAGAGACGTCTGTATATCCTGACCAAAAAAATCGGGCATTCGTGGCCCTCGAAGAATGCGATATTAAATCAAGAAAGAAGACGCGGCGAAATCAATCGTGACGTAACGTCGGTGTTATTAGTCTGATCGTAACTCGTGAAATGGAAATGATAAGAGATATATATCGAAATTAATATTAAAAATAATGATAATTGATGAAATTAAATAATAATAAAAATAATGAAAAATTAATAATGATAACAAATATTTATTATCGAAGAAAAATCGGAAAATAAAAAATGCATACATATTCACATCAAAGATCAGTGAAACAGTAAAAAGGTTTGGGATGTCTAAAATTCGATAAATGAAAAATTTAATATTTAAATAATTGAGAAATTTGTAAAGCTTAGCAGTCAGAGATTGCAGAAACTTAACATAAAAATATAATTAATCGCTATTCTCTAAAAAAAAAATTTCTTTTTATACAGTGTCTCGAAAGTTGCCTCGATTCTTTCCGCGACGTTTTGAAAGTTGATATCATGGCACGGTCGAGGGAAGTCGGAGATCGCAACGGGCGATTTTAAATGCGAATGCTGTGTGTGCCGAGGCGAAAGAGCCGGTGTCGGGGCCCAGGGCCCGACAATTCGCGGAACGATTAATCATATTAATTGCACGTAGCCGGGTCCAGCCGCTGTTCGGGGCCTCGCAAAGTTAAGCTGCTTAATTATAAATTGTAATTAGCGTTCGCGCGCGGCCACGTAGCCTCGATTAATTAAAGGAATGTCCCTCCCGTTTCCACCCCTCGACGCCATGGGCTATTAATTATTAATTGCCCGGACGAGCAGCGTGCATCCGGCTGTCTCGAGCGACACTTCGTTCTCTCTTTCTCTCTTGTAACATGCAGTACGCGTGATCTTTTATTCTCAATTGTTTTGAACCTTTTTTTAGTTCTTTTCTGGACGTCGGACATTTCTCAGGGACTATCTAAAATCTAGAATTTCATACATAATGTGATAATATCTTAAATATCTTGTAATAATATAATACAGAGAATAATAGACTCAAAATTTGTTTAATTCAAACGAAATTTTCAGCATCGACGTTTATTTTCAAAGTATATAAAAATACACTTATCAAGAATTTTGTATAAAAAATACTAAATTATCCTTGCGTGTACAAGAAACAGTTAACGATTGTCCTACGCTGTTTAAAATTAAAAATTAACAGTGCTTAAGGTTTAGAGGGGGTTCTCGATACAAATTTTCCGAACTTACGGATCCAACGAAGGATCGCGAAGCGAAATGTAAAGCTGAGGAATCTCGAATCTCGGATTTCAGGATTGAGAAGGGTTTAATCTAAGTTGATAAACTTTCTCGCGAGAGCACTCCGTAATTTGCGGTGCACGTATTCCTTCGCGCGCTGCACACCGATACCGTATCCCCTTCGCACGTGATCTACGATGGCCGTAACCATAATAATAGGAGGCCGGATCAAAAACGACCAATTAATGACGTACACTTGCCAGTTGAATCTGATGTTCAATTACTCTTGCCCCGTTGCTCCGAGCTGGAGCCTCGGCGCTGGAACAATGAGGATAAGAACGTGTTCTTAGCCTGGTAATGTTTGACTCCTCCGCTCTCGAAGGTTAATGCGATCGGCTGATGACTTGCTCGAGACACGGTGTAGATTAAAAACCTATATAACTGCGGGCCGACCCGACCTACACAGAAACGATCACGAAAGTGATACTATAACGCGCTATCGCTAAGGAATAATTTATCGCAGCTATTGCCGTCTTATTCAACGTACGTACGTANCGTAAGAATGCTCGCTAAGGGCGTGTTGAGACTCTCTCTCTATCATTATAGAAAATTAAAGGAACAATTTGTAAACAGTTAAAATGCAGAGATGGCACTAGTAAGGTAAAAGAGTACATACAAAGAGAGAAAAAAGTTATTTCGAATGTCATTAAAGCACGCAGTTAACAATGTAATTAAAAACAGTCAGAAAAGTATCTCGAGTATCATATTCATTAATGTCGATATTATGAAAAAGAGCGAGCCATAAAACGATTGCTCGCAATATTACCACGGTAAATTAAGGTGAGAATTTGCATATTTAAAGCTGCGATTGCTTTAATATTAAATAAATATTACACGAACCGACGTCTCTCACAGAGCGGCGTTATACGTATCTTCGGGCCTACTAATGTCGTTATTATCAAAAAGAAGGGCGGACAGGTAAACGGGCCGTTTACATCGCGATCGTTTGGCTCATGTCGAATTAAGCCCCCTTCTCCCCATCAATTAGAAGGCCCGGCCCGATGCGATATCTCGCGATCGCGATATCCTCGCGCTTGCGGCACTTGGGGAGAGTGTCTGATCTATATTTCGCCGTAGGGACACCTTCAGCATCGTAAGGATGCGCCGCGCACGGGTTTAATTACCCGTTCGCGCATAATCGTCGCAAATTAAGGAATTTAAGCAGCAGAACGCCGGCCGGGCCCGACCACCGATTAATTGCCCGGCTTGATTGCCACTTGCCGTCGCTAAGCGCTAGATTGTAAACACTCGGCTCGTTAATTGTCCGACCACGAGTGTCGCGCGAGTTGTTGCGCTCTCCGAGCCGATAATTAAGTCTACTCGTGCGGTTATACCGGGTGATTCGTGATAATATGGTGACATGTAATTTCTGAGATGTCTCAAACGAGAACACATTCTTATAAATATGAAATCATATATAAAACATGACGGTTTTCCGAAAAAGAACAAGTAAATTTGAAAGTATTTGATAAACGTTTAATTGTTACGCGATTTATAAATGTCGAGTTGACAATTTTCTATTTTTTTTTGTCCAAATTACAAGTTTCGAATATAGATGTTATTTGACTAAAATTACTCGTAAAAGCTAAAATCTGTTCATGATAAAATCAAACATGAAAAAAAATCAAAGCTCTTAAGGGATATAACTTGACGTAACATTTAGAAATTATATTTTGTACGTCATCGCCTGATGCAAAAATAAGATTCGCAAAAGTCTACGTTAATATGATGGCTATTCTCACATAAAGTTATCCATGTAATTTACATGAGAAATACAAGTTATGTCAGCAGTGACATATTTTTATTTTCTACTTCCAATTATAAATATCTGTTCTTTCCTTTATTGGTTACATTTGTCGAAAATTGTAAAATAACATTCGTTCGCGTGTCAGATGTTTGAATAACTCAATAACGTCGACTAGCGGGACACAATGTAATAACGAAATAATGGGAACGTAAATTTTTTATTGTCATCGAAGTGTATTCGTTCGCGTTTGAGCGACATGAAATGATCGTCTATTCGCAGTGAACTTTTTCGCGTGGACACTATTACGATCCTATTATTTGTGGCCGCCATTTCCTAACCGGAGTCACATTTTTCATCTTTAATGGCGGATTGATAGTTTCGCCATTATCTCGTTTTGCCACGCATTCCGCATTTAATAGCTCTCTATTCGGTTGCGTAATGCATTCGAACTATTATTTGAAGTATTAATAGCGTTCAATTTTCGCTTGGGCAGTCGATGTGGCGCGCCGTTTCGCGTTATAAAATCGACCATCGTTCTCGCTGTTCCTAAGCACCCTCGCGTCACTATCACTCGGCTATATCGTAATGGACAATCAAATTTTTCGTTAAAAAAATCGCGCGATATATTTCTAGTCACCGCTCCGATTATGCTCCGTTACACTTCCTACTTCCGTCTGATAGCAAGCGTTTATATATATTACCATAATTTTATAGTAGCAATAACAGATGACGTAAGTGTGAAACGAATACATTTTCACTCAAAAGAAAGATATAAATTTTATAATACATATATGAGGACATAACAAGTTCTTTTAACGTTTGCCAAAGTCGAATCGATATCTAAGAAATATTTAAATACATATTGCAAAAAATGTAAAATTTACAGATATTCAAGCGGCTATGTATACATAACGGAAGGGTCCTGGGTTCAAATCCCAGTGGCTCCTCATTCCATAAAGAAGGGCATGCACAATGGACCTAATCTGAGTCTGAGTGCCACAGGCAAACCTCGTCGAGGATCACCCCCCCCCCCGAGCATCATTATTAATATTAACGTAATTATTTAAGATAATTACAAGAAAATTTGATAGTGGGAAGAGAATCTAATAATTTTTAAGATATATTTTATGAAGCATTAAACGCACTGTCCGAATAAACGACTTCTGATTATGCACATGCTCGTGAATTAATTATTTGTGCGTAAAGCGAGCTTTCGCTGACCATCTGTTTGTCGGTATTGTGAAAGAAAAGAAACGATAAAAGCGTAACGAAAAGAAAGTTGAGTATTCTTTCGAAGATCTTAAAAATCGATAAAAATCATTAGATGTACAACGATACTGATATCTTTTTTATTATATATATCCTCGAGATTTTTAAAATTTTGTTTGATATGCAAGATGAAAAATCCAAGAATAAATTTAATTTTGCACCACATTTTTCTATTTACCATTTCCAAGAGCTTGGAAAACGGATGGCACCCTGTCAAATTTAAATTGAGTTTATCGACAGCGCAGCAAACTTGCAGAGTAATTCATAAAATCCACCGGGAGCATTTAGGGATTAACATCAACGAGCATGTCGATAAGAGAGACATGCGATGAAAATAATGGGAGCCGATATCAATATCCCTCTCCCGTCGAGGATTTCTTGACCTCGTTGTGAACATCTTAAAAACGCTCGATTAATAAACAACAGGCGTTTGCGGAGCGCGGGGTTACTTAGAACTCATTTGGCCAGAATTCTCGGGGACGCTGCCAGCCGACTGGACGAGACGGCAAATTAACGAGGCCGAGGATATCGCTCGTAAAATCCGCGTTCGCGTGTACTTGATTGTCGCATCGTCGCGAATCGATCCTCTAGCATTAAAAGAATGTCTATTAGAAATCTCCAAATGAAGGAAAAGAAAAATGTTCGTCATATCGACATCTTTAACAATCTAACGCAGTTACATACGGAAAGACATAATGCGCTTTTTCTCTAAATGACATCACGTTCGTATAATCATTGTAACACGAAGACCGACATCCCGCAATTACGCGACCTCCGTGAAGTAATTAAACGTCTCACAATTGATTTCCTGGTATGAACGAATCGATTATCTCTCCTTTGTCCCGGCCGAGCGATCGAGCTGTCGGTATTCCTGAAAAACGACCGCGCTGCCGCGACCAATGGGAATTAAAGACTGTCGAACGTTTTGAGGATCTGGATTATCTGGAGCGAGGTCGAGACTGCGAGACGGGAGAGCGATTCCAGAAAAAGCATTGCTCAAACGACTACGACGAACGTGATGTATCTGACTCTCTCTCTCTCTCTCTCTCTCTCTCTTCTCTTTCTCCGTCTCATACGCGTGCATTATTCAAAGGTGGCGTAATGAAGCCGGGCATGGGTTTGGTGCGGTGTTAATTGACAAGAAGACGATTACGGCATGTCGCGCGAATAAGACGCTTCGTCAGTCATAATAGTGCGTCACTGCATGGGCTGCGTCGCGCGAAGGACGGCGGTCGTCGCGCCGAAGAAGCGCAATGAAAAACCGTGATTTTCGCGGTGTAAATCTACCCGAAAATCGTAAAAATGGAACTGGAACAGAAGTAAACAGGCAAACAGCATCGCCAGTTCAAGGTTGCACGTCGTCTTTTTTAACTTTGTCCTCTTAAACATTTTTACGTTCTCCTTTAACGCTATGGCTCCCCATGGCGTGTCCGCGATTCACGTCCCTGATTACTCGTAAAAGTAGCGATGGCTGATCGTCACTGCGATCGAAATCCATTATCGAACATTACCGTGAATGATTAGAACAACGATTGGACGAATAGTCCATCTTTTAAAGCGTTAACCTCTCGATCATTTCATTCGTGCGTGAATTTTATTTCTGACGACGAGAAGTAGAAAGAGAGAAGGAAAAAGAGGGAGAAAGAGAAACGTGAGGTAAAAATAGAAAATAGAAGGTCAGTGGTCACCGTGAAGCGTCGATCCATAGACCGCGATTAATTTCGACCAGAAAAAAAAGAAACAAGGCAAATCGCGAAGACTGGAATACGAGATCCGTGGGGAGAGGCAGGGAAGGGAGAAAGAGAGGATGTGCCGAGAATGCGGCGATAATATTTAAAAATAGAGACGACGAAGCTACGAGACGCGACGCGACACGCGCGCGTACATGAGGGATATAATAATTCCCGAAATTAAACCGAACCGCGGTACCACGTGGTGGAAAGTACTGTTCGCTGGCAAATTCGAAACGTTTCGCAACAGGTGCGGCGGAAATTCGGTACGTCCACGGCTGAAACTTAAGCCGCGCGTGCTGTATAACACGCCGGGACACTTGTTGCCAACAAGTCAGAAATTTACTGTGTTTTACTATGATAAAAATGATCCATAGCTGGCTTAGAACTAGCAATGGTCGATTAATCCCCAACAACGCATGCGAGTAGTTCGTCAAGGTCTTCTTAGCGTCTTAAAAAGAGCAATTCTAAGCAATATGCTTGAAAGGATCTCTAAAGATTAAAGAAAGATTTAAAAAATGCAACTTATCATTCTTAATCATATAATCGTTATAATATAACGATATAATATAATATAATTAATGGAATTATTACATCTAGTACCGATCTGCGTATTTTTATGCAGAATTCTTATACAATCGGACTAAGCGTGCGGATAGAATCGGCGTAATGACAAAAGTATATGAACAAAAACTCATTGAAAGTATTATTTAGCAATTCAACTTCGGTAAAACATTAATGAGAGACGTAAGGAGAACGTGGGAACTGTTTATCAATCGCGTCGGCCGTGCAACACAAACCTGACCACCAAGAGTATAATTAGCTCTTACATGATACAAAATAGTTTGTAAGAATGTAATCAATGCTTTGCTGTGTTACAAAGATCATTTGCGTCGAATGCAAAACGATGTGTCGTGTTGCACGCATTGATTTCTACAATGTATATAACGTGTAAATCTTCGAAATAAATTTTTATATTCAGTATATACAGGCTTATTTTCTTAACTAAACGTGCCGAGTTTTTGTTGTAATAAGCGGTCGCGCGCTGAGATAATTAATGGTTGAGATGTTGGATAACATTCTAAAAAAAAAGTGCGTATTTTAACCAGCGAAATACATGCAATCAACTTTCACGAAAATTAAGAAGTGTACTTACGGTACACAATTTTTAGATTTTATCATATAAAATTGTATTGAACTTAAACTTTCGTGGGGAGAATTTATATGAGTATTTCTTTAACGAAAATATTTTATTTTTTTAAATTAAATATTATAGAAATTGTTTGTATTTTACATATTACGGAGAAAGATAGCTTCGCGAAGGGATAAATAGGCTGGAGAAAAAGCACGAGGCACAGAATATTTTAAATTCAATTATTGAAAAAGACATCGTATAACTGCCCTTCCGCGATGTCGTCCGGCATCTAATTGGATAACGATTTCTACGAATCTGTTACATTGTAATGATCGCGCGAGGCGCGGTGCACTTCCGCGCGCACCGTTCGCGCCTGCTTTCCCACAGGAATCGCTCGCGCATAAAAAGCCGAACGACGGAATAATTGCTGGGTCGTTAATTCCCGCCGTAACACACTTAGCAATAAAATCATTTGCACCCGACCGGCCTGGCCCGTCCGTTTATTATGATCCGTAGAAATCGCTTTCTCTCTCCTTCGCCGTGACTTTCGGCCGTGCCGAGTTCATCGGTTTTTACCGGCTCGCCTGACATCACGTTTCTTCAAACAACGATCGCTCTCGTGACTTTCGATCGTTCGATTCTATGCCTCTCGCGCGTCGAGATCTTCCGAGTGCCGCTAAAAAAAAAAAAGCCTCTCGAAGAAAATGAGGTTGCTATTTCGGGTTTCTGTCGGACTACGGATAAAAATGAATGAAGCATGTGTGTGTTATTCAAAACTTTAAAATAAACGGAAATATCTCCTGGAGACTTATAAGGAGTTATAAGGAGTATTTAATAAGCGATGTCAAATCTATTAATTATACGAATCTTCTTCGTCTTTAACACGAGAAGATAGATTCTGAAAATATCTGTATGAACCACATTTAAAATATCTTGTGTAATCAATACTCGATTATTAAGATGTGCACATGTAATTATTATAATTACGAGAAAAACTGTTGTTTTTATCAATGTAATACTTTTTACACGACAATACATTTGACGTCCGTTGGCCAAATTTGTTAAGAAATTTCAACTGCAGAATTCGCCGCGTGAATTAATTACTAATAACTTAAGCACGTCTAGCATTCGCAGAAGTCATTAACACCATGAGCGATCGCTCATGTTTCGTTCCATGAAAAAGTCCAGTCCCGTTATTTACGGCGTAATCAAAATGAGTCGCGCTGACAGTACCAATTAATTTTTCAGTAGTAAATTTGTGTCGTTTTTAGATGTGATGGTCAGCGAAGCGACAATTCTGTCTTGAGCTATTTCTAAGCATAAGTATTGATGAATCGTAAAGACTGAATATGTTCACTTGACATATACATTTATCAGCGTAAAACAACATAAAACTTTTTGCACAATTTATCGTAAAATTTCTTTGAACATCTCTTTGTCTTTTCCCTCGTTTCTCAAATATATACAAGATATTATTTATACATATTTTAAATTTAAATTATTTTTTATAAATATATCTTGCAAATTTTGATATTAATATACAAAATATAAAAAATAAATAAAAAGTACTGATTTTTTTGTTACTGAGCACCTAAATTTATCGCTGTCGAGACGGACGTCATTTTTCAGCTTTAGAATTATACATAATAGTATATAACGATTATATCCTGCTTTGAGAAGCATCCGCGGCAATTATACTATTGTACAAATGAACGCGTGAGTGCACTATTAGCACCTATTACATAATCATTACAACAATGCCACGGTAGTTCGATGACGCAGTCGATTCTGCGGGACTTAACTCGCCAAGTGACGACGCGTATTCAGAAACTCAGGATTATTAGTACACACCGCGATAATTTATTGTTCTTCCCTTCGAAATTACGCAACGGCTGGGCAAGCAAGCTGAGCCTCATGAAAACGTCTCTGCCGGACGTGCGTACTTTAATTAAACGCTGCTTCCGGTCTGTCATTAATTCGTTCGCTTACCAGCCAACGACGATTAGAGCGCGACGTTCACGCGAGAACACGCAATGTTGCCAGAGATTCAATTTTTCTTTTTTTTTTTTTAATAGAAGGAATATTTTGAACATTATTATTTAAGGAAGCTTAGAGTCCTCCATGCGTTCAAAACTTTGAACGATGAATAGTGGTCTGCTTCTGCTAGCCATGGATTTATATTTTCAACAATTTCAACGGGATAATTTTTCTTCAGTCGCTAAATTTTTTAGGAATTTTAATAAATCTTGCATTACAAAAAGAACAACAATATGTCATTGTGATTTTTTTATCGATTAAATCTGCCATTGTACATCGCGATACTTTATGCGTTGTTTATTTCTAAATTATGCGCAAATTATTCTAGATGGTCTCTAGTAGTTAATGCACTATGGACGTTTCTGGCAGCCACTGAGTGACACTAATGCCAACAGCACATTGGCACGGAATGCATTCGCGCTGTTCATTCAGAGCGAGGATGATAAGCAGAATCAGCAAAAGTGAAAAAAAAAATTTTATTGCCTGAATAAAGTTATTGTTTATATGATTTTGTCAGAAAAATTGCAGTTTTTGGACGGAAAGGATAAAGAACAGAGATACATTTTACGATAACACTTTTATTTTGTCATGAAACAAGTTCCCTTTTATTGCCTGAAAATATGAAATTTGCGTCCTTCCTTTATTTATTTTCGTTTCAATCGTATAGTCACCGAGTTTATGAGTGCTGCACCCATCACTTTGCGAGTCATTAATAATCGTCGATGTAAACGCCAATTTCAGCAGCGTTTAGCGTCGACAGAACTCTGCTGCGTCTTAAATTGTTTATTCCTCGGTTTTGAGGAATAAACGGTGCATTGCGCGATATTTGTCCTAATTGTAGTGTTGCGATCAATAAAAAGTATCAGGGCATTTTTTTCGAGCGAAATATGTTACTCAGTCATTCTCGTGGTTAGTTTTCATGGGTTCCTTGGATTAGTCGGTTAAATTGGAGTGACCTCAATTTGTAATACACATTCACTATCTTGATTATTTTATGACTTGATTTTTCTCATTCAATTAAAATGTATCTCGAAAGACTCACTAGAATTAGATTTGAAACTAAAATTGAATCCAACATTTAGTTCAATTGATTTGCTTCAAGGTTTGTGTGGATTCATTTTCCTCCTCACCGATATTTCTAAAAGTAGAAAAGTCACATATCTTTGTGCAGTGTACTGTGAATTTCATTTGTGTATTAATTATTGAGATTTATTAAACGCTCCGCAAAAGTCGGTGACTTATAGATAGATCGTATTTGTCTTGCCATTGCTCACCTCAGGAGGAGAGTATCGCAAAAATATCGAAATCCCAAGAGGAAAGGGCGACATGCTAGAGACACGAATCCAACTTGATCCAAGTTGCGACAGTCTTTAAATGCCCGCTATATACCTCTCTCGCGCGGCTGGAGTTTCTCGTTACTCCCACGAAGCACGCACCACTTTTTTTTTTATTTTCCTCTTCCCTCTGATTCTCACCGACGAGTTCACCGAGTCACTGCGGTCCTTGACGCATCATCGTCGCGATTAATCTCGGACAACGCGCGTATTTGGCGACGCTCCCGCGTTTCTTCTCCGCAAGAAGTGTCTAGCGTTCGCAAAATTCGCGATCTCGGTTGTCACGCGGACCGGAAATCGTGTCAACATCTCGCGACGCTCGCGAGAGCCTTGTAAAATGTTCGTCCCGGGCGCGTTCGACAATAATCACCGGCAAATAGTTTCTGCTGCTCTCCGGCGCACTGATAATTCAAGTTAACGATATATATATAATCGTTTCTCGCATTTTGAGTTTTACCGCGTAACCGAGACGCGCGCTCTTCTCGTCGTCTCAACTTCGCGGGACCCGCGGTAAGTTTCTTTGCGCGCGTTTATTTCAGCACCGTGCAATTATATCGCCTCGACGAGTATCGGCGATCACGAAATGCGAGTTAAACTCGAGGTAAACGACTCGTTTACGATGACAGCGCGCGTACCGTACCGACCCGAGTTTCGTCCCTCGATTCTCGATTACCCTCGCCGAATTGATCTTTCATCTTCGCCGGAGACTCGTAGTGCGAGTTCGTTTCCGGTTGAATCAAAGAGCGATGCCGTGCGCGCTCTTCTCCGTGCCTCACTCGAAATGTCAAACTCGATAAAGGGAACAGCGTGCGCAACGTTATCCTAGGTCGCGATCGATCACTCACGTGGCGAGTGTCAACGTGCGTCGTCGGTCTTCTTGGACCGTGTCAGAAATTAAAGAAATCGATGGCGTAGTCACAGGCGTAAATGCGCGTCACATTTGACTGAAAAGCGCCGACTGATAAATCGGTCACTTGCCGTTAACTAACTGTACACGAATAATATATGTATAAATATGCTAAATTTTAATACAGCAAAGTGGGAAGGAGTACAAGAACAGTTCGATCTCTCGAAACGCGCAAACGCTCGAAACGACTTTTATTAATCCTCAGGATTAGCCGGCGTATCAAAGTCTTTAAAGACACAGCACCGCCTCTCTACCACGAACGTGACTCGGCAGGTAATCGAAGTCACATGAGTCTGACGATGTGTTCATAAGTTCTTCTCCCGGTCACACAATTTTTGTTAAGTCTGTTTCAATGCAAACGTCGCGAGATCCTCACTAATGCGATTTCTTTCTTCTACAACAAACATCGTCGGAAGCGGAAGATCCACGCAGCTCCAAAATAGCGTGACTCTCCGTCGTTCAAATCGTAAAACGTACGTAGAGCAACGCGTTATTCCTCATCTGAAAGTCTCCTCAAGGGATTTCATCGCATTCTCCAAGTTTGTGCGCGTTTGGTACCGCGTACATCGAAGGACACCTTCGGATCACGATTGACAGGCAGAAGCTGCCAACTGTCGAGGCTGCACGATCTCCGATCTTTTTGCTCCCGATAAAGGAAGAGAGTTCCCGTAGCGAGTCCTCGAAAAGATCGAGATTTCGCGCGCGCGATGCTGCACTCGACTCACGTGGCGACCCGGTCTGAACCCTGTCGGCGGTGACCACTTCCTCGGGTAATCGGACCAATCGGCTGGCCGCCAGGACGTCTCGAGCTACGATCGTGGGTCCTCGTCCGCGGTCGGCCGCTCTCGGTAGCCGTTGGTCTCCGTCGCACTCACGCGCTTATCACGCGTGTGTGTACGTGCGTGCGTGTGCCGCGTGGTCGGCGGCAGCGGCGGCTGAGCACCAACGTCCGTAACCACTTTCCGAACTGGTCTCGGGCAGCCGCGGGGACAGTTCGCGGTGACGCCTACGACCAGGACGCCCGTGGACGTCCAGGACCGAGCGTAGTCCTGGTGCCGCTTCCTCCGATCTCTCCGCACGCATGAAAGCACGCGCTGTCTCGCATCGAGCGTGCGCCTCGTCCAGCGTCCGACACGATACTACCTCTCTCCCCTTCCTCTCTGTCTTTCTCGCTCTCCCTACGCCCCCTCCACCGTCACCACCGTTCGCTCCGTCTCCCTCTGGCCGCGATCACCCGCGCGGGTAGGGAGGACGTGGGGAAAGAACTACTCTCTGGTAGCCGCTCATTAAACGCCGCGGTGACGTCAGGAGCAATGATACTATCGAAATCCGCGCGCGCGCGCGAGAGAGAGAGAGAAAGAGAATGCCGGCGTCTGTTCGCGCCTCTCGCCGCGTAATTGATCCCAGCATGCGCGATCATGATTGATGAATAGATAGCCGAAGCTTAGGTTTGAAATTTTAACGAATCCGCGCCGGGAAAGATACGGAGCTAGAAGGACGGGAGAAACTTTCGCACGCAACAAATCGGACTCGCCGCAGTAGTTTCGAGGTACGTGTTTCCATCCTGCTTTATCAATTAATAAGTATCGTGATAGCAATTATTACAAAATAATGACACTTTATGCAACAATGCGAAGATTGACACAAGTTATTACATCTGCTCAAATTACACCCTCGTCTCGATTTTACTCTTGATAATCGATTTTACTCTTCAATGTCTATTATTTTTGGCACGTCGTCTGTTTTGTTCTCGAGTAAAATTACATCAACAGCGCGTCGTGATACAGCACCGTTCTGGCATAGAGTTTCCAATAGAAGACTATGAAGAAATACCGATTTGTAATTAGTAGAGGAATCTCCGTGTGTTGTGCGAGCGTTGCTCATACAGCATCTTTTTCTCTTCTTCTCCTGTCATTGAACATCTCGCATTTTTCTCTCGCTAGTATCTGTTTACGATTATTAGCGTACAGTCTTTGTCAAAAAGTTATCTCTTCAGATAATCGCTTCGGCGCATCGTATGCAGTTATAAAACAGAAACGTTTCGGTGACGTCAAGAATCCCGTTCCGTGTGACATAATTCACACAAGCAAACAATCTAATTGACATAGTTACACGGTAGAACTTTGTAACAGTCGCTATTGATCATCCGTGAACCAGCAAAGTAGAAGGAAAGGTCATTGATTGCTTATGCGTCCCGAGATCAAGCGTAAAAGTCCGTAAAAGAACAAAGTAGTTCGCACAATTTCTAGAATCTCTCGGTAAACGGCAGAACTTTACCGCGCTGTGAAACATTAATCGAATTTCCGAAGCAAGAAAATAGTCCCAGAAATATTTGAAATCTAAGAGCAGCCGGTAAACATTCCCTGATGGAATTATTGCGGTCAGCACATTCTGCTAAGGTTTCTTCTGTGTCCTTTAACGCGGATTCGTTAAATTCTCAAAAAATAAAAGAGTAATGTATCAAATATTTATTCACCAATCACGCTGAGATCGATTACGTGACATCAAAAAGACATTATCATCGCGACATTCTCCAGATAACTGTAAATACCTTTTAAGAATCTCGAGAGCATTCTCGGCGAAATAAAAACCGAAAGAAATGGGAAAACGCGTGGATAATTTCTCGCGACTGACGCGCGAGAGGCTTGGTACACGTCGCTTATGGAATCGCAACGAGCGACATTAGCGATAGGAAGTGCAATTTTAATTCGCGGAAGAACCCACGTCAGGAAAGCGCCCGCGATCGCGGCGCGGCGCGAAGAACGGAGCGGAGGAGAGGATGTCGCCGTGGGTGGTCGCCGTCTAAAACGTCTGTAGCTACTTGGAAATGGATTTTGCCGCGCTCGCGACGTCCACCGCTATTTAAAGATGAGGTGTACAAGCCGAGAGACGGTATTCTTTTCCCTCCCGTCTTCGAACCCGCGCGCTTGTCCGTCTCCCTTCAGCACGTGACTTCGGCCAGTGGAAAACGCCGTGAGTGCAAAGACACCTTTCACGCGATACCATCGTACGGCGGTAATCACCGGGGCGAAAGGTCCCGGCACTTAAGGCTCGGGGTTTCGTCTTCGGGTTTTGTAATGAGAGGCGCGGCGGCGTCGTGTATTTATTTTCAATAAACGCACTGACGTCCGGCGCGGATCGAAGCGAGTTAGGCCTCGGTGCGCGCGTGAATGTAGATGTTAACGACGAGTATCTCTTTCTTTCTCTCTCTCTCTCTCTTGAACATGATTAGGGATAATATTATTATTGTCAAGCGTAGCCACGCGGAGAAGAATCGGCGAGGTGGGAACGTGACTTTGCCAAGCCGGACACGACACTTTCTTTATCCACTCAAATTTGTGAACTTCGCCACGCAGATACGATATGACACGCGCTCGTTGGGCTTATCTTACTATCCGTTTGTAAGCGTGAGATGCACTCACAGCTGAAACCGTGGATGACTTTCTTTACGGATCAAATTCGATTATCTGTGGTGATGCTGCCTGTGTGTGCTTTATGCAACAGGATCGATTGTACTAAGGAGGATATCTTTTATGCGAGATAAGAGATTATTTCTATAGCGAGATGACATATGCTGCGATAGTAGTAACATTTAGTCATATTGTATTTTTCAATTAGAGAAACATCGCGCACGCATATTAATATTTAAATATGAAGAGTTTTACATAAAGCTATCCGTTTAAATTATGGAGATATTTATTTCCAGGCGAACAATAATTCGATATTCTCAATAGATGATTTGATATTCATTCTTGGCTCCGATCGTCATCAAGAAGTCTTTCCGAACTAAAATAATCGATCTGTTCAACGAATTTAACGAATAAAATTTGGCAGCCAAAGTAACATAAAATCGACATTTATAGGAGCTTACGTTAACGTGACGTAAGCATACTCGATGTCCAGGCGAGCTGACACCGAGTTAAGTATAATAATACGTAACGGATATCGTAAGCGTTGGCTTTCGTGGCGTTATGCTGGATGTAGGTACGACGCGCTTTCACCGGAAAGTATTATCAATGAGTTCACGTCTAAAGGCGGAACGCGTGTGTGCGGCTCGAAATATCCGGTGCCCGCGGCGCTAAAGCTCGCGATCCGCGCGAGTCGACGCGATAATTATTGCGGATTACCCGCCTACCTGCCGCAATCTGTACTTAATTGGCGGATAATCGTTTAAATAAGTGAGGTATTCTCAGCGGGACAAGTGGCCGGCTTCGGATTAAAGTGGGTCGACCGATATAGACGAGATATGGGATTAGAAAAGCGCGCTGAAATTATCCTTAACGTTTCTCATTGGAACGGCGCGAGCCCTGTGTGCAGAGTTCGTATACGTGTGTAGTTCGCGATTCATGGTGTACCATATGCTACGACAGGAAATTATCTATGAACCGGCTTCCACACGCGAGCAGTTGCCGTCCGAAAATAGCTGACGTTTTCTTCCAAGACGCACTGAATTTCAGAAACAATCGCAAAACCGTAGCGAATTTCGGATTGTCTCTTAATACCGGCGAGAGGTGAAATATTAAAGAATTTATGAAAAAATGAACAGAAATAAAAGATATTTGCACGTGCAGTATAAGATATGAACGAAATAAAATATATGGCGGGCTTATAAAGAATACAGCATGTTAAAATATTAAACATTATAAATAGAAACAGAAATAATTACTCCCTAGAAATGACGTAAAATATCACCTTATATAAAGCCTTTCTAAAACACACCTATTAAGAAAAAACGTAAATTCGATAAAGCCAATCGCGTAGAACTTTAATAAGCTGCAACACAGATGAAAAACACAGCGCGATGCCGCGATCATAAGAGATCTCGCGAGAAATCGTTCGGCGTACTGACGCTTCCAAACATAGCAGGACTACAGCTAGACCGGAGGTGAGCTCCGACGCTGGCAAATGCTCGAAAGTTTAACAATCGCTTCTTGTCAATTAGCATCACACGGCGCGGCGTGATTTATCGCAGAAACCGGTTGGGCTATTGGGCGCCTTTCGTTGTGTCTTACGCGGTTATTTCAAACGTACGGCGCCGGCACCTATATTACAAAAGCGGCCGATTAATTAAAGTCGAAACATCCGCGCCTCGAAATAGAGAGCCCCGACACCCGCGTCCCAAATACGCGCGAGGGCGAGCGCGAGCACGAGCGCGCACACACGTTCCAGTATCGCCGCAGTAATTATTTTGGATAAATTGTGCACCACCTACGCCAGCAGGCGCAACGATCCGCGCAACTCGCTCCGCAGTTGAAGCGCGGAACATTTGTGACCCGAAATAGCACCGCGCCCGCACACGTACTGCCCGGTATGTACACGCTCACACTTCTCATTATTTTTCTTAGACTGCAAGGTCGGCCGCGGCGTACAGGATACATTGTCACTAACGAAGAAATTTTTTATGTAAAGAGATAAGGGATACTTGTCCAAATTACCAATTAATATTTCATTAATATTTCAAAGACTTCGCAATATTGCGAAACATTGAAAAGGGCTTTATCTGAGGAAACACTTGGATTTCAAAAGTATTAGAGGCTGACTCTTCGATACTCCGCGAACTCACTTCTCTCCTTTCTCCCCACCTGATGTCATTAGCACATTCGAGTTCCCGCTAGAGACGTTTTGCCGCTCCAAGATAGCTTCAAGACGCGAAGGGAAAACGGTAAAATGTGTTTACTCAAGTGTTCATTAGTACTCGTGGCATAGGCGACTATTTGGCGGGCTCAACTATAATTAGTTAACGACATCCACGGGCGATCTTGAGGCAAACTCTACTTTAGCCGACGTCGATTCGGGTCGCGTTCAATTCACGGCGGAAATGATTATCATATAGAATCGCGAGCGAGATATTTCCCCGAGACGGATGGATCGGAAGGTTTAAGAAGGACGATTAACGATGATCATTAGTCGGCGGAAGAGCAGGGCGGAAGGGTAAAAAGAAACGATAGGGGAGAGCGAAACGGCAGCGGGGAGGGTTGAGGCTGTTTCGTCGGCGAGTAATTTGATCGAACGGGTCGAATTAGCGACAGAGCGAAAACTCGTCTAAGGAGCGCACGTAAGAGGAGAGATGATTCTCCCTCCACTTCCTCTCTGTCTCTCTCTCTTTCTCTCTCTCCACCCATACGCTATAAACGTACAGCTCAGAATTAGCGTAGCCGGCACATGCTAAACATTCAATAAAGCGCTCGAAAGCCGCCCAGTATAATCGTAATCATAAATAATCGGAGCCTAAATATACGTCGGAGCTCGCGGTAATGCGCTCGCGAAGCCTATTTCTCTCTTTCTTTCTCGAGCACCAACTGCCGTCCGCGAACCGTTAACGCGTATGGAAATCGGCTGCTACCGGGTGATCGCCCGTTTCCTCTCCTTTTTCGTTCCTTTTTTCCCTCATCCTTCCCTACGCGTTTCTGTTTCCGCGCGCTTTTCCCTGACGTCGCTCCCGCGCCGCGCCTCTCGCAGAAAAAAAAAGAAGATAATGGTCCGCCGTGTGCGTTTTGCGTAATGAATCGACCATCATTAGCATATAGATGCCACGGTTAGGCCGGATAACCGGATGACGAAGCGACGACCGGGATGGAATTGTATCGGGTTACAAACGCACATTACAAATTACCGTCGCCGCGATCGACTCGAAATTAAACTACGAGACGGAAGGCAGATGTCGGGACACCTGACCCTTTTTAAATCATGTCTTCAAATACAGCGCAATCTCTGAAATCTCAATTAATAAATTAACGCGATAGTGAATTAAAATCTGAATATTTCTCAACATTTCGTTATGTCAAACATTTAGCAAAAATAAATAATAAATATATAAATATATGTGTGTATATATACGCACACATGATGCGTGGCTCTATGTACGAGTACGTTGTAAACAGTAAATCTCGGATTCGAACTCTCATCCCATATATGCCTCAGTTTCATCTTAATTTTTCTATACCCAAAAATTTTTTGTCAAAATATGTTCCTCTTGAGGACATACAATTTAAAAAAAAAACTGGATCTCAATACCTCATTCAAGTCTCGAACTATTCAAGTGTGATAATTAAAATCGGACATTTTATATAGATATAGCCCACCCTATCAGTTTCTGGCATTACTGCAGCCAACCATGTTTTTATTACAGACTCTAATTAAAGAGAAAATATCATGATCTGTTGTGATTGCCTGTCAGTAGGTATTCAGTAAGTAGGTGTAAGTGGAGAAGACAAATCGGACAACCTACTGCAACAAATTCAAAACAGAAACTCTCTTTAAAAAATAACAGATACGACGTTGAGCGCGTGGTTAACGACAGCTCTTGTCGTATCGACGCTCCAAGTTGTTGAGAACAAAATATACGATTAAGTAAGCGTGTCCACGATCATCATTAGTGCGCAATAATGATTAATGGTTAGGTTTAGCGTGTACTTCACAGTATAACGTAACGTCGGAGCTCCTCGTTCACAAACGGACATATGGTCGGCTGGCTCGACCGATTAGACACATTTGCATCACAATACCGAAGTCTACCCACCGTACAGGCCACGGTCCGCTCAATTCTACTCTCTCTCTCTCTCTTTCTCTCGCTCGCCCAATCTGCGCTTTTCTCCTTGCTTTATTACACGTTTTTCACAGGGCGTAGTCTATGCCAATATAATGGCACTTAGTCGAAAGGAGAAAAGAGATAAAGAGAACAAGATAGAAAAGCAAAAGCGTTAGAAAAAAATCTTAATTTTCGAATAGTATTTTTTTCTTTATAGTGGAACCACGCAGAAAGTCTAAAATCCTTATCAAATAGTTACGGCCATTAATGAACTGCATCGCAATAATGTGTTGACGTATAAAATACAAATATACTCCAATTACAGCAGCGTCCAAAATAAATAATAAATACTTACGTACTCTCTAAATCTGACGCAGTGAAAAGTATGCCACTGAAATTTTATTTCACTGAAATTCAGTGAAAAGTCACTGATAGTGGAATAAAATTTTAGTAGCATATTTTTCACTGGCCAACAGTGACTATTCACTGCGTTAGATTTAGAGAGTAAATATATTAAATGATTATAACAAATAATAAAATAACTAATAATTTAAATTTTAATTACCTAACGGTTGATCTATTATTACTCCCATGATGCTTCTCAAATCTTTTGCATTCTCAGTGATATAATACTCGCGCAAACGTGGTTAATTACTATTGCGACATTTTACACGATACTCCCTTTTTAATTGTACGTGGACTTTTCTACATCAGAACAGGAAAAAAACAAAGATAATTATAGAAAACTATGATACAATATTTTTTTTCATTAAGTTTAAAAATTTTGAACTAATAATATGGTACAAATTAACAAATCGAGTTGACTAATTGTAAGAATATTAATCATAATAATCTATCTAAAAACATCTAACTAAAAAATTAGCATAGTAAACGGGCCATAGAATTGTATTAGTTATTACTAATTACTAATTAATTACTAAAGTAAATAAATTAATAATGCACAAACATACGAACTTCAACGCATTTTAATTAAAATAAAATATAATTAATACGAGATAAAATTTAAAAACTACACATTACAAAATAACCTATTTGCTAATATAAAATTAATAAAAATAACATAAAACCAAACGCGTTTCATTTAGATTATTTTTAATGGTATTATAATCTAATGTTTGTATTATCGAAATGTGGTTCCTATTCACGCCAAGCAAGTCATCAATATTGCAATCTGCATGAATATTGTAATTGAAGATTATTAATTATTAATTTATTAAGTTTCATTGCCCATAGTTTATCATGTGATTTACATTAATAAAATATTTTTATTAATGTAAATCACATGATATTTTTGAGTTTGATTCTTCCTCTTGTTTAATGGTCCTCTTAACTACAATTTATCATTATCTGTCCGACTTATCACTTTCTACTTAAATATCGTGCAAGTAATTTGATACAAAGTTTAACGACAATCTTAATATTTGATCACTGTAATCGATTACTGACTTTATAGAAAAACATTATAGAAAATAATTCTAGCCTTTAGTGTTTTATCCCCAGCTCTAGCAATAGTAGCAATAGCATCATCCAAAAATGATGCGTGCACGTGCACGTGGTGATCGCGCAAAGCAAATCGTGGCTTACTCGAAAAACGGGTGAGCACATACACTAAGAAAAAGTCATATGAATGTGGCAAATTTCCATAGCTTTTTCTCAGATGCATGCCCGCTTCACCTGTCTTTCGAGTGAGCCGCATGTTTCTCTGGTATCAGTGGTGCTATCATGTATGATGATACCAATAGATATCATACTATATGACGATTTTTGCTCGAATCTCGCGTTCGAATGTAAATAAATTGATCGCACGTTGCGTACAAGTGCCATTTCATCAAATGTTTATTAATAAAATAAGTGAACTAGTTAGTAAATAAAATATTCTAGTTTCCTTGTATCTGAAAGTGTCAGAAGTAAATAATCGCGTCTTATCTGAAAATATAATAGACGAAATATATTTGATTCAATGAAAAACATGACGCGAAATAAATCCAAGGTCTAATAAATCTAACAATAAGTAGTATTAAATAAACAACCGTCGCCCGTCACCAATATCACCAATGTAATTTCTATAGTTTACCGATTTCTATTTCACTGAATAAAAGTATCTCTTACCTCGTTTTGATTACAAATTATTAATTGTGAGTTTTTTAATTATAGTGACAGTAATATATTCGTAAGAAACGATTCCTTCGTCCTTCGTCATGTAACCACGATATATTTATATAAAAGCATGCATTTTGCTTCATTGGAATATTACATAAAATAATACATTTGGCTATTTAGCTTCAAGAATTTGTTACGGAAAATAATATATCTCGGAATATATCACATACTTTTTTCTTAATCTAAATAACACAAATATGAATCAAATGTATTTTATTAATGTAAATCAAAGTTATTAAGATATTATTATAACATTAATGTAAGATCGATATACGGAAAATAGCACGAATTAGCGCTAGTGAGCTAGAAAGGAAGCAAGGTACAACAAGACAGAGATCACGTCCGAGCATGCGTGCAAGAAATGAGAAGAGAGGATTGCAGTCTCTTCCGAGAGAAGTCGCATTTTTCGAGAGCGAGCGCTAATTTTCAATAAAGGAGACCGCTAAGTATAGATTAGTTAAGAAGTGTTGGATGTATCCTTTTCATCAGCGTCTAATAACTTCCATATGTCAGTTTTTTTATACTTTTAGAAAAATTTCAGATATAAACTTATCGAGGAATTTCGACGCGCATAAAAATAAACCTATTCTGTCAACAGTATCTTTCCAGAAATATCTCTCTCATTTCATATGTCTTCATTAGGTATCGAGATAATTTCTGACTCAAGATACACTCATTGATTAATCAGGAACTTACATATGTTAGGAATTTTATCAGTAAAAACCTGTCTTCTTATTGACATATCTGTTCTTCATTATATCTACTTATTGTTAGACCAACTTTGATTATTCGATTGATTAATTCGATTAATCACTAGTAGAACAACAATTAGCCAAAATGAGAAATTAATGTAATATCAGCAAATAAGCCATCACGAGAGCTTTCCAGTAACTGCGAATAAATTGATTGACAATTATCGAGATTACCGAGACACTCCATCTAGACTAAAACTTTAATTAGGCATTGCAACAAGATTACGAAACTCGCTCTATATTATCTGCAGCCCTGGAATTTCATGACGAGCGACTACGCGCGCGCGGGCTGCAGTTTTTCAGAAATTACACGTCCGGTCACGCTATGGTTATTCTGATCGCCGAGCATTATCCAACGCGTGTCCGCATTGCGTCAATGACTCCATCATTCTAGCAGGCTGAAATTCTTATAATTACGTAAGTGAATGTGTTGCGGTTAATTACCAAGGCTGCGTTCCCCTTTTGCGCAAATGTATCGGGATAATGATCGCTTTGATATATGAAGATAATTTAAAAAATGCTGGAAATAATGACAAGTCCGCGAGCCACGATAACAATAAGACCTAATCACGCGATTGGAACGTCGTGATTTGTGTTTTGCGCGAACGTAACGCAAGAAATCGGTAATACGGCGAGTCACGTGATATGTCAATGTTAAGGAGCGACATGATTCTACAAAGATATCGAAATTTTATAAAAATGAGATAAAGATTATTAGTTATTTTTACAAATTTTTAATAATAAAAATCCTTCTAAAATATTAGTCGTAGAAATCATTTAATATTTTAAGAAATCAAATATTTAAATATTGTAATATAGAGAACTTGTCAAGAACAGTTAATCAAAGTTTTGTAACTGAATGAGTAATTAATAATGCAAAATAATGACCTCGATATGTTTCGTCGATGTCGTTTATGAGTTATATATTAATTTTTGTGTCGCAGAATATTTTGTTGCAGGATAAATTAGAAAGAAAGTGCATTCATCATCTTTGCAACGCTGACGAGATTAATCCAAAATCGCTAATATAATCGAGCTGATTATAAATGTAATAAATAAAGCTGATATAATGGTGTAAGCGAGAAATATCGCGCTTTTCTCTATTTCGGTGGCGCGATTTAACACGATTAGTCGCGCGCGGTTGATCCGATTCGGACAAATGAGAACACGACGAGTCAATATCACGCGACCAGAAGCGGCGTATCTAATGAAGACAAGATAAGAATTAAGCGCAGCATCGACCACACATTCGTTTGTTCAAAATCAATTCGACGAATCCTGTAATTGCCAAGTAACATACTGATCCTTAAATATCAGCTATTTATAATATATTTCTGATCCAATAATACCCGAATAAATTTTTTTTTTAAAGCAAATGTGCAAGCAAGTGTACCTCGATTTAAACGAAGAACATTTCATCATTTATGTATGAGTTTTATTTCTTAAAATTATATTGCATAATTCAAAAATTCTAATCTATTATTTAAAAGCACCAAAAATAAACACAATAAAAATAAATGAAATAAAGAAAAATATTTGAAAAATTATTGACAAAATTAAATAAACTTGCTTGCAATTTAAGTATATACATATACATACATCTGCATGAGTGCGTGCAAGCATTCGTCCGTGTATATATGTACATGTTTTATATACTATGGTCAACCTAGAATTCTCTTCCCTAAGTTAGTCACAAGTCGGCGCGTAGGTCTGTCCGGACTACCCAGAAGTCACCCCGCCGTCCTCGGCATCGATTACACCAGCCTATAAATGTGACGACGGAAACGTTCCATACCCTGTTACCACGCGAGGAAGAAATCGTTGGAGGAGGGCAAGCCGCCACGCCGGTCGGCCGGTCGACCGACCGATAGGACTAACCTCGAGTTAGAAATTAATTAGAAAAGTGCGGAGAGAGAGAGAAAGAGGGAGGGAGGGAGGAACAACGGCAGGTCGCGGGGATGCGCGGGGCCGTTAGGCAATCAACGAGCAGATGAATTAATGGCCGCGCCAACTACCCCTCTGAGATGCCCTTCTGGATACGTTTCCACCCGAGAAGTAGATTCTTATAAGCATCGGCAGCCACTGTACGGCGATCGACGTTTCCATCCCCTCAGTCCATCACACATACATACACACACATACAAACTGTCGGCATTATCAACCACGCTGGGAGCGGGGTGCAACATCCCCGAATCTATCGGGCCGATTTTCCGCTCGGCAAGTTCTTCCTCTCGTCGGTAAAAACAATGGCGGTTGTAGAAGCGGGACGAGCATGACGTACTCGGCCAAGTACGAGATGATTAAAGTGCTACGCTCACTGAGAAAAAACTGGGATACGTCGTGCTGCGTGGTGTATGGTCACAACAGCACATTCGGTTATTTTCTTGATTATCCGTCAGCAGATAGCTCTCTGTGCTTGCACACAAAATACTCTTCCACGAAGAGACACATTTTACATTCGTGCAGGAAACCGAGGAAAGAATTACGTACCGATGTTACATTCCTAATGAGCGTCAACGTAAACAATAATTAATGGATGAAAAAATAACAGATGAAAAAGCAGATATTATGTTGTCAATTTAAAATTCACGCAAATAGATATTCGGATTATTCGTATAATTAACATTTACGTTAGAATAGCTACGGATGGTAACAAATCGATACTTTTATCGATTCAATACCAAGTATTGATTAATTTTTTAAATATAAACACCTCGCGAGTGCTACAATTATAGAAATTATGGTTCACCGTATAGTTCTAAAGAGTTTAATCAAGTGATTGGGAAAATGTTTCTTCAGCCATTGTTAAATTAGTAATAAAAGTATCGCGGACCGATAATGTTGATAATAAAGGAGTAGAATTCAAAGGTGAAACGGAGATTACACACCTGTACAGGCGATGTGAACGTTGGTAAGTGTCGGTTATGAGGCATACACGATGCAATTGGATGGAGGGTTAATGCTCGCAAAGTCCGTCAATATTTCATAGGTAATTTCTCCCCTCGGGAGGCAGTGCCACGAGTCCGGAAACTATTGTGCGAAAGAAGGAGCAACCGAATCCTCGCATGTCCTGTCGGTCACCCTTCGTATCGCACCGGCTCAGGGGTGCTTAATACATTGTCAAGTAACGTCCGAATGCGTTTAATGTGATCCCATGGACATCGTTAGCGGACCTCGTCCTTCCGTTCCAACGCCTCAAAGACCAGACGATAGAGGTATATATATCCGCGTAAAAATAAAAAATAGAATAGAATAAGCTAACGTTGCGTCTTCGGAATTGAGTAGATGAGTACAATATAAGTAGAGATATGAGGAAACATGATATAGTTTGAATGTAATAATTTAAAACTAAATAAAGTAAATAGACTTCTATTGCTAGCTAAGCTAATAAACATCTACAATTGCAGCTTTAAGCTTCTACATTCAAGAATTCTATCAATTTTAATATTTGTAGAATCGTTTTAATTACGTTGTCTATTATTATTAGCCAAAAAAGTACACAATAACAGTGGAGCCTGCTATCATTAAAAAAACACCTGTGATTCGTAAATTCATGGATGAAAATTTGAATGTTCATGTAATTTAGCAGATGTTTCGCACGCATACATGTTTATTCGATAAACTTTATTCGTCAATTATCTCGATCGAAACTTCGTGATTCGGTTCTCTTCGAGATTAATCGATTTCCGTCACGAACGCGTGGAAGTATACCCGTTGGCTCTTTGAAACGGACGGCACGTACAAGCGAACGAAACTGAGATTATAAAGCGTTTATAGCGTAGCTTCCCACCTCAGGGCTCTCGCTTCTGATCTGCATAAAAATAGGGGAGCACCGGGAGAGGGGGATCGAGCGGGGCGCAAGAACGGATCCTTAATATGAGATCAGATTATGACTTTGCGGGGGAGTCGACCGATGAGATGGAGAGAGGCTAGTGGAGGTCTTTAAGAGTTTTGGTGCCGAGGGTTTGCCGTTCTCTCTCCATCACTTTTCTTTTTCGTGATTAGAGGGATCGTGGTAATTCGTCGAATTTTGCGGTATCCGAAGGCGGCTCATCCTTGTTATTCTGTTTCGCTCGATATTCTACAATTTGCACACTCTATATGAACAAAATTAATCCTTACACATACATGTTTCGTCCGATTGATTTCTATCAATGAAAGTTTCTTGGAAGTTAAAGGACGTCTCTATTCTCTATCCCCTCCTAAAAAATGTTTGTAGTGGGAGAGACGATAAGTGAAGTCAATTTCCTTGAAACAATGAAACAGTATCGCGTTCACTTCTAAGTCGGACAGTGATACTAACAATAAGAAAAATGAAAGTTTGAGAAAAGTAAAAACTTTGTGAAAATCATTTAAGTATTCTATTTTCATTTTAAATTATAAATTATATGTCATTTTAAATTATAATTTTCATTTTGAATATGTCTGAATGTCTGGATTTAAAAATAATTTTTTTCAAAATATTTCTTGACAATATAAAATACGGAATATTATGATATACAGGCTGTATTGTTAATTTTTTTATATTCTCGAGAGTTAACGTTTCATATAAATCCTATACTGTTATTCTAACACTTCTAACAAAATAGACAAATATCTTCTAGCTAATAATAATTACTAATGTTTTTAATGCATCCAGCAATAAGTTAATCGTTCGAATTACATTTAAGGATGTTGCATTTAATTCACATGTACATTTCTAAAAGCGGTCGCGATGAAATAATACCTCGATTTTACGATACGCGCAAATGAAAATAATAGCGACAAAAAATAAATGCTGAGCATGGACTATAATCTGCGATTCCAATCGGCCTACCAGCTTCGGTACTGAAATATCCGAGCCTGTGTTCCCGCCTTCGGACTTGAAGCTCGCATCGGTGGCGTATCGAGCGCGAATCGCATTATCGTTGCGCCGAAACTCCACGTGCATCGTAACACCCCGTGAAGCCGAATAAGAACGCGAATAAAAAGACAAGCGCGACGACGACGACGACGACGACGACGACGACGACAAAGAAGAGGAAGGAGAACCGAGCGTGCCGGTATAATGGCGCCGAGACGCGAAAGGGCGAAGCTAACGATATATCTTGGACTATTGTCTTGTGGGCCGCGACAGTCGCGGCCATTATATCAAGATTAACTCTCTTATTCCCTTGGCGAAGGTATGGCTTTCGTATAGAAGGGCATATAGAAGTACACAGGCTCCCGAGGGAGGATGGGAGGTGGAACGGCCGGGAGGTAGAGGTTGCAAGCAGGCCTTATGGCACGTACACACAAACCACCCACACTTGGACGACGGCAACGCGACGAGAACGAGCGTGAGAGGGACGAAAAGATAGTGAGGAGAGAATGAGAGAGAGGAGGAAGGATACAGGGGAAGGAGAAAGAGGGCCATTGGTGTGTTCACGGTGTTTCCGAGACGGCATACGGGAACGGGGGTGTATGCTAGGCATCCGCAGAAGAGGACATTATAAGGAGTTATGAGGTCCTGCCTCATACGTGAGCATCCTTGCCTCTACCTCTTCACCACTGTCTCCTTCCCCTCCTTCTCTCACTCAGCCTTCTTTTATCTTTCTCTACCAACAGCATCCCCTCCATCCTCTCCTCGCAACTGCGGATCCTTATACACAAGATCTGTGGCGGTTCTTAATGTCCTCTCCCTTTTAATGCCCCGCTCGGTCTGCCCTCGAGGTCGAACCACGAACATTTCTGCCCACCGCCTTCTTTTTCGTAGCCCGATATTGAGTTATACGCCGCGTGTATTTATCGTTCAAAATCCTTCTGTAAAGGACTGCGGGAGAGATGCGGGAGAAAGAGAGCGAAATACGAAGAAGAGCATAGAGCAGAGATCGGTCTGGGTTACATACGGGTTACAGACGAAAAGAAAAAGAAGAAATATCAGAGAAAAGATAAAACATTTGTATAGATTAATTGAGATTTTTTTATTTTGCATTTTTTATATAGAAATTGGTTCATCGAAAATTAGATTTAATTACCAAAGTATATGAAATAAATTAATTTCTTTTCTTTATATTTAACTAAAAGCATATTCGTTTTAGTTTTGTGTATTATTATTAATTTAAATATTGTAATCAAAATATATTTCTATTTAAAAAAAAAAATAGAAATTATTTCAATTTTAACAATTTTATACATACAATAGATAGAATAACAGATTTCTGCGAGTTTTTAAATTTTTCAAGAAACAAAATTTTTCCTATTGCATGTCGTCCATTGCACGAGTCATGTGTTCAAAATGCAAAACTATCAACTGCATATCGCAAACACAATTCTAACTAATAGACAATTTCAGCGTTAGCGCAAGAAGAATGCGTCACGAGATCGTGACCCAGTTAGACCGACTCCCTCCAAGAAGAAACTCATGCCAGAGGGTTGACCGATAGAAAATCGACCGAACTGGATATCAGTAAGTTTTACTGCCCAGGGTTATAGCCTTGACGAGTGCGGTATAGGATTGCGACGCGTGTACTAACATGAGGTCGAGACCGTTGCCCATCTCGGGCCCGAGGGATGACGTAGTAGTGGATTCCTCTGTTCTTAGCTTGGTGACGGTGGCCACCTTGCTACTTCACACTGTTTCTCACCCTCATGTTACGGGGGCATCTTCCAACAGCGGCAATATTGCCGCCGTTTTTTCCTTCGGCTCCTATCCACCTCCAACTCGATCTCCAACCATACAGACCGTAGTAGTATACTACGGGCAACCATGAATGGAAACCACCTTCCTCCCTCCCTTTCCACTCTCTTTCTGACGCTCTGCTACTTCGACTCGGCTCAATGCCACCGAAAGCCTGCGGATTCCATACGTCGCAAACCTTCCCGACACGAGGAGATCCGCACGTGAAGATCGCGCGATCGTAGGAGCGTCCAAAATCAGCAGCATGTCGGCTTTAAAGGCGACCGTGACGCTTTACGATTTGGCGTGACGATACCTCGCTAGATAGTTGTTACCGCGATACGCTGGATGCTCCTCAGAATCTGAAGTCTGTCGTAAAAAGAATAATAAAAGTTCGAAATGTACAAACAAAATAGAAAAAAAGCTAACGGAGAGGAACACTTTTAAAGATACACAAAGTTTTATAATACGTTTAGAGATGCAATTAAGAAAAAACTATCACTGTCATATAATGTATTTATTCTGTTTTGCAGTTATAAAAAAAATTCCTGACAATAATTCGATTACATTTTGAAAGAAAAAAACAAGGCTGACTATGCAGAAACTGTAGGTAAGAATAAATAAAAGGGAATGTTATCGGTAGATTTCCTTGAAAGAAAAGCTGTCAGTACCCTAAACGAGAACCATGTAGGCGAAAGAAAAGAGATTAACGAATTTGGGAGCATTCCGTTTTTACGATCAATCACGGTAACTGCTTTGTCCCATTCTGAAAGGACAAAATTACAACTCGAATAAATGAGACTACAGTTTTCGTCATATACATGAGTTTTCGCTTTTAAATACTTTTTACTAACAGACTTCCAGATTTTTTACTCTCTCTCTCTCTCTCTCTTTCTCCCTCCCTCTCAGATACATAATCAAATTTACGTTTATATTTGCATGTAATAAATTTAGATATAATCTATGATTAATAAATAAGAGTGTAATAAATGAGTATAATAAAATATATAAATTAACATTAAATTTATCATGACCGTTTTCAAAAAAAGAAATTTGTTTTGTTATTTTGTAAAAATTGTTTCATTCATTATTTAATCCAATACCAATTGACTATTATTTGCATTCAATTGTAAAAAATATAACTTTTTTTAAAGACTGATTATTTGACCTGTCACGATAGAAACAGGTATGCATGAAGTGTCGGTAGGTTTAGTAAATATAAAAAAAATTAGCTAATTCTTTTCACGAAACAAAAACCAGAGTGATTCGGAGAAACATTTATCCTTGAAATGTCACATATCCGATTAATTTTATGACGATTTCTCCTTTTTTAAAATTTCCGAAGATTAGTTTTTTATGAAATTAATTTTTTATAATTATGAAAAAATAGTTCGCTCATTACAAAGAGTTAAGTACAAGAGATAAATAAGAGCACTAGACGCGAGCGCTTACATGAGACACGTGCAACGATCAGCTGATGGTAGTGTGTTGCTTGCGGAAACTCGTGCATTATCTAGATGAGTGATGTAGTAGTGAAAGTTGATACTCAAATCAAGCAGTTTAAAAATATCTTTGTTATTGCACGATGTTTCTGAGCGCGCAAATTTTTAGTTTAGCAGTCATTTTAATTTCCTTCTCAATACAGATAACAACATATGAGGTTTATTTATTACTAAGCTTAAGAGCTATTATTGATTATTGCTTAAATGCAGTCATTTTTTAAATTAATTTTGATTATACTAGATACTCTAATTACCGGTCGACTAACAATCAAAACATTTAATAAACGGTTACGTTATGTTTAATTATTTCGCACACAAAGACGACATTGTCATTTTAATGCGATTTTATGTGGTTATGAGCCTAAGAATATTAATCTGTAAGTTGTAACTGAATGTAAAAATCATAAAATTCAATACATCGCGCAAAAATAAGAGCTGTTGCTCAATAAGTTAATGGCGGTTAAAGATATTAAAATCTATATTTAAAGTCAATTAATTTAACTTTCCCTCTCGTGCTGTCTACGAAATGAGTTTTGTTTCACATTTCGCATTAAGATGTTATATAAATTTGGAGCTGTAGAAATTAGCGACTTATGTAAAGTATAATTAGTATAATTAGTCATAGGCGAAAATTGATCAGCTTAGAATTTAGAACTGTGGAAATATCAACATAGATTGATCAACACAGGATACTAAAAGTTGTTAACTGTCACAATATATAATGTAGTGATATCAATTTGTCTACAATTTCTAGAATAGTGTAGTGTAAGATAGATGAGTAGGGCTATTTCAATCCCTAATCGATCTAAAGATCTTCTGTAACTCTATATCTCGCTAAAAATTGTATGTAGGGGACCAAAATTTAAATTCAGGACTTTTTTTCAAAAATAAGAACATAATCTTAATTTTTGTAAATTTTAATTTTATAATTTTAGTAAAAGAATAATGAAATAATAACAAAAAAATTTAAATATATTCAATAAAAATATTTTGTAACTGTCAAATTTACAAACGTTTAACCTGTCTCTGTGTGGTCATTCATTACCTGCTGCGATATTGTTCTCCTGCTTACTTTCATTTAAAAATGACCCTGAATAGAATTTCTATAGAATTCTTAGACCTTTGCTATTATATATCTTGTTTTATTTTCCTGACATTTTTTATTTTTTTATATTTAATCCCCAATAAACCTAATTTGTTACGCAAATTCAATAAAGGATCAAATCTTAGAATATAATAAAGTCGGTTCCTAAAAAAAAGTTTCTTAATGTATTTTTAGTTAATGTAAATGACTTAGGGTAATTTATTTTAAAACTCATAGTTGAATTTCGACGAACTAAAAATTGTATGGAAATGAAGAATTATAGGCTGATCAAAATCCCAATTTAAAAGATAGAATTTGGTTTTGGATTTTCAAGATTCAAGGATTTTGATTACCCAAGCTAAGTCATTTCCTACCGTTCAGAGAATCCTATACATATTTCTTTAAATTTTGTTTTAAGAAGATATATTAAGTAAGAAAAAATATTCAACTGTTTAATATGCGGTATAGATTTTCATACAGTGATTTATTAAAAAGGGATTTAGTCCATTTTTTCTGATTTAGAAAAAAAATTGAAATAAGAACTCAGTGTAAGCAAAAACGAATTGTTCATGGGATATAACTAATTTTTAAATTTTTTTTATAAAGCAGTGAAAAAATGAGACAAGAAATATGATGAGATGAGAAAACGATGTAAACAACATTAATGGGATCGTAGACTAAACAATTATAAAAACAGATTTATAAAAATTTAAGTTAACATGCAAAATTTCAAAAAATTATAATCTCAAAAATTGAAAATTAATAACAAGACAATGTTCCAAATGTCATAATCCCGAGATGTAACAAATAGAACAATATCCGAAAAAATTACATATAATTTTAATATTTTAAAAATTAGACATAATTTTTCGAGATACTATTACATTCCTCAAATTTAAGAATTAGAACTTTTCAGGATATTATAACATTTTTTAAATTTGACACATATTTTGAGATTTTGTATGTCCACCAAATTTGTTTATATGTTATGTATCGCTTATAAAAATATATCATATAATTGTTGGATTTATATATAACATGTAAAACATAACATATAAATCCAATTGTTCGTCTCTGAATTGAATATATTATGAACAAATCCGGATATTTGTTTCAAAAATTTACTATTATTTTTTTCCTTATTACTTTTCATTCTTTCTGCTCTGTATTGCGGTAAATTATTAAGCGGCAAATATTACTGGTCTAATCATAACGATACTTTTCAACTTTTCTCGATATGTCGAACGCAAATGGAACGTTAATTGCGGAATTTTTCTCCTACATTTATTAAGATCATCAGAAGAAATAAGATCGCGATAAATAAGATCAAAGTTATTTACAGTTTATTATTGCGATTTGTCTGTTTTTATATTGCACAATACGATCTCAGCAGGACGATTTCACGATCAATAATATTTTTAAAACAAATATTCATATTTGTTCGTAGTAGTAATAATATTCAATATTTAATTCGAAGACAAGCAAAACGATTTTTCGATTTTATGGTTTTTCGACAACTGCGTGGAACAAATCATGGGAGAAAATCTAATTCCCAGAATTTCGGTCTAGAAAAATGAACGATATTCTTTTATTCAAAATTAAAGGTATAGAATAATAGAAAACATCAAACGGTTTTCGAAGAAGGACGGTAGTTCAGTTCCTTCATTTTGGTTATTCTTTGTCCTCAAAAGATGAGATTTAGCCGATCCCAAAAAAGAAAACTATTTTAAAGAAATTGAAGTTTCCAACATCGATTGGTTAAGTGAAGGAAAATTTACCTACTACTAAACGTTAAGCCTTTAAACGATGCATCTACGGACAATATCAAATATCAAGCTGAAGTCGGCTTAATTTTTTCGTTGAAGGGTTAAAGGATAGAGATGGAGAAAGAATAGAAGATCGAACAAAGCCTGACAAAATCGCATCACAGGAACGCAGGACGAAAAAAATTCTTTTCGAAATTAGAAATTCGAAATTTACTATAAAAAAATTATATTTATAAATAGTAAATTTCCAATTATGTACTATATATAAATATATATAATTATATATACATACGAGCTGTCAGTAGACATAACAACGCTTAAAGATAAATTTCTGAAAGCATTTCAAGACAAAAATTTTAATATCAAAATACATAACTATATTTATCTGAAATGCAAAAAAAAAGAGTAATTCATATGAAATATTTTAAAAGCAGAAGCAGAAAATAATTATCAAATAATTAGCTCATGATGTAATAATTTGGTATGATAATGATGTAATAATTTATGATAATAATTAATTCTTCAAACTTAGATATGATATACAGAAATGAATATCATATCTACCTGAAGTCAGGTAAGATTTTGTCACTACAATGGAGCCAGTACGAAATGCGAGGATGGCAAGGCATTCTCTCACAAGAAATTTTATTTTTCTCCGATGATTCATTGTAGTTGGTTTAGATCTGTCTAATTTAGAAAACTATTCATTTATTCATAACCACTAGACCATGTGGAGATTATATACTTTCTTATTATAAAGATAATATACTTTCATTTTAACATTGTTCTATTCAAAATAAGGATTTAAGGCCGATATTCATAGTCAGTTCTTATATTTAAGATTATCTTAAATACAGTCTTAAGATGTTTTAAACCAATCATAGAGCCGTATTAGCATCTTAGGATTTTACTTAAGACAGTCTTAAATAAGAACTATAAATATCGGTCTAGATTCTAAAATTACAAAGATTAAATCGTACCTATATCAACTTGAATGAAAATATTAAATAAAACTTTTTTATTTCTTAATATTAAAGAAAAAGAAGGAAGATGCAATTAAGCAGTAAGTCTGATTTTTTCGATTTGCTAATAATACAATTTAATATTATTAAATATATATGCGCGCCAAAAATAATCATTGCTCGACTGAGAAGCTCGAGCGTTCATTGCTTATTACGTGCATGTTCCAGCAATGATCGTGGATGCGTGCGTGCGATTATCTATGAGCGCGAGTAAATGCAAGTGCCGCAGGTGTATTCGTCTTTATATTCAAGGAAATAGCAATATAAGAATGGACGACGTTGGTTTCATAATTAGAGACCACAATTGTAGCATCGCGCAACGATTAAACGATTTTTTGTAAAATCGAAGCAAACGAAATGATGCCATTAAGTTATTTTTTGATAGAGAGACAGCAAGAGAAGAATGTGGGAACAACAAACGGTAGTAAATTAGTTACAAGGACAATATGATGATTTTGGATTTCGAACGGCGTCTTCGATTGAGACTTAGGAGATGTAAAAAATGTATTTGCGAATATACATCATACATAAGTAAAATAATTAAATAAAAGAATATTAATCCTACGTTATCATTTACGGATCTGGTAGACCGGAAAGGAAACACTTAAAATTCCTTTTACATTCAGATATAACCGCGGTTTCTTTGCTTTTGGAAGGGATAAAGTTTCTAACTCTCGTGAAGAGGTGGATATAGTGGTAGCATTAGCCTGACAGTGATTGGAAAAATGAAAGCACTAAAAACCTATTACTACGTCAAAAAGTAAATATATTTTACAATCGCAACTTTTTTTTCTCATTGCAATTTTATATTTTTATTATACTTAAGAATTTTGTAGTTTAAATGAAAGTCTCACTTCGATTAAAAATATTCCTTAATAAACAATTAAAAAAATAAACTTAAAAATTTTTTTGAAAATCATTTCGCTAATAGATTACAGGTTTCTATATTTCAATATTTTATATTTAGATTAAAAATAATAAAAAATATTAATGTTTGCCTGAAATATTAGCAGATAAAGATCTACTCATAGTAGTAATGATATAGATAAAAATTAAAGGTAATAATTTATAGTTAAACAAAACAGATTTAAGAACTATCGTTTATAAATTAATAATAAATGTAATAGGTGTACCATTGCTATATACATATGTATGTATACATAGTATGAAATTAATTACAGAGGAGACTTCTTTGTTTAGACTTCTATTATTATATTTATAAAATAAAAGAATTTTATACAAATCGAAGTTATTCAAATAAAACCTAACTCAACCTGTACAACCTTCTACTATTGTACAACCGTTGGTTTGTCACTAGAGAGAAAGAAATCCTTAAAGACAATTCTTTGCTGCTTTCGCGTGAGTTTATCCAAGCTAAAGAAGCACGAAGATCCTGTTGGAGCCTGAAGTCTCCAGGCTAGTCGTAGATCGTCCGGTCAATCTAAGCTAATTGGCCTCCATAGGTAATTACACGCAATTAGGAGTAGGCCGACCGCACCTCTCTCTCAAGCTTTCGTCCATCTGTTTACCTTTCTTTTTCCCCCTTTCTCTCTCTCTCTGTCCTGTTTGGATCTTCGTGCATCTTTTACTGACTCTGTTACACTGAATCCAGATGATGACTGACCCAGAGATGATATAAACTGGTAGAAAAAGGACAACTAACTTCTCGGATAGAAATGAGGTTGCGAAAGGGTGGTGTGACAAAGAGGAAGGAGGATGACAGAGAAGAAAGATGAGACGAAACAAAGAGATCGCCGCCAGGTACACAAATTATCTGGCGACGAAAAAACAACGGAAGAGCAATTAAATAATGCTACGTCGCCACATAGTAGCGTTCTCTACCGCCTTCTATTTCTACCGGGTGTCCTGATCATCTTGATATCATTGTTGTAAACATTCATTAATAGATCTATAAGGTAATTTGAAATAGATTTTTTGAAGTAATAAATCATATTAAATAATACAATATATAATTTTATAAAATATAAATTATTTTCTTAATCTTCTAGTCATGCCTGTGTCAAGAAATGAAAAATTTCATGTACTCCAATTTCATTTCATGCTCATATTATGTATGTAGTAGGGTCCCACCACTCTATGTACGCTACGAACAGACTATGTTTATAGATATATGAGATGACGGTTGGAATCGAACCCGAGATCTATCTTGATTATGAGACGACTGCTCTCAATTATTTGTTCAGGTATTGATATTTCAAAACGTTATAAATTTAATTAGTTATGCATTTTATTAAGTAAAAAAATAATTAGTAAAAAGATAATATAGCACATACTAATATCAACATATTCACGCTTTTTTTTTGTCAAAAAAAATCACCCGTTATAGCACACATCGTGGTAGTAATTCAAGATACTATGTGTGGTGGTAAGTTGGTGCCGATGCATTAGAGCAACCCGACTCATTACCGCTGGCACAATTAAGGCCCAATTTCGTGGGCATAATGGCCGCCAATCTGGCCGCACAAAAAGCCTATGGTCGCCTTCAAGAGGAGCCGGAACCATGCCGCCGTCTTTGCCTAATAACCGACAAAATTTCATCGGTCGGCCTCTCCAATCTTTACAAATCTAACTTTCTTCCCCTAATATGAGAAAAATCATAACATTGTGTTCACAACGTAATTTTAAGATAACGAGATGGGATTGCGTGACAAAATTTCTTAGTGACAGAATTCTGTCTACAACGATATTCTGTCTATGCATTGTCACGTAGATTTGTAGTAGAACGTGTATTGCGTTTTGCGCAGATCATAAATTTAAAAATCTAATTAATAATCTCTTAAAAAGTAATATAGTACCAGCAATTGTAATCAACTTGGAATTAAATACATATTTTAAATTACTTATGGAATGGCAAGTCTGGGAGATAAACTACGATTTTTTGTTTGGCAAGCAAACTAACACTAAACTATTTAGCATCTTTGATTACAATGGCAACTACTAACACTAAATTAAACGAAGCTAAACTAAATTAAACGAGAAGTCGAGTAGAAGCCTTTAATGTTATTAATTTTAGAATATTCCTTTTTTTGGAAATAATAGAGACTTCAAGGACATATCGTCGACAAGCAGTATTCATAAGCAGTCTGATGGCGATCGTTAGTTTTAAATCCTTTAGTACGCTTATGGTATGCCACTTTAGAAAAGAAATGGAAATATATTCGAATACAATTTTAGCTGCAAAATTCAAATTAGATCTTTTCCATTATAGGGCGAAAGCACTTTTGAGGCTTAACAGTCGTGTTTCCTGCGCTCGTGAACATGCAAGCATTCGAGAATCATTGCGCTCATTGGAAAATTCCTTTTGCTGGCCAGCCCGCGTAAATCTATTGGCGGTGTGGAATCGAGAGAATCGACGACGAAATATTCGAAAACTGAGGCCACGCGGAGGAAGGGCGGGGGTGCAACGCGGCAACGGCTTGGATCGGACAATAGCCGACAATGGGATCGCATCCGATTTTTGCATGCCAATTTCGCGCCCGGCATTGTGCCGTAGACAATGCGCCAATAATTACGCTAAACGGCGACCATTCATACGCCCATTCGGGCGGATTCGAACCGGCCTTTCCGTATCCATTATAGTCGCGCGGCGCAAATAATCGCTCCGATGCGCGCCGCATCCACTTTTTCGCGGTATGTCACACAGGTGGCATCTATCATCGATTTGATGTCGCGACCGGAGCATATTTGGTTTCGAGCAGTTCCGAAAACGCGAAATAGTCAGAATGTAACTTTTATGCAAGCTACCAATTTATTTCTCTTTCTCTTTTTCTCAACATCTCTTCGTTATTTTATTCAACTACATGAAAGTTTCAGATACCGAAGGATGAGTACAGAAATACAAATCTATCCGAGATTTCGTTACACCGTATTTTCTGCATGCACGACATTGGGAAAATTTATACACGTGCGTCCGACGGATTTCAATTCGTATTTTAAAACAGACATATCGACAGTCTCGATTAATTAGTTCTATCATGAATAATTTCCCGTTTCTTTTTTGAATTGTAATTGTAGGATAACCCAAGGAAAATAATTAACTAAAAATAAATTTAACAATAAATTTGTCATTATAATTTTGGATTTAATTGTCCTTTCACATTTATTATGTGAATAAATTGCGCAAAGAATTTCATCACATTCGATAGCCCTGGATTTCTTATCAAATATTTCATCAATTCGAACGAAAGCAACAATCGATTTGTATTGTTTCGACCATTGCATTCTCTCAGTTTACGCAAGCTTATTGTAATCTCATAAGAAAAGATATCGAATCGCGAAGCAACATTATAATTAGCCAAAATATTTAACGCAATATATTCGATAAATTCAAATTTACGTGTCTTATTCTTTTTCGACAAAACGTCCTTAGATTAACGCCTTGTGTCAGATTTTGAAAAATATCTCTATAGCACTCTGAAATATTCAATTATCAACGAAAAAGGATTTGCGAGCTCAAAGGATTCGAAATATTAATAGAGTGTCACTATTCCTTTAAGTTCGAGACAAGCTGTACGACAATCCTCGAGAAGCTAAAAACATATCCAAGGTACATCCTGGAACGACGTTCCTCGCGCGAGACGCGTCATCTCGTGCGTGCACGCGAGAATCGGACGCGGTTACGAAGGAGCGGGAGAGAACAGCGCGCGCTGTGCAAATCGGATTTCCTTTCGTTAAACTTCGTTCGTAACAGCCTTCCCCCTCTCTCTCTCCCTCTCGCCACCTATCTTTCTCTCGAATGCTCTCCCAGCCAGCCGTGCTGTCTTTCCTCGTTCGCATCGCACGCTTTTCTCTTTCCTCTCGCATCTCGTTAGATGCACCTCGCAGAGGAAGAAAGTCCACAAAGGAAGTCGGAGTGCATCCAGCTTACGGACGTTGAACGAGAACGAGAGACGAGAGAGAGAGAGAGAGAGAGAGAGAGACTGCAAAGCGACGAAGGGACGAGGAGGGAGCGAAAAAGAGAAGTCCCTTTACCCCGCTTTCACAGATCGTCGTAGAGAGGGGCAGAGGTGTGAGCCGTGGTGCACAGGGCTAACCGGTCGTTTATTATGCATCGAAATGCCAGCAACGATGCCACGCGAGTGGACAGGACGTTGTAAACGCTCCGCAAAAATGAACTAACGGCCGGCGCTCTCTGAGTGATTCCGCGTCGCCTCGGGGCACCGCGCGTGTGGTGGGGCACCCGTCTTTTTCCCTCTACGTCTGCCTCTCTCTCCTTTAAGCAAGAAGAGCGGCAAGGACGACGCGTTGAGTCCTTTTCTATTCGGCTGGAATTAGATATAATAGCCGCGCCGTTGAATCGCTTATTGTATTCGTTAAATCGGTCCTGAGAACCACTCAGCATCTCGAATCTGCTTTACTCCGATCGAAGAACCACCGTATATAATGATCTTTAATTAATGGCGCGATCTGGTGCGATAAGCAAAACCTAATGATCAATAGTTATATCTTTTTTGGAGAAAACTAAGATAACATTAATGAAATTCGTTTTCAGTTTTGCAGTTTTTCAGTTGCCAATCTGCATCAACATCGGCTTTTTAAAACTAACTTTATCCTTTATTGCTTTCGATGAACTCATCGATATGAAATCTACGATGATTGTGAATCATTCTATGTAGGGATTATGTCCGCGCCTATTTATAACATTTGCAAAATTCAAATCGGCCGTTTAGTTCGTACAGATGCACTTTAGCGGCATCACCCTTTCGATAGAGCGCGCCGGAAGTGTGCTTTTCCCCACGCGTGAAATTACGTCTAATAGATACAATACTGCTTTAATGGGGGTATACTACAGAGTGTATTTCCCGAGCACCCGCGCTCTCTTACGCTTCGTGTGCCGGGTCACATTTTTCTCTTGTTTCGGCACTACGTATTATCCTTCTTGCTCGTGAGAGTATACTGGGTAGTATTTTAAACGTTTCTACTGCCCATTGCTGTATACTCGGGATCGCGATAATAAAAGCAAGTGTTAGTGCGCCTTGAAGAAATTCCTATAAAGATTCACGCTAACGCTAACGAACGAACCGCTAATTGCCCGCGATCAGTTTTCTCGGAATACGACGGTCTTACGAAAATACAAAAACTGTAGGATGAAAACGATCAATGGCGCTGTTTTATATACGCTTTTAAAAACACTAAACGGGAACATAGTTTCAGTACTCGTTCCCGTTCGGCAGTACACTGCTTTCGGCTTAATGCATTATGAACAATATATTGCATTAGTTTATATGTTCGTGCGACCCTCGTGCGATCACAATCCGGCACGCAGTCTTATACATATTCGTTTAATAACGCGAGACCAGGTTGATTGACAGTGACAGATACACGGATAGTCACATTCTAATCGTGCGAGTCGATCCCCGATCGGCAACCCGATGCGAAAGATAACTGCACGCGTGTTTGTACGAGATAGGATAGGTGTGTCAATACGCGCGGTAATTACTTCGATTGCCAAGTTAAATAATTATCGCCGGAATGGGGGAACGCTTTGTTGATTAATCAGTGACTCACCGTTCTGCGACCTTCGTTCTACGAGCTTCTGCTGACGTCACATCCTTCGCCACCAGTCTAAAATGTAAAAAAAATTTGCATTAAACGACGACGTTGAATTCAAAGGAAGACGAAGGCTGAATAAATTTGCACGCGCGAGACGTCTCGCACGCGCACCAGATCTTTTATCTATAAATTTAATCATGCAAGAAAATAAATATATAACGCTGCTCTGTGTGCACGCGAGAATTTTATAAAGAGGTAAAAGAGGATGAAGCTTTTGCTCATTCTCGATGTGGACGCTTACTTATTGTCCGTAAAATATTTTTACCTTCCTTTTTCACTTCATATATCTATATATTTTTAATATATTTTTAAATACCCTAATTTTTTGGTCATTAAAAAGAAATGTATATGCGACATTTTATATGATCTAAATTTTATTAAAGAAACTCCTTTGTCGTCTTCCTAAATATAAAATTTTTCAATACGGTGCATTAATCGAGGAGTAATCTTATAATTAATGCAATGTAAAATAATTCAATTTCGATAGAAATAAAAATATGAAAAAATATAACTTACAACAATGTATTGTTGTCAGAAATAGTTATTATTATATGCCTTTATATCGAATTTAAATTTACCGAAATTATATCAACCTAATTAAAATTCAATTAAAAAAAAGTAATATATTCAGATTAAATACAAGAATATGATATATGTTGGAACTCTTCATGTATAACTTATATCATCGTTCTTTCAACGGGGTTTATCTCGTTGCGTTCGGACGCGAGCATGAACGAGACCACTTCGATCACGAGACCGCGCTCGCGTTCTTGCAAAAGCCCCACCGCAGCTAATTACCTTACCGCCGATAAAAACAATATTAATTTTCTGCGATTTATCGGTCCATGAACAACATCGACGCGCCTCGTATGCGTCCGTATACCGGTCGTCGCGAGAATCACAGAAGAAAAATCCGGCCGGCCGACGTAACCGTATGCGTATCGGCGATTTAGCCGGCGGTTCGATGAGCGCATTCTATAATTAGTATCGGAGCACGGGAAATTTTTATTTTCGTTTAAACTTGAACGTCCTTGCTGGCGAATATCGTTCGTCGCCGGCGTATTCGCGTCGTTGTTCCTCTCCTCTCTTCTGCCGCGAGTGCCTTGACGCGCGATTCAAACAGCATTGGTTCGATAATAATTATTAACGTCGGACTTATTTTTTCGCCTAGCGCCGTCCTTGTCGTTCCGCCGGAATAAGATCGTCCGCGCCGCATCCGCGGACACTAATTCTCTCGCACGGCGGTCTTCGGACAGTTAAAAAAGTGAGGATTATAAATAAATTTACGGCCTGGCGCTGAGGTGCAGGCGTTACACGCTTGATACCTGGCGTCCCTCTTCTTTTTACATTTCTCGGTTTAGACGGGGAAAGAGAGTACAGTAAAAAAGTATGTTAATAAGATGGTCGCGAGAATTTGAAATAAAAAACTATTTTTTAGAAGGAACACTGAGATAATCTCGATACATTATTACATATTAATACATTATCAACAAAATAATGTATAAATAATGATACATTATTAAGCTTTTTTATTGTGCAAATTTCATTCCAACTTAGAGAATAAATTTCTCTTTCTGCATCATAATTCAACGAGCAAGGAAGAGAAAAGAGGAAAAGCGGAAGAAAGGCGAAGAAAGAATGGCGGACAATAATCTGGACGCAGTGTATTACTGAGTCTGCTTAAGTTAATTGGAAGTAAAATGAGAGAAAGGTCCGAGGAATCACAGATTCTTCTTCTGTCGCATCCTACGCTCTTTCCTCCGCCGTTCTGTCTCGGACTCCCCTTTTCTCTTGTCTTCGTCTTCCCGACGCTCTCTCACTTATTTGCGCTTCTCTGTGTTTGTTTAATCAGACACAAGGCTCAGTCTTCATTACCCGCACTAATTTATCTGGGTTGTCGTCCGACTCCTTCTGGCCGCCGTGTCTGGACGTTTTCGACCCTTGCGCGATACATACGTGAAAGACAACTGTAATGTAGCAAAGAATCCACCCCGCTTTAATTTGCGCGAGCAAGTTCGCTCCCGCGGTCTATTTTTAACAGAATTACATACACGGTTCATATTATTTTTTTACTAAAACAAAAATATCTAAAATAATTTATAATAAATCAACATTTTATGGAAGATTGTATTTTTTATGGACTAAAATACACTAAAATAATATATAGTTTATGAAACACGTGATTTATCTGTTATTCCAAATATATTATGCTTTCTTTTATTGTATAAAATCAATCGTAAAATGTAATTTAAAATATTTTAAGTATAATTATGAAAATATTTATTTTTTTTTTAAATCTGTGTACTATAATTGAGAACATTAAGTAGAAATTCATATATCTGCCGTAAGATGTTGTATAAAAGGTATAAAAAAGAGATAAGATTCGAAATGAACTTGATAAGCTAAGAATTGACGAACGAAGATCCGTGACGCGTCTCCATACGAGGGACAAAGGATATTCGAGGGATGGTGGGAGTAGTGTCGAATTGGGGACTCCTGGATATCGACGGCAATATTCGTTAAGTCCTGCTAAGACCCTGTATGCGGTGTAGTCTGTTCATTCGGATTGCCAAGTCTCTGTGTCCCTTCTCGCTTCTCGCCGTTTTCTCCTTCGTATCCACTGAACGAGGCCTCGTGGAGGTGGCGATCGTTTCTTTCTCCACTGTCTTTCTCTCGCCCTCACGAATGAGCCAGGATGCCTCCTCGGCGGAGGATCAGCGCGTCAATAGGGTGTTTGTTTAATTTGCGGATTCGTCGGGTTGTGTCTCCGTAACTCCGCAAGGGAGCTGTCTGTTCAGTGCAACTCAACTTTCGCACGAAAAAGCATTTCATATTTTGACATGACGCCATATTTTTTCAATATTTATGCAATATTTCTTTCATTCATTATGTGAAATATTTTGAGATAAAAATATTTTTGTTTACGTGCTTATGTAAGTAACCATCATTCATATCTAGCCAGATAAAATATCCACGACAACATTATGTCCAAGCAAGTGACACTTAATTCCACAAGAATCCACAGCGTACGTTCCATGTATAGAAATGAGATGATAAAATTAATGCCGACTGTTATAAAGTGCGCGACATTACGAAGTAAGTCACGGCGATTATGAGCAGACAAGTTAACGTAATTTCCGTCAATTTCCATGCACATAAATAAAGTATAGAAAATCAGATTTCTAAGCGACGAAAATCTTTCGCTTAGACGAAGGATTACGCAAGGGATGATACGGTATACATCTTGCCAGCGCGCAGTCGGAGAACCCTCGCGATTTCGTATCATTAAGCTGCCGCTCGCAAATGCACAGGAAGAATATTTGAAGAATCTAGAGCGTTCCTCGAAATTCCATTGCAAACGTCGAGCGAGATATTTTTAGCAAATTTTCGTTCGTTGCTTAAACGATTTTCATCGGAAGAAAACGATAAAGTATTTTCACTCGAATGTATTTTTCCGTAAAATATCCGTAAAATTGTAGATTATGTGAAAAATTATATTACAAATTTTCATTAAATAATTTGCTTAGAATAAGATTTAAGAAACTGCACACCTAAAACTTTAGTAGTCACCAATTATAATGATAAAACCTAAATTTACAATTATAATTACGCTCGGCGAGAGAACAAATCTCTAAAAAAATATCTTTTATCAGCGGTAGAGAGAAAGGCAGAAGAGAATGAAAGAGGGGGAGAAAAGAGAATAGAGAGAATAGAGACCCTAGTTTCACAAGATCGCATCGCGTTATTTAAATTCATCATCCGTCCTACTGCCGTTGGGATTCGTTGGATTAATTCTCAGCCGTCCAGATCTCACTCTCATTGAGTTCGGGGTAATGGGGGTCGTTATTGCAGCGCAATGTAACGGCTTTAAGGGTCATTGTTCAACCGTTTTTGGGGTTCGAGCAATGACCAGTTCCGCCGCGCATGAGAACGGACTGAAACAAAAGCTGACAAACCTGTTGGAAACAATCGGCCACGGCTCCCCCAGCTCGGGGCCAGCTTATGGCTCACGGGAGGGATGAACAGTTGGGTGACTTTTTTTTGGCCTCTAAGAGGAACACCTATTGTGTAACATCGGCAACATGTGTGCTTTCGTGTCGTCAGAACGAGATCGACTGATCATTGCTGCGTCGTGATTTAGGAGCATACTCGTGTCATTTGTTAAAGAAAATTATTTAATTTAACGAGATATAATCGTTTAATTATGATGTCAATGCGTTGTCGAAAAGGCATAGTCTTTACAACATTAATATTAATATTGTAATAAAATAAAAATATATTTTCTATTATTCAAAAATGGATAGTATTATCTATTTGAAAATTGGAATCTAATTCCAATAATTAATTCACTTTTTAGTTTAATTTCGAAATTGCCGTAAGTCATTTCCAGAAAAATTGTTTAATCAATACCGTCTTTGTGCTAGATCAGCAGCAAAAACGATTAAAGGAAAGCGACAAAATCTTCAGCTAGAAAACTTTCTATTTATAAGAGTGTGGCAGTACTATAGAGTCAGTGCGGCATATTGCGGGGTCTTAGTTAATTTTCTCCGTGGTCATCCTTCTCTGCCACCTTCCATCTCGGTCGCTCGTCGTCTTCTTCCCCTTTGCCGAGGGAGACGTTTTACACGTCGGAACCCTTTCTTTTACAGAGAAAAGTGACGAGCAAAGACAGAACGTGAGAGAGAATGGATAAAATCATAACCGAGACCGAGCGTGCACGAAGGCAAAGGAGCGGAATGGACGGTCGTCGAGGCGCGCGCGGAACAGTGCCGATAAATTATATGACAATCTCTCGCTCAAATATCCCTTTGACACCATTTTCTAATCATCGCAATATGTACAAAGTCGCGTCTATCTGTCTAATCCGACAACATTAAGAGACGTAAGTGCTCCTCTTCCATCCTTTCTTTCTCTTATCCTTTTCTCCGTTCTTTCCTGCTTCCCATCCCTCACTTCCCGCAACTTGCCCTCGCACCGGTCCTCTCGGTTTTTCCTCTCGCAGTGGGAGCTCGGGGAGGGTGCTATGGCTAAGACGACCATGAAGGAATAGAGGAACGGCGGAAGGTGGCGGTCGAGGGAGAGTACAGGGAAGAGCGGGCGTGCGGGGCAGGGTTGGTCAGTGCTCCTTACTTAGAGGGTGGCGAGTCTGTTCTTAATTAACGCTCGCCTCTTTTGCTGCACACCCCCTCGCCACCGTGCTCCCGTAATGAGGCTCCTCGGGTGCGGGCGCGTGTGTGCGCGCGGCCGTGTACGTATTCGGGCCATCCGCGACGGTGTGGGTGACCTAGATGAGACGCGCCCCCGTCTAGCTAATTCTTTTCTTCCGCGCTGACCACTAAAGTAAGTAGATGGCCACGTACGAGGAGCCGAGCGCGTTTGTGTGCGTGCGGCATACGCGCGCGAACGCGCGCGAGCGAGGCTACATGCGCGAGAGAAGCCACGTACATGTTACGCGTGTGGGTGTGTAACGTGTGGGTGTATATGTAGGGGTATATAGTTATATACGAGCGAATACGCGTGTGGCCATATTCCGTTGCCGTAGCACCACGGCGGAGACTCTCGGCCTGCGAGAGTTACGCGAACGTAACTACGGGTGTTAACCCCGTCGTGTACCGCCACATCGCTGCCGCCGTTGTTGCTGTTACCGCAGCTGCAGTGACTTGGCCTGACGTCCAATTTCGCGATATCTCGCGAATTAACCGCGGCGCCCGCGCCATAATTACTTGGGCGAAAATATTTCGGCGCGCGGTACAACGCGCGGTACCACCGAGCTTAATGAGTCCGGTAATAGCCGCGGTCGACTGTCGAACGCGGGGATCGGATGGAAGTCACGTGCGCGATTGATGGGGCGTGAGGAAGAGTGGAAAATGCTGAAAAACTTTGGTACGGGGTCGATACACGGTCGAGTCTTGGCGTTTAGAAGCGAACGCCAAGTTGCCGCGCGCGCGGAGGGGCTTCGTCGTTGCGCACTGGCCGCGTAGTCTTTAACCGTGAAACTTGGTCGTCGGTTTCGCAAGGCGAGAGCGGGAGCCGGCTACCGTTTGAGGCGCAGGGAAAAGACGTCCGTACGGATCGACTGGCCCATTCTTCAGGCACATCCTGGGTCGGCCCCTTCCACCGACCCCGCCCCCGCCGCGAATGAATTTTCTCTTTTTCTTCTTTTCCTTCTCTCTCTCCTAGCGGAGCGCGCCGTGCGGATAACAGCAATTAAGTCTTCCCGTTAATAGAGACGATTGTGATTAATTATCGGATTTAATGACCGGCTACTTGTACTTGTAAATATAGATGGCACGGAGACGCGCATGTTGGTTACACCGTAAAAATTAGAGACCATGAATCCTCGGGGACCGTCCTCCCGCCTTCGCCCGTCCATCGCTGCTTCTTCGTCCTCGTGTGTCACCGGTACGCCTTGTGCGCCCGCCAGAGAGAAACGGCCCTGTCACAGTCCGCTGATCTTTTAACCGGCAATCAGGCAGGGCTGTGGGACCGGCCGGTTTCATATCGTAACGAACGTAACTTGGCGCAGACGCTGCCGAAGGCAATCGGTTATTCAGAGATCGATACACATTTTTCATATTCTCGACTGTTTTATACAGAGAATATTCCAAATCTCCCGCATATTCTTTTATATATGGAATTCTTGAATCAACTTTAAGTAGATAAGTAATCCTTCACAAGATTTCAGAAGGCAATGATAACTTTCTCTTAATTATATAATGTCAAACAAAATAAAAAAAAAACCATGTTTTTGTAACTTTGAGTTTTACTTGAAAATCTAAACACGATTTAAATATAAAATCAAATTTAACTTGACATTATACGCAATCTTTAATTATAGTTCACTATAAAATAATAGAATTTCTTTTCGCGTAAAATAGCCACAGAAATAAGCAAAGTAATATTTCTTATTTCAATAATATATATCGCAGCATGCATATTGCATTGTGAATACCACGAGTCGCCGGTGTGGGAGTGCATGAGCTCACATGCTGAAATTAACTCCGGCCCCACTGCTTTTAAAAATAATTGGTAATTATCGACATTATTAATAGTTTCGCCTGGCTCCGCGCCGGCACCGTGTGCGCCAACGTATGCAACATTGAAATAATTTCTTCGTTTCAATTACTTCTGCAATGCTAAAATACGTCTGCCCAACATTTATCTCAGACGAGCAAATTGTATTACTAATGCTGCAAATTATTTCTCTTGCATATAATTATCACTTTAAGTATCTCTTTTGGAGTTTTATATATCTTGTTAAAACGATCGATTAAGCAGCCGGCATATTTCATTAAATTCTCCGTCACGTTGTTAGATTGTTCAACGAATGAAGTCTGTCCATTTTGATTGATATTATAATAATTATCGGCTACTACTAAATTAATGATTTTTGGAATTGCCCGTGCCCGTGTCGGAGGCGTGAAGCGTGTTCGTAAATTTGCTTAAGCAATTACAAAATCCATACGTTCCGAGGCACGCAGACACGCACATACGCTGTAATACATACGCGCGTGAGCTCTTTTGTGCCCATTGTAACAGGGGCAATGATTTATCGTCGTGCAACAACGTGCGTAGAAGTTTCCACGGAGAGAAACGAACGGTTGTTAACGACTCGGCGTTCGAATACCGTCGACTTCGTCGAAGCGCGGCCGCGCTTTTTTCCTCGGAGCTAGAAGGCGATTCGTTCATCGAAGTATCGATTGGTTCGTATAATAATTACCTCTCCCGCATTAGGGGCAGCTACCCCCTCCGTGGCAAACGAGCCCCGCTGTCTTCTACTAGACTAGACTCTGGCACGAATAAAAGGGAAGGGTGGCGGGGTTGGGAATCGAACGAGGATCGCGANCGCTTCAGGATAGCTGCTCGGCTCGCCGTCCAATCCTTCGCTGGCCGCGTTAATTAATTATTTATCCGAGTCGCGAATAAATATTTGCCGATTATGATGAGGCGAACCAGGCACGTCCGGGGATTCCTGGGAATTGCGGCATCGATCGTACCGCGTAACCAATCGGCAGTTCCTAAGAAACGCTCGCGACCTTTACATGGGCGGAACTTAACTCGACGAGCAACGCTCTAACGACGCTCGGAGACCTTGTAAATGGAAATAAGGTTTACCGGGAGATTCCTCGGGGCGCTATCTCGAAAGAATGCATCCTGGAACACGCGCGTACAAAAATATGACACGTGATCGATCGATTAACGGAAATCGCTTGGCGCGACACTCGAATTTGATGTACGTACGTACGCGAGTGTGTGTAACATTCTGCGCGGCGACACAAATGCAATCCTCGTATTTCATAGAGACAGAAGCGGCATATTAGTAATTTCGCGTTGCGCCACAGAGCGTGTATTCGCGGCCTTAAAATTAGCTTTGCTCTTGATTCGCATTAGAATGTAGCCTGGCCAAACAATATTACGTATAAACTCGCTTGTCACGCACGGCGGTTTCCGCAATTTATTATAAAGCCTACACACACACACGCACACAACGGTGTATCCTAATGCAGAAAAAAATGCATTCATCATGCAACTTAATAAAATGACACGCTAGTGTCTACTGCGGATTATCCGTAGTTGCATTTAATTTAGCATCTATACAAAGTCACGTGTAGGACAGATGGGCGTAGAAAAAAAAATACTGATTCACGCAGTTTAAGTTTAACGAGCTATAATCGTTCCACAAAACTTGAAACTCGAATTAAACGAACGTGGAGAACGAAATTTTTCTTGGAATTAATCAAGAGACACGGTTTCGTTGCCAGGAGGAATGTTTTCTGTTGCATTATCCTGAAACTTGACTTGCAAAAGAGCTTTCGTTATCGACGTTAAAGTCCGCGCGATTAGACTTTCCCCGGACCTCTTTCCGAGGAAAATCTCGCGCGGTCTCTCGAAGATAGATGCCGTTCAGGCCGTCGACGCTCAAGTACTCCGTGGAAGTCACTCTGGGCGGACAGACGTGGATGCGTAACGTCATCATGACTGGCAACGAGCGCAGCTCGCGAATGCGAGAACTGGCGATACGACTCCGTGCAGCTCTCGTCTCTGTGATTCGCGAGCGAGCGTATAGCCGCGCGCGCTTTCGCCTCGGCCTGTCGGTCGGGATGGGTGGGTGGCTAATGGCGGCGGCGTTCGGGTATTTCTGTATCTAATTATAATCCTCGGGCGAGGGAGCGAGGCAATCGCCTAAAATTAGAGCATATAGTCTACGCGCGCCGTCCGCTATTTTATATTTCACCGTCCCTTTCGCACCGAAACGCGACTCTCCTCTCGCTCGCGCGCGACCGACCCATCGTTCTTCACCTCCTGCCCTCCCCCGTGTCGCGACTTGTTCCTCTCATCCTGGTAGCCGTTTTATCGCCTACCCTCATCTCCTTATGTCGAGCTGAATATCGCCGGGTCCCGGATTATATGCCGGCTCGGGTTCGACGCATGCCGCGTGTAATTCATTTACCGGACTGTCAAAAATGAATGTCGCGTGAATTTAATACGTTACGCGATATACTGCGATGGACGTTTCACCGACGCGCGTAGAAACGAGCTCGTGTTATCTTCGTGATGAAACTGCGACGCAATAATTCCCGATACCACGAATTTGTTTAGCTCGCATTGATGTCTAATTAGCTGTTGGCACGGATTCAAGTCTGCGCAGAGGTTTCATTTACGTTTGACGGTTCACGACGGCGAAGGAAAAAGAGAGGACTCTGGCCGAGGCTCTCGGTGAGATTCGGCTTTTATCGGGCGATTTCAGCCCAGCCAGACCGACTCTCAAGCCTTCGCACCAATGTCAGTCAACATTAACTTTGATTAACTAAATTCTCTTTCCTAGTTTATATACCGGATATTCTAGATTCCTTTGCCTTTCATCTACGTGTTCTTTGATCAATTTAAAATCGAGCTTTTCTTAATGAAAATCTGATTCGACGTTAAATTTTTTATCATTTTTTAATATCTAACTTTAATATCTTATTTTAGATATTTGCTATATAAAAATTAAAAATGGACATTTCATAATTCATTTTTTCAAATTTATTACATAAAAAATACATTAGAATCTAGACACTGAATAAATCCAAAATCAGTGAAATTCAGTGAAATCACGATAACAATAATCCAAATGGGACAGCAAATCGCTGAAACAGGATTAATTAACTCTCAGACTGTCGGTGCGAGTCGGTCTTAAAATCAACGATCGTTTCACTTCGCGATATCGAGGCCGTGCCTCGAGCAGCTCGATTGAAACGATCGGGTAACGCGAATGCCCTTAAGCTCGTGCCGCGCATACACAGCGAGGCTTTAATTTCTTTCCTCTTAATGGGCTTTTTCGCCCGAACTAAAGAGCGAACGCGTAGGATTAAACGGCGCGCAATAGATGGGCAGTCGTAGAAAGGGGCGACCGCGCGCGGGGGAGGAAGAGAGAGAGAGAGAAAGCCAGCAAAAAATAGCTGAATCAAAAAAAATGCAATGGGAATTTATCCTGCAAAATTATAAATTCCTATTTCGCCGAACCGATAAAGAAATTTGAAATTCATTCGTTTGAACTCTTCCGCGATGGGATAACCGGAAATTAAATTTATTAATCAAAATTGGATTCTCTGATAAAATATAATCTTCTTTCTTCTGTGCTCGAACAGCACACGTATTTTTATAATATTCAATTATATTTTTCTGATTTAGTTTGCAGAAGTAATTAAGATGAACAAAAGGTCAGAAATACGATCCTACAGAAAAAGCATTCATGTCAATCCTTTTTCATTCGACCTGTTTTAGGACAGACATCGATAGGAAAGGAGAGTAGAGCCCCAAGAAGGGAGGAGATAGAAAAAAAATAATGATTCGTAGTGAGGCAACGACACGAACGACAGCGGTGATTAGCCACCACGGAGGAATAATCGAAATAATGACAGGTTTGCACCGGCAACCCTCTCGGAAGACTCGAAAAGAGTCGACAGGGTAGAATTGTGGGATGAAAACACGAGACCGTTGCTTGCTTTGCCCGGTTAATTGTTCTCTGGCGTGTCGATGAACATATCCCTGAATCAGTCGCACGCAAATGTTATTACACAAGGTGTAGAAAAAAAGAAATTTTTTTTTACCACAAATACATTTGTAATTATAGAGGATGCGCGAGAGACAGCATCCTCTCACACGACGGATTATAGGTTCTTTAATTTAAATGCGAACGCATCGATTATTAAAGTTAATTCCTCGAGGAGGAAATGTCTCGAATGTCTCGAATGCGTAATATCAAAATAAGTATCGCCGATTGCCGATCGAAAGTTGTTCCGTGGGTTTTATGAGAAAATCGGCTGACACGTGACGATCGCTAGACGATCGACAGCCGACTCGCTGGTACGTGATTTCGATCCTTAATCGTGACGGACTTGGGAGAAACGCGCGCGCGCGGGAAGGAAACGCGGATGAGACAGAACTATAATCCGCTGGGACTTGGATGCAGACTCACCGCTCGATCTCGTATCTTTGTTTAAAGATGTAAATGTAAGTTGACGTAACGTATAATCTTTCGCGTGCGTGAAAGTAGAATTAAATCTAATTCTAGCATATACAATACAAAAAAATTCTTCCTTGCTACATTACTAATAACTTCATTTACAATATATTCAATCTTATCTTATTTTCTTCCCCAGAATTACATCTATTACATCTATTATAAGACAGTAAAAGTCATTAAAGATGATACAGAGCATAATGTCGTATATATTACAATATTACAAATAAAGCAGAACATATAGGCACGTGTAACAATAATGAAACAAACAAAGCAACGCAAACTTATTTAATAAGTGTGCAAGATTCTGCATAAAACGCATCGCAAAATAAAAAAAAACGCAATAACATTCACAATCTGATGTATCAACTGTTATTGATAGATCGTACTCAAGCAGCATAAAAAAGATACACTACTGTGTAATGAGATCGGAGTCTCGTGTGAAGACTTATTTAACTAACATTTACTTAGTCAACAATGAAATTCGATATTATTACTTACTTATTGTGTACTGAATCTATATAAAATCACTAACGTATGCCAATTTCTTGGTGGCGTGCCGATTTCACTGAGCAGTAGCGTATATTCTTCAGGTCGAATATGCTACAGATACATGAAAAAAAAATTCATCGCATAACATACACTCACGCGACAGAGGCGAGCACGAAAATAGACGATGTCTCGCGAGTTTTTTCGTGAGGACGCAATTGAATTGCGGATCGAAATGGTGGACAGACGATTCTCCCGAGACCTCACAGAATTTCGGATTTCACGCGAAGCCGCGAGCGTCCGCTCTAAGCCATAAGAGCCATCGTTAAGATTATATTTAGACATCGTAAAAGAAAATATGCGCCCGTTGGAGCCAAGTCGCTCATTACGCGAGACAGCATTAACGCGGTCGGTGCAGCCAGGGAGTTTTCAGCATCATACACTGGTGTCGAAATGTATGTATATACGGTGAGCAATCTACGCAGTGATTCGGCATCCCCGCGCCTGGCACACTCGGGATTCGTTTCCTCGCCCGAAAACCGCCGCGAATTTATTGGAAATAAATTGGGAGTAATTGCGCACCGGAATTTCCCGCGTTGCTTTCAGCTGAATTCTGCTCTATGTGCATTATATCAACGAGACAGTAAGCTATCCTCAAATCACTGCGTGAGTGGGTTGTCAGTTTATAACTTATATTAAACAATTTGAAATAAAAATATTATTAATTTCTATGTCTCTATACTAAAATTCTTATTTTAATTTTAATAATTCCCGTCCTAATTTTCATTTAATATCCTTACGGAATAATAAATGAATATTTATTATAAATAAATTCCAAATTAAAATTTAAAAGTTGAGACAAATTTTAAAAACTATAATACAACACATTCAAATCACTATACTTATTCTCAAAGTTTCAATTAAATATTTTTATATACATAACTCTAAATAATTAATAAATTAATAAAGAAAAGGTGTTGATCAATGCAACCGCTGGTGTTGCCGTTGAACCGAATAACGCAAGTTTTGCGAAGCGTCACGATTCCCTACAAACGTACCATATTACCGCGATTTCCGGTGACCGTGACGAACTTTTCGAAATTTTCTCGTTGCATATGACCAGTTCGCAGCGAAGTCCTTGAAAACGTCACGATTCTTCCTTCTATTTGAGAATTTCTAGGTCAATGCTGCCTAGTATTGTCGTCGCGATGCACCGCGGCGACCGCGTAACTGAAAATTCGGGACTGTTTACGCTACGAATAGAATTTTCGCTCGTCGAACAAAAGTTGGTTAAAACACGAATGTCAAAAATATTTTTTTCTCAACATATTTTTGGGTATACGATCGATTACATTTTCATGAACGATCAGGCGTATCGTCCCTCTCGTTCTCGTTCACTTAACGGCCTTCGCGAATCGATATATACATGACGACCTAGAGGGTTTATCGTCGTTCGAGAGAGTGGTCATTACGGAATTCTGCCTCGAAGCGTAATCAACGGTATCAATCGATCTGTTCGTGACGTAATCACGAGTCCGAGCATTTGAAGATCGTATCGGGAATAGAGTTCTCCATTAACAAATAACGCAAAAAGCACGCCGCAATTCCTCACACGGCTCCAAGGAATTCGCAGACGGGAGAAAGAGAGAGAAAGAGAGAAACCTCGATCGAATACTTGGCGCGGTTGAGAAAGAAAGAGAGAGGGAGAATAATAGCGAATAGTGTCGTCGACTGTAAACAACGTCCTCGAAATCTTGCCGACGCAATTTCGAAAGGCATTTAATAATTAAATATTAATGCGAAAAAAACAACAAAATCGATGACTCCAATTTTTATCCGTTTAATCAAGATGATTAACGCAAATCTTAACAGAGATAAAAAAAATATATTATTTTTATAAATACAAACATACTGCTCTTTTGCTCATGAAATTTATGTGTAAGGCGAATAGCTGCAGAAAGCACTCTTTGCCAGACAATATTACTTGGAGGAAAATTCGCAAGAACGCGAATAGTCGCGCGAGGCCGCCGCCGAAATCAGTCCTGAGTGCCTTCTAAGGGGGTTGGTCGTGGAAAATCGCGAAGGGCGGGTCGCGGATGAAACCGGGGACGACGCGGGGGTGGAGGCGGACGGTCGGTGAAAACGCGGTATGCAAAGCAGGCGGCGAATTTGAACGGTCTTGCGCAGAACGAATAGCCTCACCTCGTGCTACCCGAGTGCCTCGAGACTCCCTCTCTCTTTCACCCCTTGCTCTCTCTCCCTCTATCTATCTACTCTCCCCTTCTCCCTCCCCCGACACACACACACACACACACATGCACACAACCGCGCGCGCAATACATTCATATTCGCGGATCCCCTTGGTGGTAGTGGTGGACGCGCCGCCACGCGCGCGCGCAACATACACACCTATATGCATCTCTTGTAACTCGCGATATGCGCGACAAGGACGGAAACACACATATACACAGTCGCGCTCTTCTCTCTCTCTCTCTCTGTCTCTCTCGTGATTCCTACTCCGTCTGAGCCGCGAGCGTGATACACGTGCACGCGGCGGCGGTAGTGGCGACCGCGTATCCTCGCGAGAAGAGTGTCCGTTGTTGACGGTAATCCTCGGACGAGTTACCGCAAAACGTCGTCCGCGCGGTTTGCAGTATCGCGTCGCGGAGCGATACAGGATGTCGCCGTCGTCGTCGACGGCGTCGACGTGGTGCGTCGTCGTCGTCGTGACGACCGCGCGGNACGTTTTCCACCCGGAATCGAGTAAAATGGCTGCTCTCGCCGCTCCGGCGCGCCCGAGCTTACTGGCTTGCCTCCCTTCGTTTGGGTCCCCACACAGAGGCTGGCACACGCGTGCCGCCGCGTGTGTGGGTGCACACAGACGCCACGTACGAGCGGGGGAGCGTACACGCGCATGCACACACCGTGCTGCGTCGACGCCCGCCAGATAGCAAGTCGCCGGCGTGTATGTGCTCTCTCCCTCTCTGTATGTGTCGGCTCTGTTTGCCCGCGACACACGCGTACGCGAGAGTACGGGCGAACGCGCTGCACGCACACGCGTAAGCCGCCACTCTCGCCCCCGCCAATTTAGCGCGCGCACGTGTCCACGCGCAGAACAGCTGAGCGTGAGCGAACTTCGAACCTTCGAGCCGCTCGAGAACTGACCGAGTCACTTTTATCGAATTTCTACATCAAAATAGATGCATCTAATTCCCGACCAATTAAATTTTCATTCGACAAAAATTCATCTCTACCTTGTCATCATTTGTCAACAATGACAGAGCTAATAGTATAGATGTATATATGTTTTATCTTTGAGTCTGCGGCGCATTGAACGCAGAATATCTTCGCAAAGTCATTCTTCCTGCAATCTCAAATGTGGGTCAGAATATATGTAAATCTTTGGATAAACATGCGAGTGCAAATTAGAAAAATCTTTCACGTCTAAAACGCGCAATGTTAAATCACGAATCGACATTCAATGTCAAACTTTCTAGTTTAATTTATTAAAATTGCATATGAATCGCTAATAGTTTCAACAACGCATCGCGCGCAATCGTGCAAAAATCAAGTCGACGGATTAACTAGGAACTGTGCTCATTCGGAACGAGACATTCGCGCACGTAAGAACCGACGGGAGATGGTACGAGAGACGAGAAAAAAAATACGCGCACTTTTACGACGTCTCGTAGCCGGAGACCCCGAAGCCGCGAGAGGCAGAAAGCGCGACTGCAGTCGCCGGAGTTGCTTGCTTTTCTGCATTCTTACGGCATACCGTAGCGCGGGCATTATGAATATGCAAATCGGCGAACAAGGATAACGGGTGCGTTGACCAGCGTGCGCTTAGTAGACGCTGGCTTTCCTATCGCCACGCCGACGACGCGTAACGGTTCGCTCCGCAGATCGATCAGTGCTGGATTTTCGTTTCGGCAACGAGCGTCACGAGGGAGAGAACTTCGGCATATCGGTATCGATCGGCGGTCGAGCGGGATCATTACGACGGTAACATCTCGCGCGTTTCGTAAAACTAATTGGGAGTGATAAATCGCGCGTCACCGAACGCGTCGTAAAAAAAATAAAGAGAAATATTCTAATCGGCTCGCGTGAACTAGAAAAAGCGATTACAGTTACACCATCGCTCGCCCGTTGGAATGCGCCGTTCCGATTGAGTGGGCGATGGTCTTGGCGATACGAATCTCAGAGCGTGACGCTACGGAAACGCACATAGCAAATTTTATCGCGCGTTTATCGTCGATAAATCGAATTACTGCCGCGGTTTTAATAACTTTAGAATATCAGTTAAATGTATCAAAGTGTCCTCTTAACAACTGATGGTTAATATGTGCGTGTGCACGTGTTAAAATGTTATTAATCCGAAATATTCCGTTTTTGTTTTATCTAAAAATAGTATTCCTAATAAATAGATTATATATTTTCGATCGTACGTGTTTTTAGACACACGTTTGGATTATCAGTCAATGCGTCAACTCTTCTATGGTTTATAGCATAGCGGGAACTATACGCGAGTTGAGAATTTCGTATATTTTCCATATATGTATAGTATGCACTTTTCTGCTTTCAGCAAAACACTCGGACGTTCGCCAACGTCGCCCGCCGACTCGTAAACATAATATCAAAGATTAATTTCGCACTTGGACGCGGTAAAAAATTGCGGTCGGCCGAGCTCTTCCTCCTCTACAATTTGATCGTTTATCACGATCAATTAAATTTCCTGCGCGGCGACGATAATTGACCGACGCCATCACCCTTGTACCACAGCATGGAGATAATCTCCGTCGCAAGTGCCGATAAATGGCGGATTCGCGTGAATGCGAGCATAGTCTCTGTACCGTGCTATCATTATTTTATGAGATACGTTTTAAGCGTAATAAATTTTATTGTGCAGTCTCTCTTTCTTTTTCTCTTCCCTTTTCCCCGTACCCGCCGATTCTTTCACGCCCACGCAAAAGCACGTTCGATATGTTTCTTCGAAAGGAAACCGATCCCAATCTGCAAACAGACTTTTACGATAAATACCACGAATAATAAATCGTACGACAAAAAAATGTGTAACAAAAGACAGGGCGTAAGTTAAACAAAATATAGAAATATTGCATGAAACAGGTGAAATCTGTTACTAAGCATTCTAAATTCACGGGACGTAAAAGCTTCTCTAACATTCATTAACCACTTATTGTTAGAACAAATCAGTGAATCTACACGTTGTATCAACTTTAATAGAGTGCCCGAAAATAAATCTGCAGCACTTTGGAAATAAACAAATCCAATAATCGCGATCACGATTTATAAAATAAAATCCGTAAAAAAAACTCTAAATAAATGCTTTACAACTTTACCTACTAATTTATATTATTTCTAATTTTTAAATTCAAATTGCTTGCAAAAAAGATGATCGTAAGCGTAATAACGTTATATAATTAAATATTAATGCATGCAATCTTTGAACACGTTAAATGAATGGCAGATCATAAAGTCGTTTTTACAAGATGAAAAAAGTAAAAATGTATGCGATTAGATAAATGTCAGTCTTCCGGTGAAAATAATGTATTTCTGCATCACGACGTTGCAACAAATTTGATCGCATAATGATGTCGATGCGATTGCGAACACGCACGATTATAAAAATCAATATTTTCCATATAACTCGTAAGTTCTTTTAGTCGTAAGGATCGAACACTTTAATGCCATTTTCGCACATTGTCTCAAATAATCAGATTGGTTCGGTTCTACTTTCCTTCGATTCGACTTACTTCGGATCACTTTAATCGATCTTTTATAACGTATAGCAATAAATTGTATTTCAGGACACGTGACTTTATCGATTTAAGTCGTCCGATTCAATAAAAGTGCATGTCACGTTCTGTAGCGTCGACGATTTATATGGGAACGCATTTTGTTTGTAGAGGGGGAGGGATATCTGTTTAACTTAAAATAAATTAGAAAATTTGAGGCATATGCAAGAACGGTGGTTATTAATCTTTCTAAATAGCATCTGTCACCGTTTACTCTGGACGGATTTTCTGAAGAATATGTTTATATATTATTATGTGCCGTAGGATTTCTATGGTTAGAAACGTCGGTACACCAATTAGCCGTAATGACGTGTTTCTACGTTCGACGATTTCTACTCCTTCATGCCGATTTCTCACGTTAAGTATGCGCGTTAGGTACAAACTGACGATGGCCTCCGATTAGGATCCTATAATTTCTCTTTCGATCTGCCTCGTGTACACGCCGCTGTATATGTATATACGTATATATAGGCAGACTATCTTTTGTTATGCAACATGCGAAGGTATTTAAGTACCAGAAGGAAAGAATAAAATGTCTATATCTAATATCCTAATCATATCCGCTTGCCATACATACATCCGTGTAACAATTTAAATCAATATCTTTAACGTTTCACGAGAAATTTATAACAATCGCTTGATGTGCATCGTCATTTCTATAATTACAAGAAATTCTTCTCCTACTCATGAGAATTAATGACGAATAGATTAAAACGTATGAAGTTCGTTATACGTTTTTAGATTGTATTTGTAGATCTTGTAAGATCCTTTCAGAGAAGTTTGCGCAAGATTACTCCTATTGTGGCGGCCATTATCGCGATCATTACTTTAATCAGATTTTTCCGCAAAATGCTATCTCTTGAGAAATTGCAGACGCTCGTCCACGCGGCGAACGAGTTCGGAGGTATTATGAAATAAATCTCGTTATTGCTTGGCCGAGGAAGAAAAGCGGGCGGTCAGTTTTAATTAAAGAACTCGAGGCGTCAGCTGCTCCTTGCCAACGGCTCTCCAGTTTCCCTTCCATTCCTCTTTTTTTCTATCTGTGCATTGCGACCGATATCGTCTACGTATATGTCATAAAACTTGTGGAGTTGATGAAAAAAGATGGTGCCTCCTAGGGAATGATAATCCCTCGTGCCTCTTTGACAGTCTCTTTGATTGTCAAACGTATTTGCTACAAAGAATGAATTCGATATAAAATTTGATATAAAAATGTAATAAATGAAGAAGGTCCCATTATTTTTTTTCCAATTCATCAATATTAAAACGCGCATTATTGAGACCAAAGCAAAGTAAAATTAAAAAGACCATTTAGGTTCATTCGTGAAACGTCATGGATTTCAATGAGATACTCACTGAGTCACTTAACATCCATTTTTAAAGCTCAAAATCACAAGACACTCGAGAGTAGAATTTCTACAGTCAGAACACGAGACAGCTATAAAGCCAAAGTAAAGGAGGAAAAGGGCGTGCTGTTTATCAATTTAAATATCAGCACAATTTTCAGCGTTTGAAGTTCCTACGTTAGTATCTTATGTGGACAAGGAGAGGAGGGAGGGGAAAGAGCGCGATATGAATTTACAGGGAAAGGTTTACTCGCGATTACACGCGCCCCCGGGGCCGGTGCCTTTATCATTCGAGCGAATGTATGCCGAAGCGTGTGTGCTACATCATAGATGCAAGACGTTTTATGGGTCGTACAGGGTGACCTTACGAGGCGGGCACGATGAATTCCGCGAGACTCCCGCCGAGAAGATGATATAATCCGTTAAAACGCAAAACGGCGAGTCCGAGTAACCAAACAACGCGAAATCCAATAAAGTGCCGCGCTTGACGAAATAATGGTAGACCACTGGCACGGCGAGCAGACGTAATTGACTCGGTAATGACGAGGTAAACGGACAGTTCTATTAAGCGCCCCGGCTACGTGCTCGGCCGCGTGTGCGATGCATACCGGCACGTAACTGATCGCGGACGCAGAACTAATCGCTTTCACATTTCGCAAATGCGACATCGCGCAAATGCCACGGCGACGTTCGATTTATACTTTGATGACAATTAATAATTTCTCCCTTGTCGCCGAATCACGCCGTCACGTATTGTACGCGAAATGCGAATTCGTAAAAACTAGAGTAGAACCAGACGTCGCATCGCTTTATGGAAAATTGTCTCTGCGTGTATTTCTTGTTAGACAGCTCGTCAAAACAATCCATTTTCTAACCATTTGTTTACATTTATATTTGTGTCCAAATATAAGAATGATTGTAAAAATTGACACATACACAATTTTTGCTAGAAGATACAGTAGAAAAAAAATATAAATTTTCCTTTTTATACAGAGTTATTTTGAATTGCACATAGAGTAATAATTATAGCTTTTATGTTTATGGATTTGTGACATATAAATTAACACATATAAAGTTGGATTTTATTTTGAAGAAGCTTAAAATGTGTCACAATCACGAAATTGTTTAAATATATTGGTAAAATTGTTGGTTTTAATTGGCATACACATTCTGATTGATTTCGTTTTACTTATTGTATTGATGCTATATTTTCTGATATAGTTTTGTAGATTCATATCAAAAATAATAATGTACATTAGATTTACATACATTAGCATAGAAAACGCTATTTGCATATTATTAAGTGAATCATATAGTCATTAATGGCTCTTTATAATAACAGCATCAGCATGAGTGAACATATCTTGGAATAATTAACATGCTTCTGTGCAGTAATTCAAATGTAGTATAAAATCACAATAAACGTAAAAGAAGTTACCGTGTCAGAAGATAATCGGCAGCTGACATTTTAATCATATATTTGCCGTGTTTATGTTTTTGAATAAAGAAAAGATACGATAATTATATACATTTATCTCTCCTTCTCTCGCTCTCTCTCTCTCTATATCGGTACATATTAAAGAAGACTAAATTATAGAGGAAGAGAAAAGAAAACTCGAAAAATCCATATAACTAGCGTTAATCCAATTCCACAAAGTCATTGCATTAGACGCTGTAAAATTGTTATACTTTGGCCAGAAAAATTTCAACGACTAAATGCATTGCACGAAAATACAGCGCAAACTATTAGACCACGCAAAATTAACGGTAAGGTGGAAAGTTAAAGTTGTGCCCCGAGACAGTGGAGAAAATCCTAATGAACACCGGCCAGTCACCAACGAGCGCGGCTAGCATCTCCGTGTCTCATTAGCGATCTTTAATTTTCCAAAGCGAGTCTTCCCGGGGCCACTCGGAAGCAGTTGCCACGCGGCGTTGTCAGCGGTGAGAAGCAAGAAAGAGGAGAAGCGAAAAAGAGGGAGAAAAAAAAAGAGAAATGAGAAAAGCGGTAAGAAACAACGAAAGAAAAGGAAAGACAGGGAAGGGGGAGAGCAAAGACAGTGGCGTCGGACAACGGCAAACAGCAACGGCAGCACGACTCGCGCGGTGGCTCGCGCGCGCGCGCGCGCGCCATTGTTCCCTCCCGGGTTCTTTATTTCTCTTCCTTCTCTCATCCTTCCACTTTTCTAGACGCGCGAGCAAGAGACGCGCACCGCCGGCTTTATTGTGTTTGAGCTCGACGCTTCGCTCTTTTGTTTTGTTTCGCGCGCCATTAGAGGGGCTAATTGCCGCTCATACGCGATCGCCTTTTGTTTCCTCCTTTTGCCACCTTTTCTCCACGACCCTCTTCTCTCTGTCGTCTCAGCCCTTCGATTCGCCACCATCATCACCACCGTCTTGTTCTTTTGCTCGATGCACCCCCCGACCGACACACCACCGACCACGATGCCGACCGCGAAGGAAGGCTGAGTCATAGCCCTCGCGCGTTCCTCTTGAATATAGCCGGTACCTATGCTCTTCCTCTCGTCGCACCCGACTTCCTCCGAAGCGATGCGGAGAACCTGTCATTCCGTCCCCTTTCCTTTCCTCGTAGAGAGAAGCGATCGGTTTTTGTGTCGCGTCCTCCTCTTCATCTTTCGCGTTCTCGCCCCGACCGCGCGACCAACTGGTTCTTTCTGTCCTATCCTCGGCGATGCGGGACCGCCACACGGGAGGAAGCGAGAAAAGGAGGACAAGGCTGTTACGGAGAAGAGAGCAAAGGGAGGGACGTTTTAACGCGTCAACGCCTCGATGACCTCCGGTTTTTCTTCGACTTCTTCCACCGGTCGCGCATGTGTGACAATCTTTTGCCGCCACGGACTCTTTTCGAGTCTTCGCAGTCACGATCGAACCGAAATGAGTTTATCGACGGATAAGAGCGGGAAGGAAATCGATCTAGGAGATCGCGACTAGAGAATTGAGAATATCGAGTGATAAGTTGACAGCTCAAGAATGCGGATCGCCAGTCTAGCAGAACGCCGCGGTAATGACTGAAGGGATAAATAAGTTATCGAGCGCGAGATAACATCGATTGAATGCTATGTTTTTTATGTAATTGACTTGTTAATTACTGGTTCCAGTTTCTACTATTTTTCGTTGGATGTGATTACGCTGCAACTTTATCGTAGCTTATCGTAGCTTATCGTAAGCGTAAAAGGTTTAGAAATTGATTCAGTTGTGTTTTACATTTTATGCTCTTAGTACAGAGAGATAATAAACATCAATATTAAATTAAACGAGTCCTAAAATAGATCGCATGACATTTATAAATTATGTAAGTTGCTCAATGCATTGCACACGCTTTCTCTCGACTGCGTATTAAAAAAATTCTCAATAATTTCTTCTTGCAGAAAATTAATTTATACATCGTTTTTATAATTTCATTATTTTCATTAATTGTTATTATGCTATTGTAACATATATCTTATACCGTATAATAAAATAAAAAATGAAAATAATAAAACGTCCGAAGAAAAGAAATGTCATCGAGACAGAAACGAAAAGCAAAAGCAAGATTTTCGTGCTAAGAAGAAAAAGATCCGGCGATTTTAATTCGCCGGAAAGCTAATAATTCCGGCATTGTGCGATCCTTACCACGGTTATTGTTTCCCTGACGAAGCTCGTATTCGCGACGAGAACTCCTCGCATTCACCTTCTATAGTATCTTTTTCATCCCGGGAAGGACAATGAATAAGAGAGATGTTGCTTTTCTTTTCCTCCTTGACACATATATATATTGCGGCTTAATTATTGGCTTTATTATGACTTTGTGCTTCATTTAAGAAGAGAGAGAGTATGTATGTGTACGTGTGTAGAAAAGAAATAAACGAGAAAGTCTTGTCGCTGACAATACAATCTGTAGTTCTTTTCCTTTTCTATTCTTAATAGCACTGTAATAAAGAGTTCCAAGTATCTCGGCTATTTCATTATTAATTTTGTTAGATAGCGCCTTCACCTGCTATCAATACTATGTTTTGAGTTTTGAGTCAATGTAACGCATAACGCTAAATATTTTTGTTAACGCATTCGATTTGAATACAATTGTAATAATTGGAATTTTCATACCTAATAGATTATGGTTACTATATTCTTTTATTCTAATATAATTTTTCATTTATATTGTATAACTTTTGATTGATATACACTTTCTCTTATTTTATGATCTTCTGCAGGGCATTCCAAAAGTATTTATAATTTTGTTCTGATGTTGAATCAGAAAGATTGGCAAGACTCTGGGATTGACTGTGTCTCGTGGTATTACCACCAGCACCGGCGCGATGTACCTGTACGAGAATACGATGTAAAAGAGCGACGAGGCCTCGAATAAAATTCACACGGAAGCAACCGAGCCCGTGCCACGAACTCGCGACTAACTCGCGTGATTGCAACATTGCGAGTCCGAGTAATTGCGGTGCCGGCGCGAGGCCGATTTTCTCGGAAGCGATTCGAGAAGGCGAAACGTCAGCTGACCGTATTGTAGTTCGCGCGGAAAGAGGAATAAGAGGGTGGGCACGAGGATCGGAGGGGGTGAGAGGTGCAAGAAGAACGGCGAGGGATGAGACGGCGGGAAAGAAACGCGCATATTCGCCTGTCCAGAACGCATGAGGGGGAGGGCAGCATGGCATGTCCCCCCTAATTATAGCAACAATAAAACAATTTTGATAATTATCTCAACTAGTGTATGGGAACACACGGCATTACGACGGGCACGTCGCATAGGCAGAGAGACGGAAAGAGAGACGAACAATCGGTGAACGAGAGAGAAAGAGAGAGAGATAGGGTGGGACGGGAGGAAGACGAAGAGAGGACACGACGACCGGGGCAGAATAATGACAATAATTACCATTTATATGCAAGTGCCGTCATTACCTGCACACGAGCAGAGCACGCATTCAATTTCGTATCTAATTTGAATAATTCAAACAAATCTCTCCTTCCTGCCCTCCTTCCTCTGCACGCTTTATAATCCCAATAAACGCGATGAGACATCGACGGCGAGTCGCTCACTTTTTCAGTACTGACGACGACGACGACAACGACGACGATGACGACGGCGAGGACGATTTGTCTCGTACCCCGATTTTACCCGTACGCTCCGAATTGGATGGCGACAGTATCTCTTCCTCGTCCCTCTGCTTATTCATCCTCTGCTGTTCATTCTTTTTATCGAGTTAACGAGGAACCGTGAAATACACAGGCAGCTCCCGCCACGCCGCGGATATCCCTGTACCGGGCATGAGCGATCGCGATTACGCTCCACCGCTGTCGGGCAAGTCGAACTCACTTGCGACAAATTAGCATTTCTAATAAGAATCTTCGGAACAGAGCATCAACGTGACGTCGATTCGGCGGAATTTATGAAGGATTCGTAGTCACGCTACGCGACCCATTGCCGACCTATTTGGCTCTGCGGACATTCTTAAGCTCGATCTCATAATTTTGTCAACATCGTCGATGAGCTTTCCGGCAATCATAAGCCACGCAGCAGTCGAAATGACGATTTGCATAATGGAAGCGGCTCGAATTGTACGAAGCATTCAAGTACGGACAATTACTTCTCGATGTAGATCGTTAAATCTATACAATCATATATCTTTTCGTATTTGATTTACAATATTTTCATCATTGTGTATAACTTTGGCGATATCTGTATTGTTATGTAAAATAGTATGTCATAAATTATCGTAACTTATCATCATAATATAACGATGAAGAGATGTATTCTATTTTTCGCGGAAAAAGTCTGACACAATTCTAGATTATCATGTTATACGAGAATGCATTATACGAGATATCATAAAAGACAGAAATCAAAGATCTGAATAAACAGGGTGGATTGGCTTTGTTTTAAACATATCCATCATTTAATATTAAATGCTCATGATATATAATGACATGTTATATAATTTTATCTGTATATTTCATTTCAACTTTGCTATTGAAATTTTATTCTAAAGTGATAATAATCGATCAATAATAATATAAGCGCGAGATTGTTGAAGCTAAGAGATATAATCAGCATAATAATAATCTGTACATGAGCAGATTAGATTTAGATTAGAAATATACGCATTTAGATTAGAAATATACGCATTTAGATTAGAAATATACAATAAAACAAAATAAAAAGAATTTCGCAAAAATTAGTCTAATCTCTTGAACATCCCTAGTTTCGCAATGATTGAAGTATGTAATTGTAAAACTTTAAAGAAATGCTGAAAATGTGAAAGTCGATAATAACAGCGAAGAAGCAAACTTGGTTTATTTTTATATCTAGATCTTTGATTAATGTCAAACGATAAAAGTTTGTTTTCTAGGATATCAAAGAATTGGCACCTATCCGAAGCATCGTCGGCCGTGGCAAGTGTGTTTTGCTCGTTCGCTCGGTCGTAGCAGCAGCAAAGTGGCCCTATCAATATTAATCGCGATATTTGCCTGGCTTGGTCCTCGTCGAGCTCTCTATTACCAATTAATCCGATCGTGCGAAGTATGCTGCGGCGGGCAGCTAGGCCACGGTGCGCGAAAGAGATAGGAATAAAAAAGGAAGAGCGACGAGTACACAAGGTTGGACGGCAGGAAAGAAGAGAAAGACAAAGAGAGAAAGAGAGAGAAGAACGAGAGGGACGAGCCGTCAACGGGTTAGATATTGTGTCAGTCGAGTCGTCCAGCATTAAAAGTAATTACGACGTGATTGACCGAGGGCCTGTTGGCCGAGGGCGAGGCGACGCCGAGAGGGAGGCTAAATCATCGGAGTGACGCACGTAGCTCGTTGCTGCCTCCCAATTATACAATCAGCGAGAGCAAAGCGCGCGAGAGGCATCGAGGGGTGAAGGCGGCGAAAAAGATACTGAGAGATAGGGCGAGGAGAGCGACGCGACGCGGCGGAGCGGTCGGTCTCTCGCGATGAGACGAGGAGAGAGAAAGAGTCAGTGGCGGAATTACGTCAGGAACGTAGTGGGTAGCCGACGAGATTGACGAAGATCGGTGCCATCGCGATGATAATTGCGCCGCGAAACTGGACCCGCCAATCAGGGTTAGTAACAGCCCTCGAACCAGTCTTCGAGCGACTCTACTTAAAACGTTTGTCAAAGACCAACTTGACATTTTTAAATCTTTTTGGCAAACGATCAGTGATAAAACATACAAACGTACATCACATATTTCGGCGTATTAAGTCTTATATTACCACACAGTTTTTGTTGTCATATTCAAATGACCTAATGATTTGCTTATTTCACGGCACTTGCGACAATTTGGAAGTTTGCCCAAGGAATATCTCGTGCGAGATGATTGCCACACGTAAGGGTAACTTGCGAAAGACTGACATGGCGTCAAATATTCGATATCATCAACGCGAGAACATCAGTGTCATCACTAGGCAACCATAGATAGTGCGAAGAGTAATCAAGAGCAGCGCGGAGCGACGAAACTTTGTTCTTCTTCTCTCGCCACTGCGACAGGTGCGACATACTAATCTCGGTTTTGCAATGTTTCACGAGCGGCCAGCTTCGTGCTAATTCTGTATCTTTCTATTCGCACGTCGGACAAGAGAATTGCGACTCTGTTCTGTCTCTTCTAAAAATGCGGCATGACAGGTGTAATAAATTAATGTGATATTTTGCAGAATTATGAGAAGCGATCATTACCGTTATTAATTCTAAAGTAGAATCGAGAGAGACGAAACATTTATTATTTCCAACATTAAGAATATTCACTTGATGATAATAATTTGCATATTAAATTTATAAGAATTTGATAAAAAAATGTGCTTAATTCTCATTCCTAATCCTTCTAGAATTATAATGCGGAATAGCAGTTTGCTGATACAAAATGTTTAAGATAAAATTGGAGATCATATGCGTTCGAAACAAGATTGGTATGGCTTGATTTGGTTGCTTCCTGAGATTAATTATCAATAATTTTATAACTGAAATATTTATTGCGAGGTATTTAAATCCGCCCCTGGCCTCGAAATGACTAACAATAAGAGATACGTCGATGAAGCGAGATGGTCCGATCGTGATCGTTATTGTCTATTATAAAGCAGAGTTGGCTTGTTGCAGCTGCTGGTTCGTAACTTCGTACATCAACGATAATATAGCGCAATTCGCAATCTAGAAAATTACCAATCGTAATAGCAACAGTCGCAACAGATATAAATTAAACGAATGTGAAGCAAATATGAATACAAATAAAAAAATGTGCATAGGTCACGAAAATTACATTATGTTGATATTTCCTCGAATTGATTTGTAGAATTATTACCTACTCTGTACTATTATACTATTAAAATTATATTAAAATAATTATACATTTTATATATGTTTTATATTACATATAATTCTATAGAAAATCATATACTTAAAAAAGTCTTTTGTATCTTAGTGCGCAAAACCCCCTGCATCAGAATTGCGTTTATTGGCCTAGCTCGTATTACTTGATTCGTATAATAGCGCGCGCGGAAAAATTAACTACAATTATTGTTATTTCTATTGCGACAGATGCGCGCCACATATTCCGTCCAAACGCGCGGACATATGCAACGGAAATGATGTCGCCATTGTACTTATAACTCGAACGATTCTCCTACCTTCGTATTCATCGCGTCACAAAAGACACAGTCGGAATCACACGACAAGATTAATTGACGTCCATACGCGCTATCGCGTGTTTATTTTCCCGAAATATCCGCCGTATTTCGCCGCAATGTACATTTCTTAGCAAGTTGAAATAATATCTTCACGATGATACTCGATAGGCGTCTTCCACGAAGGATTAATGGAGCCAGTAATCCATCAATTGTTGTTTATTTTACAATTTGTTTACTCTCGAAACACCGATCTCGCGAGAGACATTCAATGGATTCAATCGCGAAAAATACGGGCGGCGAAACGTCGAAGTGGCGACGAAAGTACCTGTCGCCGTTTGTATCCGCTGCATAGAACGAGCGACTTGAGGAAGGGGATAAAAAAATAATGTTTTGACTGCATTGTCACACAACGTTGTTATACGTCGCGTGCGCCCTTCGCTCTCGAATGCCCGTTGCTGAAGCATTTAGCGTTATGGAGTGAGCGCCAATCCAGAGACAAAGAGACGCACGAGTTGGCAAGGGTGACTCTTGGTATGACGATCGTACAATGGTTTCTATGAAACCTTTTCTTCGAAGCTACGGCCATTAATGGCACTCTTTCTATCCCCCTCTACATCTCCGCCCCCTCGGCTTCGCTCTCTCTCTCCTTTTTCCTCTACAAGCCTCTCGATCGTTAGTTCCGTTATTTTCATGCACGGCCCGAGTCAACGACAGTGCCTTTTCATCGCTGCACTTGAATATTCTTATCGAATTAAATCGGTTTTCACGCCGCGTGAGCACAATTATGGAATATCATTGTCGTCGGACAGGTACACGACTCGTCGTGCGTTACAACCGCATTATCCTCCTATCGATAATGTGCACGTGCCAATCGAAGGTTTACGATAATCAAATTTTTCAATTAGAATTAGTTGAAATAGAAAATAACGTAGGTACGACGTGATAAATTGTTGAATATTTTATGCGTATTATAGAGAAACGATTATTATGTATTTATAAATCCCGAAGCTACAAAAAGAAAATTATTAAATTATTATATATATATATATTATTTATATACTACTCATTTTATTCATATGTATATGTAACAAATTCTCAAGATATGGAATCCTATGACGTAACACTTGCTGTGTTATATATTAAAATATACTATATAAATATAATCTTCAATTTAACAATCCAATACGCAAAAAATGTATATATACGACCAAAAAATATTTCTATTATCCATCAATAATATTATCAATAATATTTTTATGATTTATACAACATTATTTTTGAAGTTGCAGTATCATATTACTTTTCTGTTGCTGATTGATCGCGCTTTGATAAATTATTATTACGATAAATATTATTTTACACCATTTCACTTTCCACCGCACGTTTCATGCCAAATTATAATATCTATATGATTAAGAATGGTTGGCAGTAATCTGAGCTTAATATTTTTAGGATTAAGCGCTACGCCAGGAGATGCTGCGATTCGCAAGACGGCCATCAACGAGACATGTTCCCGGGTGTAAAAGGTGGGCGCTCTGCGTGCGTCCGGCTGGAATTACGAGCCTGGGCGTTAAAATGTATCGAAAAGAGACGGCTGTATATACGCAGAGCGTATTTATGGGTATGGGCCCGGTCAGAAAGGCGAGGAAAGAGACAGAAGGAGGCGATCGGTATGGACGCGGCCAGCGGATCCGGGCTAGGTCGTTCAACCAACCGACCAACCATCGAACCATCCGACCAACCAGTCCGCAACGGTCGAAGCACCTTACTCTTAACAGTACCAATAAGGAGGAAGAAAGAAGGAGAGAGAGAAGATAACAGAGAGCAAGAAAGACGAGACGAGGGAAGCAACCGGGAAAGAGAAAGAGCGGATGCTTAACACCGTCGTCATCGAGTTCCACCAATGGCCTCTGTGTCCTCGCGCTAGTGCGAACTGGGTACAAGGGCCCAATCGTACAGAGAAATCGGCGTACGCGAACGGTAAAAAATTGCAGCGCGAGGTGTGAGTCCATTCGAGTTGTAGAGGCGCTCTTAAACGCTCACCATTGTATCAATAATGTCACCGGGGTGGACGATTTATCGTAATACGAAACATTCAAGGGTGCGACGAAGAGAAACGCGATATCCCATCTTTATATGCAATTTATTTACATATTCGCGGTTGATACAAACACATTTCGTATCGCGAATATCAGCAAAAAAAAGAATCACTAATTCGAACTTTTTGAGATTGAGATTGAGATGAATAATCTAGTCCGTTTTAACAGATTTTTAAGACATTAACCAGTTTCTGCTCTGAGACATAAACAAAATTTTTTTTATTGAAAAAAACATACAAAGAAAAATTTAGAAATAGATAAACTAATAAAACTCTGACAAAATTAATAATATAAAATATTTAATAATCCTAAAAATCATTTATTCTAAAAATCTTGTTTTTAATTCAATTCCCTACACTGTTAAATATTAAAGAATAAAACCAATTTCTTGAGTTACAAGTATACAAGTAAATAATTTATTATTTTTAATCTTTAATTTAATAAAAAATAATTTAATTATGTACCGAAATTATTATTATAAAACAAAATATGTATTTAACATGTTGTTCAACTCCTTTTAATTAAATTAATAAAATATTAAATTGGAGCAGTAACGACCTAAAAATGGTTAAAAATGATTCAAATTGAGTATAATATCGTATATCGTGCCATGATTATTTCTCTAAACCTGATTCTTTCTCTTACTCTGCTCTACTTTTTTTTATATGATTGTAATTAATGAGATATGACTTCTTTGTTTTTCACTTGTATTCCCTCTTTTAAAAACATTTTCATTCTATGTATATTCAAATCGAACTATAAATGGATACTAAAAAAAAAAAATCAAGAATACAGAGAAGTTGCTCGGTTCCGATTTACCAAGGATACGAATAGATATCTACAATCGTCATTTTTGTTCGATAGCGATATTCGCAATTTGTGATGGTCCGCACGAAATACGACGCGACAATACAACGAGACGTTCGCTTTTCTCGCAAGGGCAATGATACGGAGGAAGGCGGATCTATGCCCTCGTGAAGATACTCTTAAACGTCCCACGGATTCCACCTCTGTCAAGCAGGCTCCTCCTATTTCGCGTGCATGTACATACACACGTTCGTTTGTTTCCACTTAGGTTGACGGAATCTCCTTACGTAGCACGACAATCCTGCACGACTCTGGATCGTTAAAATGCACGTAAGTAGAAATTGGAATTCTCCGTCCGGCAGGAAAGAGGGATATACACAACGTGAAGAAGGAAGCAGTAATACCGAAACAACTGATACCATTAAACGAAAGACGTTGAATACTAATGAATAGAAATCACCGTTCTTTGTCATTGCGGACGGAATGATGTCACGCGAGAAGAAGTTACGAGAACGCAAATCATATCACCTTGAGCGGTGCAGATATTAGTCTTACTAGTTAGGTTCGTAAGAATGAGAGAGAGAGAGAGTGTGTGTGTGTGTGTGTGTGTGTGTGTGTGTGTGTGTGTGTGTGTGTGTGCAAGGAACATATAATGAAATTTAAAAATTCTCTTATAATCTTGAAGAATTTTTTTTAACATAACTGTATGTAATAATTATTTCGATAGATAGATGCACTCTCTTAAACAACAATAGTAATTTTGTGTCTCTAAGAAGAGACAGCAAGCTTCATTTAAGATAAAATGCTTATAGCAGGACTTCTCCCTTTCGTTCATGCGTTACATCCGGTATCTTATCACTTTACGCTTGCCTTTTTTAAACGTTCACATCGCAGTGACGCTCGCATCCTTAGTGTAGGTTTTTGACGTTCCCCACAGCGAGGCTGATCTTAACACGTTCGTTTACCGAAGAGCCCAGCCGTCTGCGCATCAAATCGCGACGCACTAACGACCAAGACTCGGCGGCGGCAGCACGGACCGGAACCGCCAGCAGTCGTTCCTCGGTCTCGGAAATAATATTCCTAAGTTTTTTTACGGGGCCACGCATCTTAAATAAAAAAAAGAAGCCCGAGAAACGGCAAAAGGTAGACGTGGCGGAGGGACAGGACGATGCCAGGGACGGGCAGAGAGAGAGAAGGTGGCGGAGGCGCTGCACCACGGAGAATTGAAAATGATGATTGGCGGTAAGCGGGCTGCCAGCGTTGATGGAGGAGCAGGAGGGCGGAGAAGGGAGAACGTAGAGAAGGCACAGCACGTAAAGGAGTACTAAATAAGAAAGCCACGAGGGAACGGGACCGGCGGGGGACGGGAGGGAACCGCGGGCAATGCTGAAGGAGGACATCGCAACGAGACGAAGGGGGTAGCGAGGGGAGGGAACGACCGCTGGAAAAAGAGTCGGGCAGCGCGCGAATTAAGTCGATCGCGGTGCGTGGAACCACATCCTTCGCGCCCGCTGCCTCCTTCGCGGATATCGCCTCTCTCGCCGGTGTCCCGGTCCTTTCCCCGCGGGCCCCGTCCCGCTCCCCGTACCGTCGGCCGCGCTCCTCGCTCCTACGGGGACGCATCGGCGCGCGTACCCCTTCTTTATTATCGGCATCGACCATCGTCTTTTGTTTTATAATAACCGCCGCGCGGCTGCGGTCGCGCCGCTCTCCGCGCATCGACGATCTCCTTTTGCAATGCCGGAGGAACTCACCACACTCCGAAGAAACGCGAGGGGAGGCCCGATCGAGGGGGGGGGGGGGTTCAGGGGGTTTATCGCGATAAATCGTCGATGGCCGGTAGTGACGTCGATTGTGCGCACACACCCGTTCTTGGGCGCACAACACTTCGATTATTGTTGCTCCGTCTTGTCCGGTTAGAGCATTACGAAATTGCGAAAAGATTGTACCTACATACGTCTCTCTCTCTCTCTCTCTCTCTCTGAGGCCTGTCGATCGATTGGTCGGCTGATTGGTGTTTAGCGAAATCCGGTGGTAATTTTAACGTCACGAAGTCGGTAGCTAGTGCGATAAGCGCGTATCACTACGTTAAATCGCTCCGCTACGGTACACAATAGGGTAATAAACTGTCGGAAAATCTCTCTTTATCCGAGCTCGCTCACTAAGAAACAAATGCGTTGTCAATTGTCGACATTGTTGGATTATAGCGATAAATAAAATAAATAAAATGATTTTTAGAGAACAGGTATTATACATGCATATACCCATAAATAATAGATATAGATTAGTAATCGATTGATAACAATATTGGTGAAAAAAGAAATATTGGCTAATTTCGTAGCACGTTTATTTTACTGACAGTTTGATTCGAGATAAAACTGAGTAAGATAGATCGAAGTATATGTCACATGTGCTTAACATTAGCGCATATATGTCGTGAGAGTCATTGAATTATAGCGATTTAGATCATAAAAGCTGTTAGCACACACAAAAATCGTCTTCTACTTGCCGACCCGTTTAACGAAAAGACACACACGGGCACTATTTTACGACGTGGACTTTTATTAAATATTCCTGCATCGGATGAGACCAAGTTACATCTGGCTTTCTCCTTGGTCGGAGACGGAGATGCGAGAACAGATAAGGCCGCGACAACGGGGGGCTACGTCTCGGCGGAGCGCCCTTAATTCGGCAATAAAAACGCCGGCTCACGTATATTATTTTATTTTGGTACCCGGACCGCCGCGACTTAAACGCATCCATAATTACCGGTGTCTACGTGAACCGCTTAACTTATCGCGCGCTCCCGCGCGTACGAGCCTAATTTATGCGTGCGTGGATTTTAACTCCCACGCCGCGATCTCGGGAGAGTGCACCGCGCACCATTGGATTGTTCGTGCCCACAAACCCTGAATGCCTTGCGTATACCTGTCCCGAGGGCCCCGGCAAGAGTTATCCGCGTCGAGTTGCGACGAGCGCTCCCGATACGCCCGACACGAATCCAGATCAGCCGCATCGGTTTTCGCGCGCCGACTGGAAAGCGAAATCGCGCCGCCGCCCATAAATCGCGCGGCGAGCGCGCATTTCACCGAACGGACTTGCATTCAATCGGTTCGTACGCCGTTGTATTTTTGCCTTGTATTCCTGTGATACGAGTATGACGTGTTGCGAGATATCGCGTTTCGCGAATAATGCTACTCGGTAGCATATACATTTTCCTACGTCAAAAAAGAAAATATTTACTGCGTTGCGATAATTCGATTTGACTTCAGTGATGTCATCAATTAATAGACTTGCAACTTTTCAGGTTTTGTGCACATCAGTGCAGTTGTGCATAGTAAATAGTCCATAACGAAAAAAACGTCAAGAGTGGTTTTAGTAAAATATGAAGAACAAGTAGGGAACGTGACGTTTAACCGTGAGAGATGCCAGAGTACCTGTTTAAAATTGTTCGCTCGTCATGTTGTTTATACCAATTGTTCGAGAAGTTCGGTCGAATCGTAGTTACCTATAAGAATGTGTAACGAGTGAGCTCATCTTCGACGAGAAAGGATTATACAATACGTAGAGACCACAAGCGCAGAGGAAGAGAGAATAATGCGAAAAGCGCGGGCAAGCGCACGCTAAGGAGACGCGAAAAAAAAAGCACGGGCGAAAGATAAGCGATGCTGCTCGCGCTCGCCTAAGGCAGACCCGGCAATTTTGTCGAATTGCGCGGCGATTACCGACGTACGGCGGCACGAATTTTCCGTTTGTTTGAGTTACAGGTTTGCGCAAGGCCGCTCAACAACCTGCAGCTCTCGCACGAAAGGAAGGGAGGACGATCGGCTGAGCGAAGGAGCCGTTCCGGATGGCAGGGGTACGTAGAGATCGGCGAGAAGGGCGCATTACGCGCGCGAATGGTCCCGAAGACCGTCGAACAATGACCAGAAAAAAGGAGGACCCACGCAGTTGCTCTGTGTACCGAGAGGGCCGGTAATTTGCCTGATGGCCGGCGATTAACACTCAAATGAACGGCGGGGGAAACGCGCGGAACCTCATCCCGCCTCCGTTCCACGGTGCTGCTGCCCCTATCGTAGCTCCTTTGTTCACGCGGAGGTTCCTCGCTGGATCTTTCTCTCGCCCTCTGCCCACCGACAACAATGGTAGCGGCGATTCCGCACCGCGATTTTTCCGGCCGCTGAATAAAGGAGGAAGAGTGGAAGGAAGATAAGGGGAAAGAGAGAAAAAGAATACACACCGTGCGCGCGCGCGCGCGCACTCGCGTTCGCGCACGCCTTCTGCGAGAGTCTGCCAGAAGAAGGATAATTCCCTGTAAGTGGATAATGTCTTGACGGTGCTCCTTGCCTACGCAGCTAGGATCGTCGTCCTGGCTGTTCGTCCTCCCTCTCCCCCCCCCCCCCTTCTCAAAGTCTTTTCTTCCTATTTCGATTCTCCTACCCTGGCTGTCGTTTCGCATGGAAGATCGTGGCCGATGGCTGGACGCTTTGTAGTTCAGTCTACTGGTCTGTCTGTCCTACCTTCTCCTGCCACTATTTCTAGTTCTATCTTGAATCCCTTCGAAGGAGCTTATTGTACAACCCGCTTTCATAGTTCCACCCAGTGCTCCCGGACGCGCCTCCGCTCGTGGAATTCGCGTTTTTCCTTCTTGGCGTATCTCTCCCCCTTCCCCACCCTCCTGCTCCTCTTTCCGTCCGCGTCCAGCACTTCCCTTCCACCTTTTATCGTGCAGGGATAAACCCGCGCTGCCGTTTGCGGCTCATCCTCCAATTATCCCTAATACAGAGAATACCGTGGAACGTTATTATTACTACCGTCTATTTGGAATTGTTGCTTTCCCTCTCGGCCTTCTACATCGCGACACGTGGTGAACCGTGAGTGTCGAGCGCATCCAGAGAATTGCCAAGAATAGTCTTCGAAAGAAAGGGGTGTAATAACAGAAGCTGTACAGTAAGGTGAATTACGATGCGCGATAAATTAAACTTAATGATGGATGATTATCTTAGTTCAGCGATTATGTATAGAAGTCAACATGAATTAAAATTGTTCAACAATTTCCGACATTTTGTTATATCTGAGAATTTCAAATATTCTTGTACACTCACAATTTCCATTACTCGCTTCAAATCAATGCGTCGATTAGCTGACGAGAACAAAAGTGTGTCTTTAAACCGATATAAAGATACAAATGTTTCATTTCGACTTCTCTCCTGTACATTTGAATTCAAGGCGGAATGGAGGCTTCCTTGTCAAATGTAAAAGAATCAATAACAGTTATCGTTTAATTCTGCCGATGAATATGTTTCTGTGACAAGGCTTCGCTCGTCCGACGATAGAGGCTCGGACGATTCTTTGTTCGCCACTGTCGCGTCGCCTGTCAGGACGCATTCGAGATGGAAGAAGCGAGAGGGAACGAAAGAGAGAAGAGCGGCTACCGCAAGGCCGTTGTAATTATTGTACTTCGCGGCGATTGTTCGAGTACGTGCGAACTGTCGGTACGAATCTCAGCGGCACACCGAACGATGGAACGCGGCAATATTCCTCATCGTTATATCCGCGCCGCACTTTAACTGCCGCGTGGCCGCGCGAGAGACCAGCCGAGGGCAAGACGGTCAAACGATACACCGCCCTGAAATCTACATTCAGTCTTCTGAATTTTATAGGCCGCCGACGAAGAACGGTGATTCCCTCATACCGTGCCGCCACCGTCGTTTTTATGATGGGCATTCCCGTGACGGCTAAATGCAAGCGCGATGCAACGTGGCCGGATCATCCGCCAAACAGCTTTTTGCCCATCGATCGCGATGACTTTTACGATAGTCAAGTCGCGGACCGGCCCCCTTGCCATCATAAAGCCTCCCGACAGTACTTGAGTTTCGGATGATAGTAGGTACGCGCCGTGATGCAACGAAACGCAACGCGAGCGGAACGCACGAATCTCATACGAGAGACTCCACCTCTTCTATGCCACTAAATGCCGTCATGGAGCGTATGCGCGCGAGCGATTGCGCGAGAATTTGTATTCGTTATGCGCCGCCAGTTTAAGAACGATTTACATTCTTAGTCGATGCTACGCTTTCTTTGGGGCCGCAGGATTAAGGTCCCGCAATTTCGGATTGTTCGTCGAGCGCTTCAGAAGAATTTCAGATTCACGAATCAAACTTGTATGCATTCAGGTCGTACGAATTAAAGCTTGTTTTTGTGTGTCCTGATACGATTTATTTTCTTAGTCGTGCATGTTTTAGCGTCAGCCAGGGCGATTTTAGCAAACGCAGAATGATATTTCGCAGCTAAGGTATGACGCGCACGTCCGAGTGAAGAAGATCGTGTACAAGTGCGCATACCGTTGAAAAGCATAGCTGGCAAGACAGTGAGAATAATTTATGGCGTGGGAAGACATTTGCATTCCGCGAAAGATGCTTCGGCAACATAGAGACGGTTGGTACGAAACGAACTAGTAAAGAACGGAAAAGGAAGCAGTCGTGTCGATATCTTTTCCTTGCGCAATCTGGTGGAAACGATTTTACGGCGAGGTGCCCAGTGGTCATCTCTGCCTGAGCGCGGTCGAAAACGATCGAAAAATTGCGTGCGACGTGAGCCAAAGGAGAGCGACGCGCCGCGCCGCGCCGCGCCGGTGAGAACGGCTTCACGAGCGGCGCATCATGAAGAGTTCCCATGGATGCCAGACTCGCAAAGTACGAAAAAATCTATAACGTCTGCCACTAGTAGGCAAAGCACAATCCCATTGGCTCTCTTCCCGAGGCCCGGCGAGGTTCGCGCGAACAAGAACCCCGGCTAGATCAGACTATAGGCCACGTTTTCGAGGCGTATTCCGTGTCGGCTCGCGCCAACAGACGAGGACGAGCCGGGTGAACGATGAGCGACGAGCGAGCGCAGGCCGAACGGTCAGCGATCAGCAGAGGCCTCGAGACGGGCACACTTTTGTTATGAGGATCATGTAATATTCCAGTCAGCCCCGCGGTTGAACAACGGGCATCGACGCTCACGAGCTGAATGACAATTCGGTGGGAGGCTACGAGAGACGCTGGGTAATTGCCAGCTTCGCCAATCATTATTACGTGTGTCGTTGGATATGCCGCTGATACATGGGGGGCACATAGATAAACGGGGCCCATGATCCGCGAACTAACGGCGGTTCGAACGCGCGTGATTTACGTCGGTCAGTCCGCGGGAACTTATTGGCGTATTCTCGATAGTGATCTAAATCCGACGTTACGTCGCTAACGTTCATGTTTTTCATCGAAATTTAAACGATGGCGAAAGGGTGGACAGAAGAAATAGTTGGGATATTATCAGCGTGACATTATTTATGCACGAATTAATCTCTTGGATAACACGTAAAATTAATTCGTAATTTCCATGTTATGAATTCCGATTCGAGCAGATTGTGAAGTTATAATTAAAGGATAGATGAGTTATAATTAAAGGATAATAATGTAGTGGAAAACTATTGTCGTGAATATCGCAGCAGTTGAAGCATACGTGGCAGCTTAACCGTATGATTTAAGCGGGCACAATCTTAATAAATGTTGCCAATTAATGCATAGAAGAGATACATGGTAATCTGATTGTATTTGATTTAGCGTGGGTTAATTAAAACGGTGTGCCGTGATCGATGTGCCGATTATTGTGATAGTCTCGACATTGGTAACCGGATGTATAACGGCATTTCTCGATAAGGAAAGTCTAAATCAAGATCAGCCGGTAGTAATTAATTATCAGTCACTACAATGTCTCTTCTATGTATCATGATTTGAAATATTTATAATCGGAGCAAAAATATAAATTTTTCTTATTGACTTAAGAAAAATGCGCTTTTGTACTTTTAATGTATCAAATATTTAATGTATTATTAAATTATATATTTCACATTTAACAACATGAATAACTTAAAATTATTCACGTAAATTTTTCAGCAGGGCTTCATAAATGCAACACAATTTAATATTTCATTCAAACGACATATTTAAAAATAGATGTCATTATTGAAAATACGAAAAATGATGAAACTATTACTGTTTCTAATGTTTAAAATATCGTTTAAATGTTGATGCGATATTGAGTTGTATGGAAAATTTTTTTTGATAAAGTTATTGGCATCGAGATGTTACAGTTAAATGAAATGCCATGATGTAATAAAAAGCGATTGATTTAAATCGTAAAATGGGAAATGCAACCAGGTGATATACATTGATGTGGATCAGGATGCAATAAATTATTGCAAATAATAATGTCGTCGCGGGCACCGGAGGGTGCTCGTTAAACAGAAGGCAACACAATCGTGTTGCTAATGACTCCGATGCAGTGGAGTTGTTTCTTAGTACAACAACGTGGTGAGCGTAGATACTTCGTCACGCGTAGAGGATGGTGAGTCCTGGCGAATCATTAGTAAGGTATCCACCTTGAAAGCTAGTGGTTTCCTTTTGCCACAAGGCTCCGAGGCAGATCTCGATCTGTACATCTATTGTCTACTCGCGCGAAAGAGGCATTTAATTTCTAGAAAAAATTCTGTTTGAAAACAGAAAATATGAACACTACTTCGTTCACTATTATGATGACTATTAAAATACCCATCATTTATAATTTGAATAATTTCTAACTCTTAGAATAATGCGAGGAAACTTTTAAGCGAACACAAAGCCGAAATCTCGGAAATAAACAGTCCGGAAAGAGAGCGTCATGCCATTTAAGAGAATTATCATAAGTCGTCCGGCGTGAGATTGTTCTAATGAGCATTGATAAAGTCATCTAATTACAGTTGCAGCGAATATACCTAAGTGAAAGGCTTGTAGGCGTGGCAGGAAGCGTACAATGGATGGGAAACCCGATAGTATACATAAAATATATGCGATCACAAAAACCTGCGGCTAAGAAAGTTGCGATATCGCGAAAGGTTAATTACTACGCACAGTATTATACGCACGACTAGTAATGCATTTCGATGAGAGGCAATGATATTTTCTTCAAGCGCGTAGCAATCATTTTATTCGCTCGTTACGCTGGCTACCTCAATTTTTTTCCTCGACAGAGATATACTTTGCTAACTGAGATAGTTATCGAGACAAAAATACAGCATTTAGCAAATAATAATTATTCCTTCGTCACTGCATAAATCTTAAAGAATATATTAAACACATCGAAACAAATATTCGTAATTATAAAACCAGTTTCATTTTTTTTAATATATTTTATAAATTACAAACAAAAATAAAAAAAAGGATTCGCCTGTAAAAGGATTGTATAGAGAGAGGTTTCGAATCTCTATTTCAAGAACGGTAACTGGACTTCGTGGAACACAAGCGTTGGTAAGGACTTGTCGTGCAAGCGTTACAGATCTGATGGCACTAATGACGGGGTCCGTGTGTCCACGTGTTGTGACACTAAGTGACCACGAAAAGGGGGGTACCACGAAGAAGTGACGATGATCAGTTTGTTAGGTTCCCTTGTCGGTTTGATAAATCGACGGTAACAAGTCGGGTCAGAGGGAAGAGTCCGGAAGTGTCATTATTTTTACACAACGTATCTGCCGGCTTAAGAATAATTTGCCATGGTTAATCGGAATAAAGTGCCAGTCACGCTACGCCGTTGCGTTCTATGAACTATAAGGCACCGTTGACGGTGTCCCAGGATGACTTCACGCTTGGCACAGGTTGATCGTGCAGGCGTTAGGAATGTGATGACACTCGCAATGAAGTCCTAGCTCCAATATGAAAACTAACTGAGTAACATGAGAAAATAAAAGAAAGACGGCCCATGGGAAGGTGTCTTAAAATTCTTTTGCGTCTGAATACTTTCATGATGACATCACTGATTTGTGTCTCTGCTGCTATCGTTAATAATATCCTCACATGTTCGATCGTTTAAGATACTGCGTGGAGTAGGCAATGTATGCATCTCGAAATTATCTATTATACTTAGCAAACGCCGTCACGTCTGTATTTTAAGAAACAAGTCCTGTAATTCTGAATATATTTGAAAATATTGTTACACTACGTGTTCTCAAATAACTAAAAATTATTATTTTCTTATTAACGTTAAAAGTCGAAGACTTTGTGCAATTTTGCACAAATTTGATTTAAAAATAAAATCTGACATTTTAATAAATTATATCTCGAAAAACACCATCTTTGTGATAAATTATAATTCATAATATTCTCGTTATACCGCAGACGCATTTGCGTAACATCTCGGAAAAAGCGTCTTGTAGAAAATTCTAAAAAGTCCGGCTCCTCCCGATCGAATCTCGCGGTTCGGACCGGCGCGTTACAGATTGCTCGTGCAGTCATCAGAAATCCGATGACACTAATGACGAGGCTATGTGTCCGCATATTGACGCTAACTGGACTGACTACGAGGAAGACTCGTTGGTACCGAAGACGGCGCGGGAGACGCGAAGGACGAGAAGATGAGAGAGGCAGAAGTGGCGATGCCTGAGCAGAAAGTATCGTGCAGAAACGGCGTGCACGAGGTAACAAACGTCTCCTCGAGGCCTCGCGAGGCAAGGAGAAGAGGTCGCGGCGAGGTGAGGAGCCCGTTTTCGAGCCGCGGAGATGATTTACCTTACAACTAACAATATCCCTCCTTAAGGCCCTGGCGGATTTATTGGTTCTCTCTCTTTCCACCGGAGGGTGTCCAGCGGGGATAGGGGCAGTGCCTCGCCAAGTATCCAGAGAGAAGGAGAAAGACAGAGACGGAGGGGAGACGAGAAAAAGGCCCCGGGCTCGAACCCGGCACCTCATTACCTGATAATTTACTACGCGAGTAATTAACTGGGCACACAAACGGTGCCACGTTATGTATACCCAGTGCGCGGTATACACCGCCGACGACTCTTCCTTCCCGGTACTTCTCGAATGCGTACGCTCGTATATTACCGCGCCGCGTCCTCCTGCCGATCTATTTATCCATTCGTTTTGGCGTGACGAGCTCTCACTCCCTGGCCAACCCGGATGCGCGCGATAAACGGTTCGATAATGGCGGTCTCGAGAGCCCGGCGAGAAAAAATATTTACGACGTCTGCGTATTACATTTTATTTTCCTCGGTATTTTAGCACCGCGATAATGGCGCGATAATTATGGTCTCTTATAGATGTATTGTAGCTAAAATAATAATAATAATATGTGTACTAACTCTCGCGAGAAGAAAAAAATATAAAATTAAGTTTCTGAAGAGCTATTCTCTAAGCTGGCTAATAATTGTCACGTTATGTCTCCGTGTGAATAAATGTGAATTATACATCTGTAAGCAAATCACACACAGGGAAAGAGGCTCGAAATGACATTAAATCCTACGATCAGCAGTGTAAAGACTCGTTTCCAAGTATCTTGTGTCGGCGAGAACAAAGGTTCTCGCGAAAGACAGACGAGAGCTGAAGAAACCACCATTTATAGGCGTTGCTGAGGCTATCGCTTGTTATTCGGCACGTTCCTGGATTTTTCATTTGATACGCATTTTACGATTTTTCGCGTGTGACTGCCACCGCCTCGGCGTCTCTGTATAGTCATCAGATCGAGGCTACCTGCATGCTAATCACGCCGCCGACCGGACAGACCTATGTGCGAGGAATAGATTTCAGTATTAGGGCTACAAATTCGACTACTTGATTTCCTTTCCGAGATTTCAGTAGCCGGATCTCAAGATTGCCATAAGATATAGCCATAAATTTCCGCGCGAACTTTGTATGCAAAATGCAAAATTAAATAACTTTAATTTACCAATTTCCTCATAACCAGTCAATTATGTCCGATGTCGTGTAATATGCAACACGATATCGTCGCAGTGAAACGAGGAAAAAAAAAACCAATGCTAAATTTACTTCGTTATCTTGGTAAATTATTTCTGCGCGACCGAGAGATAAATCCTTTGTAGACGGCAATAATTTAAAAAAGCTGCGAAATTAATTTAGCATCCGTGGGTGCCGCTGCCAAAACGGTGATAAATCCTCCACACCGATACGCCTGCGCGAATGTAAATCACCCTTGGCGCATTTACCTTTCGCAATCGAAGGAGGTAAGGTCTAAGCGCGATCGCGAGTATTAAAAGCAGCGTCGAGCTTGCTACTGATGAATAGCCCGCGAAACAGTGGACGCTCGATACGACTCGCGCGAGACGACTCGTTGTAGATCGATAGAAAACGGTGAGCACCACTGGCGAATGTCACGCGTTGGCGGTGTCGACCACTGACACCCGGGCAGAAGGATAAAGACGACGTGCGTACCGCGCGACTCTGCGAAGGAGTCGTTCGATACGTACGACGCGAGAAGAGGGCACTAAAATAATAAGGGGAAAAAGGAGGGTTCCGTCCGGTGTGCGGGCTGGGAGAGGCGCGAAGAAGCGAAGGCTTAAGCTCGAAGAAAAGGCGGCGGAGCTGATTAGAATGAGAATAGACGCGGACGTGAACGCGCAAACGGATCTCCCTGGATTGGAGGGAGAAGTATCGCCAGTAGGGCGCGAGGAGATGAGAGACCGAAACAGGCAAACTAAATAATAAAGCCCACACTTGGCCCACTACCTCCCGGGACCCCAAACGGACCACCCGGTGCAAGGGAACGAAGAGTCTCGCTCGTCGAGAGCGAGCGCTGGGCCCCGGGTGGGCAGAGGTGAGCATTTGAAATGGTAATTACGAGAACCGAAACCGCCGATCCCTGATAAAATCGTTTTCAGCGGTCATTCGGCGTAATGAATTTTCACCTTAGTGGACTATTTCTCCGCTAATAACACGCGGTCGGTCGGTCTGTTTGTGGACTTTTTCCCTGCACGTAATCGGAGAAGTCGACTTAAATGGAGAACGCGCGATCTTGATCGACAGGTGCATAGACCGCTTTTAAAGGAATATTAATATCGAGCTAAACGTTCTGTCGAAGCAGTTGGCGAGCAATTATTAATTAACGCTATCTTAAGGGAACACGGACACGCGAGTCTCTGAAACACGAAACGAATCGCGATAAGTGTAATGAGAGCGTCCGGAAAGAAAGAAAAAAATCTCGTGCAATTTTGAGAGATGACTCGATGCGATCGTTAATTATAATAATCGGCGTTAAAACCACGCGTCGTTAAGCATATTTTCAACGTACCCTCGCTTGAAGGATGCGATTATCTCGAAGCACAATACCAGAATTTAATTACTCTTTCGCTCTTTCGTTGTTCATCTCGAGGCTGCGAACGGGCCACTCGCGCGTCCGTGCATTATGCATACGAGAGCCGGAGAGATGCACTTATGAAGGATCTGATTGAGTTCTGAGTAAATGGCATCTGGTTAGCCGAGCTGCTAATTAAACAGCCGCGAGCAGCATCGTTCGTCTTCTCGGTATATATAGTTGCGCGAAAAACAACACAACGGTTCTCTAGATATATTCACTGCGCAATATATTTAAACCTGACTTTGCAAATTGCGTTTTCTATATATGTCAATCGTGTAATTCCAATTACTAAAATAAAGATGATTAGAAAATCTAGAAAAAAAATACTTTAATTATATAGATATATATTTAATTATATAGATATATAGAACGTATATCTAATTATCTCATAGAATTTATTATTAAATGTTACAGAAATATCAATTTTAATGGTCTTTTTTACTCAAATTTATTAGAAAATGATTAAAATTAAAATTTAAAACATTGCAATATTTGTTAAATATTCATAAATGCTAATAACAGAACATTTGTTTTGATTTCAACTACCTTAAAAATGGTAATCGCTTATGATACGCGATAACACGCGGCGACAATAATTTTCAATTATTTTCACGAGTTCTCTACCCCTCTCTTTTCCTTTCTCTCGATACTCCATCAGTTCGACACGAGGGACATCGTCCGTGCGCGTGGAACAGCCGCATGGCGGTGCATTATGCAGACGAGGGCCAAGTCGAGGTGCGCTTATGAAGGGATCTGATTGAGTTCTGAGTATATGGCGTCTGGTTTGCCGAGCTGCTAATTAAACACCCGCGAAGAGGTGCCCCGACACACGAGCATGCGAGTCACACACCGGTTCTGCATTACCACCGGGACCGTCGTCTCCCTCTCTCCCCCCCTCTCTCTCTCACTCTATCTCTCTCTCGTATCCGTCTCTCTTGCCCTGACTGCGTCGATTCTCTTCTCGCCACCGCTCGTCCTCGCCGTTCTCACTCGCTCGCTGATTGATATTTAAGCTCGGAGTTTAACCCACCCGCGGTCCCTCGCCCGCCCTCCTTCCGCTCGTCTTACCTTCATCCATGTTCCACGGGGTCGTTAGCGAGCCGCTCCTACTCTCGACGTTGGCTGTTGCTGGCACCGGTGATGCTGGTGCACACCGTGTCGTTGCTGCGGTGATTTCTGCACACCTGGCGAGGAGGTCCGCCTGGTACCAGCAAGCCCGACGCGGGAGTAATAGCGTACGCCTCGATTAAATCCGACTCGCCTCGGCGACGGCAACATCCTCACGACAATTTCGCTCGTCCCCCGTCTATTTTCTCTGTTTCTCTCCAGTCTCTCATCGCGACACGCTCCCGCTGCCGCATCAACGTGCCGGAAGTAGGGATAGAGTCAAAACGCAGATTTATGGAAGAAACGTTGCTACAGTAATTTGCGATTCGCATACAACGCTCTCTGCGCATTGCGAACAACAAGGATAAACGAGATGTATGGCAATTTATGAAATATATTAAAGTGACGATCTTTTTAATGATCAAGAAACAAAAGATTGTCGAATTATTTGTCATTAACACTCGGTTAATTCTTAATATGCGTGAACTTAAATGTCGGAATAAATCTCTTTAATGCAATATGTCACGTCTCTTGCAATATTAATATCGCAAAATGACAATCATTTATTGATACAGAATCAAAAGTTTAACTATAGAATATTGCCCGGAATTTGTCATATTTCATAGCCGATTATGTTTGTATGCTTTAAATAAATTTTCTAAATTTTATCGAATAAAAATAATTGTTTCTGATTAATTGTTATCGCGATACAAAGGCAATAATAAACAGCATCAAATTCCTATTTCCTGATATCTGAATCACCACACTCTCCACAGAGTCACGGTGACTACATCCGAAGATATAATCCGTTACTTCTTGTCGCGTTGTTTTGTCCAAGACGTTACGCCAGACAAACGTGGCGCTGTGGAAGACAAAAGATGTTTCGCGTTCAATAAACGGCCGAAGACACGCGTGGATTCTCGTCGGTCGGCGGTCATCGTGACTGGACCTGCCTATCTACGTACGCGTGAAGAGTGTGGAAAGGTGCCCGCGTCACGCCGGGGACCCCGGGGACAATTCTCCTCGATCCTTCTTGCACGGACAGCCGCGTATAAAGCACCTGTTGGCCGGTCGAATCGCACGCGTTCCTCGCCGCGGCCGACCGAGTGTGTTACGCGCGTCCCACCGGCCCCTTTTTGCCACCGGGAACAGAAATAGTTTCTCGGCTGACCGAACATCAGCCAGAGGGTACTTAGCACCTCATCGTCTGACGGACACGCCGTGCCAGGGTTCTGCTATGCGAAATTCTTCGCCGTCTTCCAGACCTCTCTCAGCCTAGAGGTGCCCCTTCTCCGGAGCACCTTGAACCCGGTTTATGGGTAGGGGAGCAAGCACGAGCTGACGAATGCGCACGATCTGCCCGTCGACACGTCGATCGCGATATGATGTATGTTCTGACACTTCGTGATGCATCTCCGATAAGTACGATGGGAAACTATGTAAACGAGAGAACGCACCTTGCCAGATTGCTATTCTAAAACGCGATAGTTTTACAAATGCACAAATGGACAAGTATTTCGAAAAATATAAATTTGATAATATATGCAATTACGTGACAGTGCATAATGTCAGAAATAAACATGGTTCTTCGTGCGAAATTAGCGTATAGATTTATCAGTTCACGCGAATGGAAAATAATTCTCACCTTCGGCGTTTCGATACAAACGGCGAGACCTCCTTCGTAAAGATATCGCCAAGATTCCTATGGTTATGGCACAACGCGATAGATATATAATATATGCACGCGTTCAAGCGGACGTGAAATAACACCAAATTACACGGTGGGTGTCTGTCGTGCATCTCGGGCATATACTCGGCGTCCCGGGACGCGGACCATTAACGTGTTCATAATCGTCCCAGCGGCGGTTACCGCTTGAATGTTACACGAGGTAATTGATACCAGATTTCGAGGAAACGGCTCGCCAACGAGCAGCGCAAGCTCCGGGAACGGAGATCAAAAAGGTGAACAAGACAGTGCATCTTGGCACCTTTCTGGCGCTGGCGGTGCGGTCTGGACTGCCCGAATCAACGTCCGTGTAAGATACGAGAAGGCAGGCCCGCCAGAGGATCGAGCCCTCTGGAGGTGGTAATTTATACGTTTATCTCATTCCGTCAATATTTAAAGAAGAACGCGGTCCGGATCGTGAAGAGCTCCCGCGTGGCCCACCTCTTCCTGCGGGATCTTGTTTCGAGGATGAACGGCCAGAGGTTTCATATTTTCTTCCATATAACACCCTTTAGTGCCACGTCGACGAACGAGTACCACTCAATTTTTATGCGAAGCAGTATTCGAGCTCATATTTAAATACGGCAGAAGATAATCTTACCTCTGAAACAAATCAAAATACAAATTTTATGAGTGATTGCAAGTGATTAATTAATTAAAGATATATTTTACTTCGGAGTTTGGCTCCGAATCGCCTCGAGAGAATAGCAAGCGCGAAAGGAAAGAAATAGATATTGCGTTACGTGTGAAGGGAGAAACAAGGGCATGACGTTCCACCCCGCGCACCGATACAGCGCAGAAGGGTGACGCGTTGCGCTGTTAGTAAACTAGGCATTAGCATTACAAAGACTGCATCTGCGGCTTTGCTTACATCCGTCATCCGGGCGCACGCACCCCGTGTGTCCGACGCACACGCGATCGCGTACCTGCAGCCTTTTCTCTCCTCTCACCGAAATAAGCACACGCTCACGCGTGTGAGGGAGAAGCGGTACGAGCGGTGACGAGCGGCACAATGCGCACGGGCGAGCCAGTTCATAATTATCTCTAAACACAGTAATTAATGCCGCCGCGGCGATTACGGGGGTGTCGCGCGCGGCGGACGTTTTCGTCCTTCCTCAAGCCCTTCATCACGACGATTACCCGCCGGATTGTGATTACTCGCTGGATGTATTATGGCACATTTCGTAATATCCGTTAACAATACGCAAATTAATTTTGCACGAAATGATCGGTCAACCGTATATGAAATAAAAAATATAAAATTTAACGAAACGATGCGCTACGTAGCGAACAATGAAATTAATGATGAATCATTCATGGTAGAGAAAACAATTTTTTGAAACTGCGGAAAGATAATTTTGCGGTACACAAAATAATTTTTAAAAATTATATAAAGTAACGTTTTAAAAAATTATATAAAGTAACAAAAAAAGAGAAAACTGAATATCTCTTCACAGATGTGTCTCGATAGTTATATTTTTTTTGTTTGTTACAATGTCAGGTTTGGCAGCGCACTTTTTGTTACACGTAGTTATTTTATCCAACATGTCGTTTTCTCTCCATTTCGACTCTCGTCAAAAGAGAATTCTGTTTTCAGGTGTGCATCGCGTGCAGCGTCTTCACGAGCCGCAACCCTCGTGCGAGCTACGTTGAATGTGGCGGAAGAGAAAAGAGACGTGAGTCAACAGTGTTTCCAGGACGCTGCCTAAATACCGGATTTAATCGACAGCGGGCACGCGGTTCGACAGTTGGCGATAATCACGCGGGGACCGGCGGCGCATCACGTAACAAAAAGACCGCGACATACGCGTCGGGGGTATAAGCGGCGGGTGGGCGGCAAAGGGAGTCGAACGCGCACAGCATCGCGTATAATTAGCGTAATAAGTAGTTTTTTGGGGCGGGGCCTGTGCGGTGGGAAAACAAAGCGATGGCTGGGAGGCAGCTAATTTCCGATCCAGCATCGACGGACAAAAGGGACCGAGCGAGCAGCTCATACGCGAAGTGGGGAAGTTCCCGGAGAAGCGGGAAGGGGGACGGAGAAGGTGAAAAAAAGAGAAAGCAGCTTCTAAACGTCCTCCCTCATCCATTCATCCTCTTTCAGCGAGCCCTGGCTCGGTTTCGAATCAAAAGGCGGGAGCACCCTTTGGGCCCCGCGAGTGCGTGAGTTTTTTTCCTCGCGCGCTCTTTTCCGCCCTCCTCTTTGCTCCGAAAACCCCCTTTCATATGTGCCGCATTCCGACAAAAGATTCAGGGTACGCGCGTGCACGCGAAGACAGAAGCGACGAGGGGATGGGAAGGGACAACCCGACGAATCCTGACAATGAGCCGGACGGTGCGCGCCGCCATTCGGGAACGGATTAATTACAGCGTGCCTCCATAATTAGCCTCGCGAGGATCGGCCGTCGCTGGATTCGTGCTATTCGTTGGTCCGGCCACTGCGATTTCCATAGAATACTCTCAGCCTTCTATTCTTCGAAACACATTGAGTAATTTACTCAATGGCGTAGAATATCATTTTATTTTATATTTGGTTTTAATTTTGTGTGTGCCAAAGGCCACAAGTTATAAAATTACAAGGTACAAACCACATATAAAACAAAAAATAAATAAATAAATAATGATGTACAAAATTCTCGATTGCTCATATAAATATTTATTCTTGTTATTATTTATATGTAAATTACACAAAGATATCGTTATAATTTACGAAATTAATTTGTATCTGTCTATAATGAGCAATTAAAATTGAAATCATAATCAATTTGCAAAATGTTTAAAATGTACGATATTAAACATTTTATACAGTGTCCATCTTGTAACATCTTAATGTTAGCATTGTGGAGTCTCGTTTACTAGCGCTAGTAACTATAAGGAAGCACTGGAATCGCGCTCGACGAAAAGAATCGAAGCGTGACGATTTCAGCAGAATGGATCCGACGTCGTCGTGCGATACACGCGAGCATGCATGATGTCCGGACGAATTTACGAGTCGCGCTAAGGACGTCGCGACATAAACCCGTAACGATCCGGAGGGCGCGCAGGGGGCAGGCAGGAGAGAACGGATGAAGGGGAAGAACGATATGGTGCACGCGTGGATGCAAATTGCATAGGCAAAGACGCGTTCTCCTCGCGAACATGAACGTGCAGCACACGGATTATTGGTATCAAGCTCGGGAACAGACGGGAAATGTCATAATGCGAGCAAATAGAGTGCCATCAGGCGCGCGCGGCTGACTCGACCACAATTTCTTGTTACATTAATGCCGTCGGCGAGCGCGGAACGGACACGTGAGAGGGCACGATGACCGAGACGGGTTTTATGCTCGAGAATTAGCTTAGCTTCGAACCATTGATTTCCAGCCTGTGAAATATTCTCGTCATTAAGCAACATAGCCGACGCTGGTAACCGAGATGGAAATACGAGCGTATTATATGCGCTGTTCGATTCTTCTTCATTCGCACCTAGCCGAGAAACAAAAAATCGCAATAAGTCTTGACCACTAGCGAATCTAAGAGTTGATTATCCAGCCTTCAAAGCAGATGGTGCCCACAGGCGAAGCAATTAGGAAATGTGTGTATATTAAAAAAAAAATTATGTTTTAGATACAGCAGGTGTTCTAACTTAATTTATTTAGAAAACCAATTATATCGATTTGGATTTCGACACGACAGAAGATATAAAACTTGTTTTTAATTATTGAAAATCTGAAATAGCGTAACCACTAAAGAAACCTTTGCTTTCGTATTGCACATGTACGAAATAAACTACACTACAGTGATCTCCGTAAATTGTTGGAAAAGAAAGCGAAAGATGAAAGACTCTTTTTCACAAAGTTATAAAGATGAATAATTTAAATGTGACTTTAAAATTGAAAGTAGAATTAACAAATTTTACTGCAAGGATAAAGTTCTATTAGAGCGTTTTTCGTGTGTATATGTAAAAGAAGCCACGCAGGTTTCAACGCGCGCCGCTGTCTGGCTCGTTCTTCCACGTCAAACGCTGATTACCGGTAACAAGCTTGAAAATAGAGACTGTCACAATCCGGGAACGCGAGCGGAGTCTCATCAGAGCGACGTTGTAGGCGCGCCGATTGACTCGATCGCGATATCTCGTTACATTAATGCCGACGGCGAGCGCCGCGCCGTTCATGAGAGAGCACGACGCGGCCGGGCGGGTTCTATACCTGGAATTAGCATGCCTCCGAATCATCGATTTTCTACTTATCGGCTATCTCCGGCCAGTGCTCCCTCTGGTCCCTTCTGATCCCCTCCAGTTCCCTCTGATCTCGCCGGGAATCCCTCATCGCGACCTCTTACCGGTCATTATACAACTCGGCTCCGTCGGACCGTGCTCGCGCAGGCTCTAATGGTTGAGCCGCACTTAGGCTCTGTTCGCCGCATGCAACTATCTGCGCCTCGTCCTATCTCCGCGCGCCGATGACGGGGAACGTTCCGCCGGAGGAACCTACGTTGAACCCCCCCCTCCCCCCTCCCCCCGGGTATCACCGCTTTCGATCGTGCGCGCATCGCGTGCCCGGGTATAACGGTAACCGACCGGTAGCGGCGAACAAGCGCATAGACACATACGGCGACGAGTGATATCTGTAGCGGCGTACAACGCGGAGAAAAGTCAGCTGGCAGCTCGCCGAAGCTGTTTTACGCCGATTGAGATAAACTCGGGACTTCCTGCGTTTATTGTTCATAATTATATGCCACGGTACTACATTATGATCCTGCATGGCAGATTGTGACACTGCGCTTAATACGTGGAAGCTATTTAGTTCGATTATATTAGATATTACCATAGAAATAAAGATGTCTAGTTACCCGCGATATATTAGACGCGATGCAGAATAATGAATGTCTAATTCTGAAGCATCTTTAATCAAGCGTCTTCCAACAGCGTATCATTTGTCTTATTACTCAGGAACGCGACAGTTTCCGTTGCTACGATAAATCAAAGTTCGCCGGCATTAACCGCTCCCACTAAAAGAGCGTAATTAAGGAGATATCTTACGCGTGGTGAGAACTTTACTAATAACCCCGGATGAGGCGCCACCTCTCGAGGGGTTCCTCTTTCGTTGCGGTTCGCGTTCCTAAAGTTTGTTAACTCTCGTAAGTCCGCCGCAAGGAAGAGGAAGAGAAGGGCGGGTATATGGCGAACGAAATGAAGGGAGTTTCTCCGTGCGCAGAGTGAGTTTTTGGCGATTAGATTAGACCCCGGCCCCGTGATGGACCAGCTGTCCACCGGAATTCGCTCAAGAATCTGCCTAAGTGGATGGAACCGACGTGCAAGATCGCTCGAGCCATTCCGTTTCGTGTAATGAACGAACCGTACGAGTTCGCAGAACTTCTTTATTGCCGAAGTTTCGACATAACGCAAGCCCGGTAATGACCGCTATTTAGCGATAGGGGATTAAAAATTTCTCATGACAATCTTATTGATACGTAATACCACCTGCAAATCGATTCTCGCCTCTTGCGAAATATCGAATTATAAAAAATGTTATATACCACTCACTCGCAGATTTTTATTCATACAAGAAACTCGTATTTTCAAATTTTCGAGTTATATAAAGTTGCCTATCATTATTCTTTTCTTATGATTTTTTGTTACAAAAAATTAAAATTGTTCAAAATTCGAGAGAAAGAGAGAAATTTAATATATTTGTATACAAAGTCGTACACTGAGTAACAACATATACTGATGCTTACACTGAGAGAAATGTTTTGTATTATGAACCAAAAGTTTTGTTGATATATACTCAAGAAATTTATTTAGTTGCTGTAAACAAATGTTATTTGTTTACATCTTGTTAAGTCGTTTTGGTTTAGAGAACAAAGCAGTTTTGTTCTCTAAACAATTCTGTTTTGTTTTCTAAACCAAAACGACTTAACAAGATGTAAACAAATAACATATTTGTTTACAGCAACTAAATAAATTTCTTGAGCATATATCAACAAAACTTTTGGTAACTTTTCATAACACAAAACATTTCTCTCAGTGTAACGGCAGTGTATAAAAAAAATATTTTACACATCACATTTTGAGAATTAAAAAGATACGATTTAAAAAATATGATTTTCACCAGGCGTTCAATAGAGGTGCTCGAGTCAGACGAAATCGAATCGATGTGAGACTTTTTAACGAATCGTTCCACGATCGGTTGTATGCAATCATGTAGGTACGCACATTCCGAAATGAGATCGAAAGTTAAATTTACTCGAGTTATTTCTATCCTTTGGTGAAGTACACCGCAAGTCGTCACAATATCGGTCGGGGGAAGGAAGAAAGCGAGTCCAGGAGGTGGAGGCATGGTAGGGAACGTCGATCGATAACAATAATAATGGAAAATGATCGCGACCGCAGTGGCACGTGATCCAATGACTATGCCCAGGAGGCGATGCCTCATTATTTCGATTTCCAAGCAACTAACCAACGACCTTAGCAGCCTCACGAAATACGAACGCCTCGTTCCCCTCCCTCCTCATCATCATCTTCATTCTTCGTGCGAACCCAATCATCCCTCTCGGCCACGATCTGTACGCCCTGTTGCATTCGGCCGCGAATATCGTACGCTCCGTTGCTCGGACCTCGTAATCGCGCAATCCCGAGGGATTAGAATATGTATTGGCCCGCATTAAACTTGGACTTTACGCGCGGCGAGGTCATTTTGCTGAGCACGAGAAAATCTTATTTATCACGTACCTCTTTTTTACCGCAAAAGTGATATATGAAAATTTTACACATACACCTCTGCGTAATAACGCTGCCGGAGATTGCATTCTGATTATCAAAAACAAGTTTTGAAAATTACATCAAAGTATTTCATAATGGAATATAAAATTACATTAATTGAATATTGTATTGAACATCAAAGTCAAAACATAACATTTTAACACATTATTGCGAGGCATTTTTACGAAAGAAATTCAGAGCATTGACCTTGTAATGTACGATGGATGCACTTTGAAGCGCCTCGTATAATGTTTGTACGCGTCGAGTTTGTGCAGTGAAATAACCTTGTACCGATGCTTTACGATTGGGTGCTGGTTGAATTAGAATAGCAATTCAGATCTCTCATCATTGTTAAGGAAAAAGGGAAAAAATATGTATATAAAGCATCCGAGAGATGAATCGAGTACGTAGAGGGTCACGATTGCCACGTCTTGTCGGACGATCCAGAAGAAGTTGATACGAACGTACCATATGAGAGAGAGAATACTCCCAACATCCCTGCGGGCGTACAACTCTGTTCTTGCTTTCAGTACGGATAAGGCGTGAGGTTCGAGGAATACGAGGTAATTGTCTGAGATAATGATCGTACACATTGCATAGATCCGCAATGCTTCACGGATCTCGGCACATTTGAATACCGCCGATATTAATGCGGAATCGCATTTACACATCGCCGATAATGAGTTAAAGACCAAACGGAAAAACGACGAGAGGGAGAATCTGAAACAACGGGTGATGGGATCGTAATCGCGAGCGGTTTCACGCATGAATGATGAGATTCGAAAGCGGCTTCTCTCGCATAAAATTACTAAATCGCTCGATAATTATAGAGCGTCATTTTCCATGCTCGATAATGTCCCGCGGGACAACGTCGGGTTAATCGTTTCTCCACGGAGGAGCCCGCGGGTCACGGGTTAAACGGGTCCGTCCTGCGACAGGACCTTCGGGATACGGTTCCTCGGTTGGGATGCGCGCACCGCGGGCCTATGGATTCCCGTGATAAAGTGCTCATAATGTTTTTAACGAGTAAGCCGCGCGCGGGCGCGCTCGCGCGTAATCTTATAATTCGGCCATGGGCTCCGGCCCCGTGGTATTTCGAGAGTGGATATAATGATTCGATGATTATGCGGCCATATCTCACCCACGGCTCCGTCCCGGAGATACAGCCGGTGAGGAGATCACCGCGCCGTTCGTACGGATGGAAACAATGTCGGCGGACCCTCCCACGCCGCGTACACGGACTGTACCACGGCGAGCCGGAGTAATTCCCCCAATTATAAAATTATTATCCTGCGGTTGGCACCCCCGGGCAACACGCGGGCCAGGCCTCCGCTCTTCTCTCTCTCTCTCTCTTTCTCTCTCGTCCTCATTCGCCATGTTCTCCATATTCACCGCTCCTCTCTCCTTATTCTCCCTTTCCGCCGCTCATTCCCTCCTGCCGTCTTCCTATCTGTCCGGTTCTCGTCGATCCTCGTTGATTGTCCGACAAGACGAAGACGTGTGCACTCACTTCGTGATGCGCTAGAACGCACGATTCGGAACAGATCGCCGGAAGCGTTTCTCTCAATCTTGTGTTTTCTCCAAAGAGAGTAAAGAACGTACTAATTCTTTCGATATATCGCGTGAGATTAAAAATCTTAATCTTTCCTTCGTACTTCTTTAAAAAATGTAATTATATACATATATACATATATACTTGAGAAACTGTCAGGTAGATTTTTAATGATCTTTCGAGATTTAAATTGCTACAGATTACGGCAGAAAGATGAGAAGAACTATTTTCATATTTATATTTGTGTAAATTGTATGATATTTTTCCGTTTGAACATTTGAAAAGTACGCTCTTCTTTCGTTGCTACTTTCATCGAGACAGATCAAGATAGTGTTGTTAAGGAGCCATTTGTAGAAAAATTTATAACTGTCGTTAGAGAGAAGATCGTGCGTGGAGGGGTGAAAAATAAATAAATATAGCGGNAGCATAACCCTTGTGTACGGTTGGACCTTTCTTAAGTCGAGCTCGTTCATAATCTCACTGGCGGCTGCCCCTGACTTTAACCGAGCAGCGCCTCTGTTTGTGTTCTATCGTGTGTAACAGCGTGTGGATACGTGCGTGAAATTTCGACAGAAAAGCGGGATACTCGAAGCCACACGGTTTCTATTAAAGGGTGACGACTGCAGATGATATAAGTATCGTGAGTCTTCCGTGAAATATCGTCGGGCGATGTTGACACCATAAAATGGAATATACATTTGTAGAATTTTATTTAATTTGAACAATCCTGCATTAAAATATGCCCAGATAACAACGAAAGGTAAAAAATCGCTATGACATTCATAATATNAAATTATTTATTTATCAGAAAGTAGGCTCGTTTAAGATATAGATTGCTCGTTCTGTAAATTTTATACAGTAAATTTGGCCAAGAGAGCATTAAAAATAACTAGCAATCTTTCAAAGCAGCACGATTGTGCTGAATGTACGCTGCATTTATTTTGCATGTTAATAAGGAGGATGCATCAAAGATATAAGTATAGCAATCGCGGGCCGCGAGGAATCGATAAGATCGATGAAAGAAGCACGATGAGGGAACACGAGTATCCGAATACCGAATCGAGAAGATTTTGGTGCCCGCAGCGGGATCCCGGAAATTAGCGATCTGTGCTCGTCGAGAAGGACCACGGTCCGTCACGTTCGTGAACCATTAGTCTCCTCTCGCCCAGACCTCTCTAGCGAGAAGGGCGGAGAGACAGAGAGACAGAGAGAGAGAAAGAGTGCGCGCCGGGGAGAGCCGGTGAAAAAGTCAAGAGGGAGAACGATCTCCGTGGGTGGGGTGGTCCCACCAGCAAGTTAAAAGGACAAGAATGTTTGACAGCCATTTTTCAGTAATCACGCTGAGTTAGTTATCGATCGCAGGGATCTCTCTCTTTCCTTCTCTCTTCCTCTCTTTCTCAACTCGGTCCACCATCCTTGACAACCCCCTCGTAGCGGTCCAATCTCAAGCGGTCATTCTTCGTTTTCTATTTCTCATCGCGCGCTCCCGATGAAGAGAGAAGTTATCTCTCATCTTCTCCTTCTCGCACGCATCTCCTCTCACCTTCGATATCGAAAATCTCGCGACGCAGAGAATCTCTCTCTCTGCCTCTCTTTCTTATTTCTCTCTTTCCTTCTCTCACTTCATTTCTGGCATCGGTGGTCACCAAGTCTGATGAACCTAATCCGAGCCTATCCTTTAATGCCGACGCATTGTGCGTCTAGTTAGCAGCGGGGATCGCCCGGCGCGTCATCGTGATTCATTTTTTACTTCCACGAAAAGTTTCTTGATTGATCGGAAATTAGGGAGCTTAAGTGCCATCCTGAGACCGCGACATGTTCCACAGAGGAGTGTAATCGATCACTGAAGAATGAGGTATCACTCTCGGCCCTTTGACTCCATTGGCAAATGTATACGATGTCGTTGACCAATTGTACTCCCTTTTAATGACAGATATCAATATGGCGAGTAAAACGATGTTTGCAAGATGTTCGATATTCGCAAGATTGTAGCGAGCGCAACTGCTTTCAAGTGCACAAGACTTATAGTTAATCATTTATGATGTATGATAGGTTCAAAGATGTAACGCCATTTTTGTGTTACTATTGAATGTACATGATAAGTAACTGTCAACTTTATAATACAACGCAACTGAATTCTTAAATACAAAAATAGAACGTCCTGTTTTTATTTATAATATATAAAAAATTATTAAACTCGCGAATTTTTTTCTCTTTTTAACTATTATCAGTCATTAAAAAAGAAGAACGCTATAGAAGAAACCCATCTAAATTCTAAACGCTTCTTTCACACGTATATGTTGTTTTATTTTTAAATTCCTACGCGGTAATATGTTGCGCGAATTCCAACGGGAGTGCTAATCGGCGAGACGGATTTTCGACCCCCCTGAAGAAAGTAAAGCGGAACGATTAGACGAAGTTGCTTGTGTGAATCGCTCCATATAAATTTCTCTCCGTTTGCAATTTTCGGTTTTAGCGAACGCTTCGATCCTGTCGGCCGATTGAAGAGCGAAACCTCGGCACTCGTCGCGGATGATGGCCGCCTTTGCCGCTCGATTACCCATAAATCTGCGCTAAAGGTTTGAGGCCGGCGACTTAAATGACGGACTCGTCTTCCTTCCTTTCCTTCCTGCGGCTGCGGCTCAACAACGGTATCGCCTTGAGCGACCGCGGGTGGAACGCAAAGTGGCCCGGTGGATCGCGCATTTTTGCGCTCCTCGCCTGTACGTAATTACTGAAATTTTTTAAACGCTGGTTATTTTCGGGAAGACCGTAGTAAATCGTTTCGGATCCAGCCCACCGATTTGTGATTTATCTCCATCTCTGCGTATAACGCACGTCCACTGATGTCTGTGCTTTTGTTGCTCGCTGCTCCGATATCCGGGACTTTTACTGCCCCGTAAGTCTTGTACGTTCTAACAATAGCAGCGTCATCTTATACCAGCTATCATTAATGTACAGGCAAAATGCGCATGGTATTTATAAATTATTCGAAATTACACGCTCTCTTTAAATTCCGAAAGTGAAAAATATAAATCTTTGTAAAAATAATTGACTTTAAAGAATATTGCTAAATATTTCATAAATCTCATTTAACGTGGCAATGTTTCTCAACGAATGATAACCGATCTAAAAATATACACGAAGGTGTTCATCCTACAACGCGATGTTTTATGCAAACATCTGTTAAGTCGCATTTATTACAGCTATTTTTTCACGGTTGCTCGCTTCGTCCACATTAAAAATTCCTGATCATCCATTCTTTCTATTTACGGGCAGACATATTCTCTACATATTCTCTCTTCGTCACGATGAATTTATTGTAATCTCAAGCCCAACATTCCCCAAGTAAATCCAAGTAATGTAGCGTCCTGTCGAAAGTATCACCTCTGCTCTGCATTCGTTTCCTACATTCTCCGTTTCCCCGCATGAGTCAAGGAGAGTCGATCACACGCAAGGTCTTGCAATTAACGAATCAGATACGGCGCGACATCAAAAAGACAAATGATCCCGGCGAGATGGGAGCGGATAAATGCGTCCTTTTTTCTCCTGACCTCCCACCCTCCCTCGCCTCTTCGCAGCGTGCTCGCGCTTGACGAGTATGAATCGGGGATCTGATAACCGAAGAAACGGTTCGAGCGTCCGGAGCGAGGGCCCGTGAGGGGAGATGGCGGACGGAGAGAAGCCAGAGAACCAAGTGAGGGATCGGTAGAGAGAAGGGAGACAAGCCAGAGATAGGGGAGGGAAAGGGAGAAGGGAAGGTGGATGAGTATGAAAATTATTCTCTGGATGCGCGTACGGGGCGCACACTTGTCAAGATGGCGCATGGAATTAATTAAATTAAGCCCGCACCTCCCTCGGAGAAGGTAACCCGAGCGAGCCCGACCGAGACGACGAACGTCGAGCAGATCGACGGTGGAAGAGAGACATGAACGGATAGAGGGACGAAGAGAAGCGGGAGAAGACCGAGAGGGATCTTCGGTTCGACATCGAGTGCAAGTCATTCCAGTCATTGGTCGCTCCATAGGAATCCTGGACGCGTGTGTGCGAACGCGAGCGCATACATCCCAACGAGTACATGCTCGCTCGCGCGCTCGTGTGGGTGGACGAGGTGTGTTTTGACGTTTGCCCTCACGCCGGGTATTCTCGTACCTTCGATGCCGTTGTGTTGGAATTCGAGACGCGCGAAACTCTCCCGCAACCGGGTTGAATTCGCGGATTTTTATGTAGGCCGACCATCAAGTTCAGCCGCTACTATGTGTACGATCGATCGACTGTTCAGAGTAAATCACAAAAGCTATAATTTCATATACATGTAAAGAATTATTAATTTTTTTTTTAAGTTGCTTAGAGATGTTTGAAAAAGATTGCCAATCTTTAATCAATGATTCGAAGAATATTGCAACGTTTCTGCTTAAAATTTAATTTCAAAGTAGAATGTTCTATAAACAATATCAAAGTTTCGAAAAATGTTGAACTTGGTATCCATTTAATAGTAACTTTTAGAAATAAAAGAATAGAAGCAAATATGAAAGTTTGTGTAATATTTGCTGGTAGCATATTTATTTCAAAATGTGTCTTTCGAGAGTGGCTCTTGACGGTATTTCTAAAAAACGAATACTCACTAATGTGTCAGTCATATGAGGAACTGTCGATTCTAATTCTCGGTATGTCAATGTTCGAAAATTTTCGACGATGCTGAACAAAAGAGCGTGGCTCGCGGGCAACAGCAAGACATGTCCACAAACTGATACGTGTGCGCGAGGTTTCGTCCGTCACAAGAGACAGAGTAATAAAAAGATGAGGGACTTAAAGAACGGGCGAGAAGGACGAGCGAAGGGCCGGTCCTGAAATATTGCAGTTAGGTGGTACGTACGTACCTGAGCAGTGCCGGCTTGTTGACACTTGGCCCCTGGGCCGCTAAATCGCTTTGGAGTTAAGCATCCGCAGGCCTAAACGTCTCTCCCCTGCGGAGTCAGGGAATAACGCGAAAAAGAGAGAGCAACGCAACGCGGCTGTGGAACGCGCTCGAAGAAACACTCCGCGGCATCTCTCTCTTCCTCTCGTCTCCTTCTCTCGTCTCGTTTCCAGTCCGACGAAGAGAGGAGACAGAACGAAGAAGGCGAGCGCGAGTGGAACGGCGAATCTGCAGGATAAAGGATGCAAATGCTCGCGCCGACCATCAAAATCTAATTAACCAACGAAAGAACGAGCCCGGGCGAAAGCCAAAAAGATTCGAGGAAGAAAAAGGCGAGACTGTGGGGCGCAAGCGGGAGGTTTAGCGGTTCGAAGGTGTCAGAGACCGGTAAGGTTCGCTTATGCATATGCCAGGTTTCCTCCACCTACTACTCATCCCCCCCCCCCCTTTCTCCTTCCGCTTCCATCGCCTGCAACTTCTTCGTCCGGACTCGCGAATGGGGGTGAGAGGACCAGAGCAAGGAAATCTCTATAGCAAACGTCGTTACGAGCCGGGTTTATGTCGCTCGCCGCATATAACATTCGGCAGAACCGAAATTCGTCGGCGTGTAGCGGGAGCCCTAAATTATCCGCGTTCACTTTCAGAAGAAACGTGGAACGGAATCGTGAGTATCCGGGCCCTCGTGAGCTTCTTTATTGACGCTTTATTATTACGCCGGGCTTTGAAATTGCTCAACGATCTTCTTACGATCGATTGCTCCTCGGGAGAACATGCAAAAGGAAAGAGAAATCGAGGTATTAAAGAGAAATCAAACTCAACGCGTTGTGCGCGAAAGAGAGCCGGTGCATCTCTTCGATTAGCTGAAGAGTCCAAAATATCACGGCAAATCCGTGAGCGGGGATAATGATCAATTGTGCCGATCGAATTGGTCGCGCATTTAGATTCGCTAACCCGCTCCGAGCTAAATTGAATTTGGCCGCGGCAAAAAAGTACTAACTTCATCGATCTCGGGAGTGTCGAAGATGAGTCGGAGTGCGCGCGCGGCGCGTCCGAAGGTGATTCGAAAAAGAGCTCCGGGGCCTTGGGTTAAATGCCAATCGAGCTGGAGCATTATGGGTAGAAGGCCCCGGAGCTAAAGGGCCCGGGAGAGAGACCACGTGATATCGCGTCTGCGTTGTGTGTTACACGTTAGCGTGAGTGGTTGTTGGTTTATTAAGGTTATTGATGCGAGATCAGATCTACAGTCGGATTAGTCAGGGCTGGGTTCTGATTCCTACCCGTCTACTCTCCATGCTCTTTTTCGCCCTCTCCCACCTCGCGCCCGTCTTATTACACGTGCCCTCATCTTGTATTTACCTTGCTCCTCTCACTCCCACGCGAAGATAAGTCTAGACATCAACCTCTCGTCAATAGACGCGTCTACATTGCGATCGGTAAGGATCCAACGTTCTTTGTATGCAATCGGAGATTCATGTATCTTTCTATGCAAAGAAATCTTTAATAGAATTAATGTATATTTTTATTTTTCTTTATTATTCTTCCATCTCATTTTTTCTTTACTTTTTCGAAGAAACTCTTTAGAGAATTTACATAACACGGGCATTCATAAAAATAAAAACATTTTCAAACTTTTTTTAAACGTACCTAAAATATCTTTAAGACCTTTGTATTTCTATGCCGCTTGGAAAGACAGATGGAATAATTTTTCGACGTGAAACATTAATATAAAAAGCTAAAACGACTTTAGTTTATTTGTTCATTTATGTTCCGATTATTCAGGCAGATCGATTAAATCGCAGGAGCAAAGATCGTTTCTTCAATAAAAAGGAATTTTGCGCGAGGGTCCAGTCCCTTTTCGGTGTCGGGATCTGGGACCAGGTAAACTGGCCAATCGAAGATCGAAGTAGTTTCTGATGTCAACGACTGCGACCTCCAACGTCTACCGCGGTCTGTTTTCAGGGATAATTCGCGATTCGTGTTGATCGTAATTCTTCTTTCTCTTTCATCGTCCTATCCGCCCCTCCGCTTGCGAGGCCACTCGCGCTTGCGTCTCTGCCCGGAATTACAGGCGGATTTACAAGGAGCGGCGGATTTACAAGCCAACCAAGAGTGGCCTTTCCTGTTCGTCGCGCCGAGTCCTGAAATCGTCGGAAAGTACCGAAAAAGCGGACCGCGCACGGAGCGCAGGCGGAATGCTCGGAAGAAACGACCGATTATTTCGATACATCGCTAGGGACGATACAAAGACATACTAAGCGTGATCAGGTCGATGGTGGGTATATTAGCTTGCAGGCAGCAAGCTTATGTATGGAACGAAACGCAACTCTTATAATCGCTCAATTTTTTCATCGCGCTTATTATAATTAAGTTGTGAAATTGGATTAAATGAAATCTGTCAAACAAGAAAATTAACTAAACGCATCATGATAAATCCGATTTATAGGAATGATAGGAAAAATATTCTCTTTGACGCGATGTATAGAGGGATACTCGCGACGGGGGTACTCTTTCACTCGGCCAATTCCGAGAGGAATTCGGTTCGAAGAGCTCAGCTTATCCTAGTGGACCGTAGACACCGCGGAAGATCGGTTTGGGGGGAGCCCAGTGACTCCCGGCATAAAGTAAAAATTCACTTTCGGCCGCAATAAAAGTTCGGGAGCGCGCGATACACGATGTGTGCATCGCGTCGAGCGCAATCCTCCGGCAACGAAAAGACATTAAAGTGTCGAGACACGCCCTGGAATTTGGTCAATAACGTACCTCTCTCCTCTCCCGCGTTCTCTCCGGTCTCGCCCTCTTTCTCCCGTTCTCGCGCGAGATACGTCGACATTATCGCGGCGGAGACCCGGTACAGTCGCGGGCATCCTAAAACAACAATGGAGGCATTAAGATGATCTACGGCCGAGTCGCTTGACCCTCTGATTCAAAAAAGGTATTCGAATCCATTCGAGAAAGAGAGCGCCGACCGGTGACGTCAGGTGGGAGAAGGAGCGAGCGAGCGGGAGAAAAAGAACGAGAAGGGTCTCCTCGCGGCGTTCGTGTGGGTGTCAGCTTAATGTTCCCGGTCCGAGTGTGGGTGACCATCGTGTGTCGAGTGTGAGTCGAGGTTTTAAGTTCCTTCTCATACGGCCCGCGCGAGCGCACTTTCGAGCCTGATTAAATATATATTAGGAGCGAGAGGAGAGAGAGAAAGAGAGAGAGAGAAGAGCGCGTGAGGAGGCGCGAGGGAAGTGGGGAACTGACTCACGGCGGGGGGTGTGGTATTTTTTCAAGAGGGCGAGCAAGTGGGGCCCCATGGTCAAAGGGTGCGGTCGGTACCAAATCCCTGCGAGAAATGCGATGACGCTCTCGCGGGTCTAAGATACTATATTGTTAATGAAAAATATTTAATCATATTCATTCCATCTTTATCGAATCACTTTTCATAATCTCCGGTTCTCCGTTTCTTCAGCCTTATTTATTTGATTATTTTATCTCTTTCGTGTTCAATTATTTGTATGATTACCGATTCGAAAAATTATCTTAAAACACGATGTTTTACATTACAATAACTTATCACTTCCTGAGCTGAACCTGGCTAAACTTTTCATGTTTAAGATCGTGCTACATGCTGGAGAGATTAAGAGACGTAAAATATTGCGATGCATATTCCTGGCAATGTTCTATCAAGGGGTAAGGTAAATCTTGATTTCTCAACAACAGCCGCAGGACGAACGAATATGAAGGAATCTCACGATCAGTTACGAAATCAGAAACTCCCGCGGGAATGTTTCAGACAGGTTGGTCGTCGTTACCAAGGTCGAAACCGAACCGCCCTACGGATGATGTCCAGACCAGATCCTGCCATTACGATCGGCTCATTAGGTAGCCAAACATTTTCACGGACACCCGGTAGCGCGTTAATGACTGATGACCGGAAAACGCGAGCAGAAGACCTAACTACTAAACGAGACTACCTGGAATAGTAGCTTTCTTCCTGCTCCTTGTTTATTCGTCCTTTCGCCCTGTCTACTGTCTTTAGTTCTTAGTTCCATATCGATGCTTGTCGACCCTTATTAATGAGCCGAAGATAAATTCGGAGACGCGATACAACCGACGCTGCTTGGGGGAGCGCCTTTCTCATATTTCCGAGCAGGGATGGGACGAAAGTGCGGTGAAGGGTGATCTACATCATTAGAATTAACGAGAGCCCACCGATCTCTTAATGGATACGCACAAGTGGCAACGAATGTTTTATCCGGGTGACTTATTACTCTCACAGGGTAAACGCATCGGTCCATCTAAGAGAGTCTTTCAACCTCTGGATAGTCCTGATGTTCATGTTCAATCGAATGAATGACGTTAATCTAACGAGGTATAGAAATGTCCGCGTGATACGACAAATTTAATATTACCGATTTTGATGTTATTGTCTATTATATATATATATATATATATACCATGCAAAATTTTATTCCATAAATACAGACTAAAATATAAATAACTTGAAAGAAAGTAAGATTTCATTTAGCCTCTTATTTATAAATGTGTTTGTCGTTTGTAAAAATTTATGTGAAATATAAAAATTTTTAATTTCAATGCTTTTTCGACACGCAATATTGTATGACAATGTTACATTCACGAGTAATTATTATCGTGTCGAAAATGGAGATGGCAAGGGGATGTGCAGGACAGCAGGGGAGGCATTGTAACGAGACTGGCAGAGATAAGTCATAATAGTGGCTCACTCGATGTTGTTAGGAGTCAACAGAGGATCGCGCCGAGATAGCGCGTTAATGCACGCATTTATTTGAAATATTAAACCTCGAGGAACGGAGAAAGAAGAAGAGAGTGTGCCCGCTTGCTCCGCGAGGTCGGGCCGTGTTAAGAGGGGAGACACGAGAAGGGACAATTATAAATGATGATAATTAGCAAAGATCTTAACCGGTCACTCCGTGACTTTACAGTTGTAATCGTGCGCATCAAGAGACTACACTCTGGATCTCTCTACAAGGTGATTTTACGATAGCTATGTCGTGGAATTTAAAAACTTATCAGCTAATCTACTGAAATGTTATAGAGATAAAATTTACTTTTTAAAAATATATTTAAATGACAGTTTGATTCCTTAATTATTCAAAACAAGTTGTAATTTACAAGAAGAAATTGAGTTTCTCCGTCTTTGGAATTCTATATATATATATTTTTTTTCTATAAAATATATATAATTCTATCATCCAAATAAATATTTCACGATGATAAAAAATGATTATGCTAATGAAAGAAGAGAATTTTAATCTTAAATATATCCGCCCGATTTCGATTAGCGAAAGGTCTGAAGAATTTGATCTCATCCTGCGGCAAGAACCGTTTCAATCCGATGTGCAAAAGGAACAATCTCTCTCTCTCTCAAAGACACACACTGATTGTTTCTCTCTCGCCTATGTGTTACACCTACCTAAGAAGAAATCTCAGACAACCGTTGATCGAATCAACACCGACTAACAGAGTGATACCACAAACTCACTCTCTCCCTTTTCTTCTTCTTCTCTTTCTCCTCCTAATTATTAATGTTCTCGAGCACGCGGAGATAAACCTCAGAATCATCGTCGAAGTATTCAAAGCCTTCTCGCTCGGCCTCTCGTTATTGAATATGAATGATTAATTAAGAACATCTCACAATCCGCCAGCTCGTCATTCGATCCCTCCTCTCTCTAAAAACAAACTTTGAATACTATGTATTTGATATTGTATGATGGCTGCGTAGGAAATGAATATTTGATATTGGAAGATAATATAAAGAGATGTGTAAAATGTAAATACATATATAAATGAATAATGCATTGTCCATTTATGAGAAAATTATAATATTTGATTTTCTGTAAGAACAAATATGCGATTACAGTATATTAAAATAATAATATAATTCTCACTCTTGAATTTACAAAATTTAAATATTTATATATTACTAATATCTCAGTTAAGTTAAAATGACGTACGTTGTCATCAGTTTACATGATGTATTCAATTAATTTCATTATTCTGAAATAATGAAATTTCTACATGGCTGCAAAAAAATCGTGAGAAATGATTGAAAATAAGATATTCCCGCGGCAAACAAATACTGTCAGGTGTGTCAGTGTTTCAATTACAACAAACCGAATCCACCTCGACGAGCTGCTCGTCGAGGTCAGAACCCGATTCCTCTCGGAGTGTTATCATCGATTTCAATTATACATATCGATCCGCGTGCATTCGACGTGCGCACAGGCCCCTTTGTTCATTTCCACACGTCGAAAGAGTTCATCTCCGTAGACCTTTGCTACAATGACTTGAGGAGAGAGGAAAAAAAGAGCCGGCAACACAACAGAGCCAACTGATACAATATTCATTTACTGCTGCGTGTGTCTATGCTTCATAATGTCACGGCGGGGGGATCGAGGGGCGAGATGAGGCAAAAAGAGACAGAGAAAGAGAGTTGCATTCAAATGAAGGAATGCCGGGGGCGGTGGGATGGGGTGGGGTAGGTGGGACTCCAGGATGACACTTCTCGTAGGTGATTTATACCCGCTGGTCGAATGACCATCATCTCGTGGAAAGATCTACAGGATCTCCGAGGCGCTTAGTTAGTCGCTGAACGAAGGATAGTTAGTCCCTACGATGGGCAGCACACGGGCGAATGTGAAGGTGAATGAGGGGGGGGGGGGATAGTACGACAGGGACTTAACGTATAATAGAGGCCTTATGTAATCTGAAACATATAATTCCGCCATACTCTCGTTACTCCCATCTAGAATCACCGTTTGTTTAATCGCCGACATTCACTGCATTGTTACGAAATCGGCCGGCTGGACCGAGGCATCTAATTGTAAGAGGTTCGCGGATGAGAAAAAATTATATCTGAACGCGAATATAATAATTACACTGCGCCCGCTTTCGACATGAGAAAGTAAATGAGAAAGTAAAAATCGGATGTATTCAGGGGGAACGATCGATTGTGCGGCGTAAAATCACCTCCCGCAGACGAAGGTGCGAGGCGCAGACGAAGGAACAAAAGCGCGTCTACGAGTGCACTCCGAGAAAGAATTAACACAATAGCTCTCGCCAACTTTGATTGGCCAGCCGACTCGCGAAGTTAAGTGCATATTCCCCGAGGCAAACAATGTTAAAATAGCACAGACGGCAATAGGTCGACCGTGGCGCGAAGTTATCCCCCTTTCTTTCTCCAGGGTAAGTATGCGTACAAGTACTCGCATTAACTGTGTAAATAGCTATTTGTCTTACGAGTGGTTGGATAAGAATTAGTGTTTTAACGCCGAGGAGACACGAAAAGAAAGAAGCGGAAATGGCGTCGCGGGTCTCAAGTATCTTCAAGTGGATTTTTGCTACTTCTCTTACTCTCTATCCATTTCCACGATTTTCTCATAAAATCCTGAAAAATTGTTGCCAACTCTACTACTCGGTAAAAGTATCTTTTAATAAAATAACCACATACGTTAATAACAATAACGGGCCGCTTAATGCACTTTCAATATAACGCGATTGATTTGTCAAGCGCGTTCAAGCGCGATGTAACTTGAGAAATTAGCGAGAAATATCGAAACAATGGAATGTCGAAACAATGTTTAAAACGACGGAAGTTATTACGCACAATATTCTGCATTGTATCTGCGGCAATTTCACGCTAGTTCCACGCTTCCCTGACCAATCGTGGAAGTCAACAAATTACTGATGCTTTTGCGAAAGAGGATTTCCAGGTGCAATAAAATAAACCATTTACATTTATGGAATAATAGTAAATCACTCAGTGCTGCTTTTAGAAATAATTTTATGCTATCCTGATGAAATGCGCAGAGTAACAAATTAAAGAAGAGTCATATCGCAACACGAATCTTTCGTTCAACTACGCGCATCAACGATTATTAATTATTAATTTCGATGCTTTCGCGATTTATTTGATACCCGGAAGGAAATTATCGAGATTTGGTGGTCGCTTAATTAATTCAATGATTAATTTAGAAAGAACTGCCTGCAAGTAGTATGTAAATTTTTAATAGTCGGCCTACATACGATTATCTCTATCTCCTTTATTAATCGACTTTTGTGATGCGACCATGTCGATCGTTAATTATATCAACTACTTTGAATATCTATCTCGTTTACTTAATGGGCAGAGGAATGCAATATTTTACGGCTCAATAAAGAAATGAATGATCAGGAAAGATAGATGAAAAGATAAATGCATCATGTTGCGAACTATTCCTTATAAAAACTCTATAAGCTATATGTATGTCTCATATATTAAGTAAAGCACCACTTTATTTCGAAATGTATAATTATCTTAATTAAGCATCGAAATCGCGTACGGTACAACAGAAATCATTTATGTGGGTGGATTAGCAATAAAGTGTTCCGCATTATAATAAATTTGCATAACGCGTACTTATTGATGCTTCAGTAGTTTTGATTGGCACGGTACCTATATCTTCACGCTTGAACGTCGACAGCAACGTTGTCAGAGAAATAGCTAGCGCGGTAGCGCAAACTAACAAATCTCGTGCTAGCAAGTGGAGTTTTGAAATCACAACAGCTTCGCGCGTTAAGGACAAAAGGATTCGAGGAACGTGAACTGTCGTCGATGTGGAGAAATGCGAGTTGAGGCTAACGAAGCTGCAGGCATATGTACACACAAAGTCAACGTCGTGAGTTCATGAACTGTGAAGAAGTAGAAGACGAAGAAGAAGATAAGAAGAAGAAGGCAACGACTACGACGAAGAAAACGGCGTTGGAGAAGAGAAGAATAGAAGAGAGAAACCGGCGCCACTCTTCGAAACGGTGCCCCGTCCGGCTCTTCGTGGTGTGCAGGCTCGCGCGCCAACTCGCGGGGGTAAACAGACGAAATTATATCGAAGAAAAATTACCTCGAGATAATAGTGATTAATGATCGGACGTGTGGGCGCGTGTGCGTGGAAACGGGTACGTGTGCGTGGCGCGTCGGTACGCCGCACCGCGCGATGCCCGGTAAAATATGATACTCGGTAAACTCTCCTCTCCACTACGCCGCTTCTCGCCCTCTCGCGCCCTTAAACGTTCCCCTATGTTGCGACTCCACTATATGCGGTCCCACCGTCGACTTTGGCGACACCGATCGCCACGGAGGACCGCGGCGATGAAAGAAGAATGCGACAAGAGCCAGACGCAGCAATCTTCTCTAATTAACACATTGAGACTAATCAGAGGTAGTTGGGTTCGGCTCCAATCGTCTAGATTTAATACTTCGCCTAAATTAATTCTTATTATTTCTGCGACTCGTACACTGCGACCAACGACATTTCACGACACGATAGACGGTGATTCGTCTTGTTGAAATGTGTTCTTTATACAATTTTTATAATGAACAAATATCAAGTCGCTATACATAAATTTTCTATAATTAAAAGTAAAGAAAAATATTTCTCTGCAATGTGACGAGGAGCATTATATAATTTCCGTAATCTATCATTATCTCAATTCATGAGCAAGACAATCACGTGAGATATAATTAGATCGATAGTAATAAGTTGCAATTTTTTTGTTTTACAAATTGATCGGCAAAGGGTTAAACGTGATTCTCGTTCTTTCCCGTTCAAGATGCTCCTCCGCGAAGTTGTCAATGACAATGACTGGTCCGCTCCCTCGACTCTCTCACCCCGCCCCAGGAAGGAGAGGTCTCGTAGTGGGGAAACTGGTTTAAATATTTTCTGGGCACGTGTTTTACATAGGTAGAGATATACCCGCTCCTCTCCACGCACGCTCGAACGTATAAGGCCCGCGTCGCTATCTCGGGTCAGATCTCGGCGGTGATCTTCAGCTCTCATTTTTTCGTACGGTCACTCCGCTATTATGCTCATCCACGAGGGACCCTCGGGAACTCGTTTGTGTACAAAAGCCCCCCCGGCCGTTATTAATTATCGCGATACGGTGTGCTCGCGAACGGAGGAAATTCGACATGGGCGAGACCCGCTTGCGCGCGAGAGATTTCCTCGCAGCGCAACACGGGAAAGGCATATTAGCAGGCATTATGATATAACGTATATTAATTCTTTATAGTCTTACATCGAATCACATTCGATATTTTAATTCATAATTTTTTACCAATAGTCAAATCGACATACAATTATAATTAAACTTTATTTATGATTTTCATAAATTTTCATGAAATTATAATATTTTCATTTACGTTAAACCCATTATTTAAATCAAATTTAAAATATACTTGACTCTTGGCTCATTTGTTAGAAATAATTTGAATCGCAAAAAGTTGATTCTTTCCCAGCATTGACGCAATATATTAACATTCGTGCGTGCATAATGCAAATAATTAATTTAAGGCACAATCAAATGCTAATATTTCTTAGAAAGCAGTACCGGCTCGTTTACTCAATTCATAACAAATATTTCATAACAATAGAATATTTCCGATATTTCTCTATTAAACATCGTTGAGTGAATCTTGAAAACAAATTTTTATCATTCAATTTATGAATTAATTTAAGTAAACATGTAAAATTATGATACAATTATATAAAAATTTTCGACACAGACACGTTATTTCTCCCAAAGCTTTATTTATATTTATATTCGATGTTTTAAAAATAAATTATTTTTCAATCAAGATTCACCTTTCATTCATGTAATAGTGTCACATTTGTGACATCGTTATGAGGAAAAAAAAGTTACTCACTGTCCCAATGAATGCTGCAATCTTTCCGCAGGATTAGACATCGTCGCCTCCGGCAGCCAAGTTCGTTCGACTCACTCGCACGATTGTATCAAAGTTAATTAGGTTAAATGCGCGATCGTCACTCGGCAGCCCCGATCGAATTTAATCACGATCGTCGCGCTTAATATTCCGCAGGTAATTGATACAATTCGAGTAGATTACGTCGCAACGTACGTGCCGCTCGCACCGAGCTTTCGTGTTTAACGAATCGACCTTCGCTAACGCACGCGCGCGCGAAAACGTTTTTTATTGATATGACGCTAAGTTCACGGGTTTTTGCGAGATGGCGGAAGCGGCAAAACTTTCCATTAAATCAATAAACGGGGGAGGGAGAGGGCTCGGTCTATTTATGATTTATTCTCACCGATCTCGTCAATTCAGCTATGCGTCGTCGTTACTCATATTTACATACGGTTAGTGGCGTAAACAAAGCGAAGCGAAGTTTACTAGCCGCGTCCTTAATTGGACCCGGGTCGTTCCGAGCCCGTGTTCGCGAGCGAAACAAGTGGTAACAAACGAGCGTGAATTTGCCGTCGGTACGCGATTTAAGTCGCGACACTTTTCGATCGAAGCGGGGAGATTAGTGATCAAGAACGGACGTATCTTCTTTCGTTCGATCTTGAACGAGGCAGTAGAGCAGCCTTCTGAAAACAGTTACAAATAGTTTTCTCTCTCTCTCTCTCTTTCTCGCCATTACGCCGTTGGCCACAAGGGGCCTATAATATACAATATTTACGTACCCGTTGATGCTCATGAATTGATACGAGAAGTGTTGCGAGAAGAATATCACGTCGATCGACAAGATTGCACGCTGCGAGTCTGCGGAACTTGCACCCGCGAAACGCGATTAAAACCTAAAACCCGAAGCGGCCGAAAAAAGACGCGACTGCGAACGTTTTGCCACTAACAGGGCAAAGGCGAATCAAAAAACTAGCCGGCTCGTTCGCGGAAGCGCGAGTACGCCGCGTCGGTGCAGCTGGCGCCATCTGTCGCGGCGGACGCGAACCGAGGTCGCGCTCGCGCCGGGCATGACGTCAGTTCGTTCGTTTGCCGTGTAAAAATTTACCGGGCCGCGGAGCTGCCAGTTTCGAAAATTATTCCCGGCGAATTTCGCGATCGCGTCCGAAATACTCGTCGCAACGCAGAACTCTTGGTCGGTCACGTCGATTTGACGAGTCGCAGGCGCGGTGAGTGGCAGTTTATCTCGCATCGCAACGCCACAGTTGCGCTCCGCGCCGAACGTAACGGTTCTCCTCAGATTCGATCTCGAGATTCACTTGTCCGTCGCGTAGGATATCATTACGGACACACAAATGTTGAATATCGCATATCGTCGAGTGTAAGATAATACGGGCTTTGCTACAGACACCGACACTGTAAGATCGCATTCAGTCGCATCAATGTTAATTATAACCTCACGGCGAGGGAACGGCGAGGGCGGCAGGGGGGGAGGGAGGGAGATGGGGGAAGGATAGAAAATGTATCAATTACTTAACCTGCATATATGTATATTCGCTTATATTGTTATCTAAATCATCGAAATTATGTCAGTTTATGTCCATTTCTATCAATGTAGAATTAATTGATTAGTTGAAATTAATTAAAAGAACCATTAATTAATTTTTTTTTACTTTTTGTCTTTTTTCTAATTGTAGGAATTAAAGAGAATCTTGTTCTAAGATAAAAATTTATTGAATCGAGATTAAAATTAAGCTACATTGATAGAAATTAGTTGTTATTGAATACGCTGCGTTGGGCAGCTATTGCACAATTACGTAGCAAATCGTCACCAATTAACATAATCAATTCCGATTTATTCAATATAACGCGTGCGAGATATTCTTTATGGACGGAATATGCCGACTTTTGTGTCATAACTATGAGCTTCAAAATTTTTTTAATTATAACGCGCACATAACACAAAAGTTTTAGATGGGAGAAGAGAAGAGAGGGGGAAGATTTCTTGGACGATGGATTTCGAGCTTGTTGAAAGCAGCCCCCGATCGCAGCAGCTGCGACACGGCTTAACGTTTCCGAATAATGTCCTGGAGCTGCTAGGAAATGGCTAGCTGCTGTCATTAAGAACCGGAGCGCGAACGACGTTTCGCCCGGATAAATATTTGAAATGTTTCCCTGACGATCTTGAGAAGTTCATTACAGAGGATTACATGACTCATATCGACGACTTAGAATTCACCTTTCGCGCCGGAAGGCGCCGATCACAGTCTTTGCAGACTGATTCGAATACGGCAAATTAGTTCGCTAGTCCTCTCGCTTTCAATACTCCCCCCTCTTCCTCTCTCTCTCTCTCTCACTCTCTCTCTCTCTCGCTTTCGTAATCGTGGTCTTCTTCCGCGTCTTCCGACTTAATTTCCGGTTCTCCTCGCGATCGTTTAAAGTTCCTCGCGTTTAAGCCGAATACTCAGAAGTTTCACCGTAAAAATGACGCGGGCATTACGCGGAATAAATGATCGCATGCTAATAAGGAAAAAAGTAACGGACATTAACTAAAAGAAGCGCGAATGGCGAAACGAGGTCTCTCGAGTAAATAGCGGGAAAAATAAACAACGTCGTTATTCAGAAAGGAACGACGAGAGAATCGCCATTCTTTCCTCGCCAAGAATCGGTGACTTTTTTTCCGGGTAATGAGGGTTTCATTAATAACGCGGAGGAAATCGCGAAAAGCGGAGACGCGAGCGGCGTCTATGAAAGCTGCACTATTGAGAATTTCTGTCATCACGATACACGAGGAGCCTTTCTCATTTGCCAAGATGTTAACATTGCGCGCGCGCGCGCTCGTACACACGTAGGAAATGCACGAACGTATTGTAGTATTGTACGTGTGGGCTCGAATTCGGCTCGGTTAAAATTAGCATCCCGGGATGCTATAGGACAACGCCGTCAGGGTAATGGGCGTTTAAGGCTTAATGTATGCATTGAAAACTATTAGGTATTCAAATACTCGGATTGCATTACGCCGTACTATAATACCTGACTTCCTCCGGTGGCCGACGCCGGCGAAATTGCCACTATTATTCTTATTATATTTTATTTATTAGCCACGCCAGCCTTAATCCACCTTAATGGCATCGGCGCGAGTCGAGACATTGTCCCACGAACAAAAGACGCGCCCTGTAAAAGTATATTCTTTTTTTTTTACATAGCTACTCTGTCACGAAATTGAAAACTGACTACTCGTTTGAGATTCGACTCATGTTATATTCTCTTTTGAGTTGAAAATATATGTTGCAAAAAATATGCAGACGCTGTATGTACATACGCAACGTTGAATCGTGCTGTAAAAGTAGCGATCGAAATGAATCAAGTAGATTAATCAATTTTATCAATCGCGAATCATTCATGAAAGTAAAAAGATTTGGAAAAAATTCAAATTTCAACCGAGTATCAAATTCGCATACCACGTCTTTTTCGAGCGCCCCACCGCGTGCAGCTATAATAATTCAAGATCCGATCCGCGAAAGGTGCAACGAAATCAATCCCGCAATTTCGCCGTAAATGCGTTCAATTAACACGACCAGCGGGGGCACCGTGCTACCGTCAATACGAAGGTCTTCGATTTTTACGGAGCCCTTTGATGCGAGCAAGTTCGATTCGATTCGCCGTTACAAAACTCGTTACACGACGGCCGCTGTACCGAGACTTCTTACAAGACAGTGGCCGTGCTCGATGGCGAAGAAGGCGTTTCGCTTCATTAGCGATAAGCCCTTTTTCCTCTTCATCGCCGTTCCGACGAGTTTTTCTGCACCGCGCGTTTTTGACTCGCCCGCCTCATGACTTTATGGGCTTATATGCGCATTCCTCGTTGATCGCTCGAAACCAGGTGCGGTATTATCATTAAGGATAAATCACTCCCGCAGATGCAACCTCGTACATGCTCAATGTATGCGATAAAGTTAACTTATTGGGCGTTGGATTATTTTCGCCGTGTTGTATTAAGTTGCACACACCTCGATTCCGCCAAAATTGAATGTTTCTTTATTGTTAAATTATACCAAGAGTAAAGTGATTCTTCAAATTATTCGGAATTGTTACAAGTTAACATGAATTTCAAACTTTAAATATCTTGTGCGGATCTTTTACTAAAAAATATTTATATTAAATAATAGCGTATAATAAATATATTTAAAAAATATATTTTATTTACGATACTCTTCTACATAAAATTTCGTCTTGATGACAGTTTTTAGTTCTTCGAATTCTTTGTGTTTCTAAAGATTTGTCTTTCTCTGTTCTTGTTTATTCAAAGCACTTAAAGAAAACGCCGACTAGCATACCGAGAGATCTCGCAATCGAGAAAGTTTGTTTGTCCTCCGAATTAATTACGCAAATCTTCGCGGAAGGACGCTATTCCAAAGAAATCTCGTAACATCAGGTCGGATCCTTTACCTCCGGCGTACCCTTGGCACTCGCCGCTGACTTAATTAATTGCAAGCCTCGATATTTTAACGGTTCTATTATTAGCATCAGGAAATCTTTTTTCTTTGGTTAATGGATAAATCAATCGCATTTTGTAAAATACTATATGTTTAATATAATTACAAAACAGTAAAGTATTAAAGTAAGCAACGCATGTTGTTATTAAAGTAACGTTATTTTTTTTAATGATTATGAATGCATCATGTATATCACTATGAATTATTAATTATAAAATTTTTTTTTTTTAAATTTATGTATATATTACTTATAATTCATTTTTTAAAATTATATTTATCAAATGCTAGAAAAGGCGTAGAACAGCAATTGTTATAAATATTCGCCGTATCAATGCAATCTTAACGTCACTGAATTTTATCATTAACTTAATTCTTTTGCATTCGCGTTTGTAAACACGTAGTGATCGTGAATCGTAGACAAATCGTTCCGATCGGAGAATCAAACAAAGGACCGCGACACAAGGACGGGATCCCTTCACCCTTTCCCCCCATCTCCCGGAGAAACGTATCGAACGGTTTGGCAACAAACGGGATCCCGGTCGGGTCGGCAATTAATTTCGCGCGAATTCGGCGAACGAGTTCTGCGGGATCGTGTCTGGAAGGGATTCCCGAAACCGAGAACCTCGGATATCGGACCCGGGCGCTCTTTTCTGGGAGAGCCGCTCTTTTCCGCCCGACGCCGCTCTAATTAATAACGGATCGGCGCCTCAACCCTCCCCTACCGGATACAGCGCGGTCAGAAACGAGCGAACAAACGAACGATCGACCGACCGTTTGGGTCCGATTTAAATTGAACCGTTCGAAACAAAGGGGGCGGCCGAGAAAGCACGCGAAATTAAACAACCTGCAATATCTCGGGGCCGCCCGCGCGAGCCACCCCACAAAGGCGCGTTCACACCCGATTAGGCGCACACCGTCCACACACCCGGCAGCGCTCGAGAGGGAGGACGGATGCCTGTCGAATGTGCCGGTGTAACGGAGGAATGTCTAATAAACGAACGTGCCTCCTACGCGTAGCCACTTCAAGTATCGGAAGACAGGGAGAAAGAACAAAAGTGAATTGCAATTTGCGTATGTCGTTTTGCCCAATTACTTGTAGTCACAATAGTCACTCGTTACGTTGCTCCTACTGATATCTTTGAACAATTATGGCCGTATGCGATGCATCTGAAATATTTTTTATTTCTTCTGTGACGTACGCGACGTAATTCGCAGACGTTAATTTTGTACCTATCGCAAAAAATAGCTACAATTAGATTATTTTTAGCTGCACTGTCATTCAGATCTTTCAATCTCGAAGAAGGTGCGAAAATGTATAATACGAGAATCAAACGACTGTTGAATGTAATATTCATCGAGAAGAAAATGGGCGGGCCAGCCGGCAGCGTGCGAGAATTTTATAAGAGATTCTTTCACGTTGTCGATCCGAAACGATATCTTAGAAGTGGAAGGATAACGGAAACGTACACAGGATGCAGGCAATTATAGTGTTTAATGATGGTACCACGGCAAACATCCGTTATGGTACACTCGTTATTTTGGTAATTACTACTTAATTCCATCCACTATTGTTCGGGGTACCGCGGCTAGTCGCCCTCACCGAAGCGTGTACAAGTTCATTGGACTTTAATATAATTGCTGGTTTAAAAATTCGTTGATTTTGATTGACAAATCACGGAATGAGTAACGAGCAGAACGAATGGAATCCAAATGCACCTTGTTGCAATTAGCTACTTAATTTGCTTGTCTCGCTTCGAAAATTATGAACAATCATTGTGAAATTAAAATCCATCAAATGGAAGAAAAATGATTGACATAAATCAATTTTCTCTCTCTCACTTTTTTCTAATAATTTTGTTATATATGTACAAACACAAAGAAGAATATTGTAAAATACTTAAATAATCTTTATATGAAAATAGTTTTTGTTTCCTTTAATATAATAGCAATTTCTTCAATTTTGAGATAATTTAAAGATTGTGTTTCACATAATTTATTTTTGATCGTAATGATAGAATTAGAATATCGATTTAAAAAATGCATCAAGTGCGAATCCATATTTTAAAAGTAATTATTTATTGATCTAAGAGTTATGGTTACCTTCATAATTAATCCGGAAATATAATTCCTCCCCTTTTCCCTGTTGCTTTATGCGAGGAAAGTTGTGTCGTCAAAAGTAGGGGTAAGAAAACGAGGGTTGACGGCTAAAAGGTAGCGGGGTATGATTCTGCGGCCGTGGAGTTTTTAATCCGGAAAGCTATCCCCCGTGTAATCGTTCCGTTTTTAAATTAAAGAAATAAAGGAAGGATCCTCGACGTTAGCAGGACTCAGGGTAGCGGAACTCATTTGCACTTAAAAAAATGACGAGCCATAAAACTAACGCCCGAACGTGAAGAATTAACGAGGAAAGGGAAGGAGAAGGGGAAAGAGAAAGAGAGAGATACGGGAGGGAACAAGGCGAAGAAACGGCGGAATCTTAACAGTGAGAAAACCATTAACAAATGAACGCGTACTTTATCGAGCGGAAGTGATTTTGATTCGTTGACTTGCTACTCCATCTCGTTTAAATTTTAACGTAGCGACCGGCAGTTTCTTTAATTGGATTTTTAATTGGGACGATTCGCGCTACATTAATCCTTCGTCCCCACGATCTATCCTGTGTTTATTGTTATTATTATTCCCTACGACCCCTCGCTCTTTGCCTTTCCCCTCTTTCTTTCGCGTAGGTTCTCATTAGGCGCCGCATTTTTCACCGCTGATTACGTTTGCGGTTACCGCGGCTCTCTCGTCTTTCTCGCGGCCAATTCTCTTCCGTGGTTTACGGACGTGCGTTAAACTGTTCAACATTTTTTTTCCTTGAAGCTTAATAACTTACAAGTTTCTCATTTCTTGCCGTCCTTATCCTCTCATAATGTATACACGATTTTTTCGGTAAATGAGTAATTGAAGAAAAAAATGTTAAAAAAGATGTTTATTCTTTAATATGAAAAGTAAATCTATTTTAAGAATAATGAACAAAATAGTGTCTTAACATAGAATCAAACTTTGTACTTGAAAGAAAGTTTTTTCGAAATGTCTTAATTTCAGAACGCATAAAAATGTGACTTTTGTAGCTTTAATTAATTGTGAACAAATTACTTTTTGATCGTCCAATACTCGAAAGAGAGAGAAAGAGGGAAGAGCGTACCTTTGTATCGAGTGTCACGCAATTGCAGTATGCGACATCGTGTAGAGAATTAGAACGAAAGGATTAACAGCGTGACGAATATCACGGACGTGTAACTCGAGTCCCTTCGCGCTTCACCCCTTTCTGTAACATCGTCGGCGCATCGACGGTAGTAATAATCGCAATAATCACAATCGCGCCTGGGTCTCAGCCAATTTGAATATGAATCCGAGTGCGAACAATGTCATCGTTCGAAGTGCGGGGGTGGACCTGGTGGGCAGGGGGAGGTTTATACGTGCCGTATCTCCCCCATGGATCGAGGTCCTGCCCGGTACTTGCTAACTGTCCCGGACTGTTAGTTAGTTAACTGGCTCGCCAGGGTGACAGTCACGTACCGGAGAGGGCATTCGAATCCGGAACTCTCATCAAAATCAGCGTTCGCTACGTTTAACCCGATAATTAAACTCGCTGCGTCCCGCCAGTCCCGGCCGGAGTCCTGCTTCCCTCCTTCCGTTCTTGCTGCTGTTGCTTTCCCCTTTGTCCGCTCGACACTTCTCGTTGAGGGAAATCGCGTGGTCCGAAATTTGCATTCGTGCATTTTATTCGCGCCACTGAGCGAATCGGCGCTCACGCCTCTAATTCGGATTACACGTAAGACAGTTGGGCACCGAATGTAATCTGTCATGCAGGGAAATAGGGTAGTGAAAGGCTGGTGTGAGAAATGCAGATGTGAACATGTTGTCTAATGCATCAAACAAATTACGTCTTATTTTTCGATTATAAATAAGAGAACAACTAAAAATTCTGCTGATGAATTTGGTTGACAATGAGCAATCTTAAGAAATATAGTTAATATACAGAATAAATAGATTTTAAGAATCAATTTGATATTTATCAATCTCTTTGCAATCGTGGATTAATTGAACAATTTTAATATTAAGATTTATCTCAAATTTATCTTAGATTTATCTCATGTCGCACTTTGCATTTTTTCATCAGTTTAAACATTATTTACCGTATTTTCGGGTGGGAAGTAAAATAATACATATATCAAATCAAACGTTAAAAATTAAAAATTTTCGGATACAAGAAAACTTTATAAGATTATCGAAGATTATTTTATAACGCAGTAAAATAATCCGCTTTCGGGGCGGTAATTCCTAGAAATCTGAGCTTGATGTTCACGCTGTATATATTGTTATTACGTTTCATCATTTTATTTATAGACGTGCAACGAGACTCGAGCCGGCAGGCAGCGTTCTATGAATCGTCACATTACCTCGCGAGATACAACCGCGAGAGTTTAGAAAGAACTCGGTCTCTGCGAACAATTGTAGTGCTAATTAACTATCGTGATCAATTCATTATCGCGAATAACGTAAACTTTATATCGGACGATGACTTATTATATGTTGTTTGCAGAAAGTAATAATTCCGAGTATTTATCGTAATTAGCGAATTTGTCTTTATTAGTGCATTATATTATATCAGTGTGACTCTCTTACAATTAGTATAGAAGCTTATATCTTTGCTTATATCTTTGAATATAGGACTGACGCTCGAAGATACTCAAATTATCTGACGTCTGAATATAGATATTCTTGGAAGCAGCAATGAAAAGAATAACATACCATAGCCTTGTGTAATCGTTCCCTCGCATTATTCTTTTGTTATGATGTAGTCCGCGACGCATACGATTAACGTTGAAAGTGTTGTTTAAAATATCGCGTGATAGTAATAAATCATGTTTTCGTAAGTGAGTGTTGTGCCAGTGCAATAACAGGTAACGGCGGAGCAACCATAAGGTGAGAAAAATTTATTTTATATTTTATATTTGTTCTACTATTATCTGTTTAATGTTATTATGAAATTGTTCAACTTTTATTTAATGATATATAATAGAAACAATTTTTATAATTTATAATTATTTAATATGTGTATTATTATATTTGTTTTATTATAATTTGTTTCTATTTTTGTTTTAATTATAATTTATAATAATTTAATATGTGTACATATTGTATTTTACAGATCAACGTAGTTCACAATGCAACTCCGCTTCTGCACATCATATCGGTGAGTGACAAATTTTTTTTATTTTAACTCTGCGAAAGTTGCGATGCTAAAACTTTCATGAAAGATCGCGTGTATCAAAGTTATACTTACATGAATTCAAATTGGTTATACTCTATTTTTCTAAATAAAAACGATTCGTTCGTCTAAGATTCGTTTACACGGTTTGTCAAAAATATTTCCGAAATTGTAATGAAAAAACAATTTACTTAATTAACTTTCTTACTTCTTCTTCTATGTTTTAAGAAAAAGTTTTCCATACGTCTGTCAGTTTTATTGCAACTTCCTTAGAGTTAATGTGATGTAATGGTTCTAAAAACTCTGAAAAATATAAAGTATATTAATGTTATGTCTGTCAAGTTTTAATGCCAAGAAAATTCGACATTTTTTTTACACATTGATTCTAAAAATATTGTCAGATAAATATCCACTTCTCGCGTGTACATGCGTTTATCAACCCACGAAAAATTTCGCACATCACGAATAAACGAGTCTTGACAAATCCAAAACGATTCGCGCCCGTTTTGCCGCTCGCGTGGTAGCACGTGTAGAGGATATCCTTTCGGTCGCAGGACGAAGCCCATCGTGGTAGGTAGTAAGACTAGATCCCATAAAAGAGTCGCGTGGCAGAGAAACATTCGCGAATTGGATGGTTAGGCATCGCTAGGCAATGGCGATAGTGGTGACTGGCCCCAACAATTACGTCGGAATAAAAGCAAATAAAATCCACTCTCTTCCCTCCCTCCCCCCCCCCCCCCCCNCCCCGAACTTCTCGCTAAGGGAAGTCCTGGATGAAAGCAGTCTGGCGGGAAGGCGACGGCCCGATGAAGGGAGGGCGGGTTAAAAACAAGACTAGACCAAAATAATGGTTAGATCCGTCATCGGAGATAGTTGCCAGGGGTAATGGAATAGGAATCGTTTAAAAATAGGACTTTAGGCGGCCGACTCGTTCGCGATTCCGTGACTGCCTCCGTTATGTCGGGATTTACGTGCTTTATATGCACGATTCTTACGTGTGTGCCCTTATGTGAAATCGAGCGAGGAATTCTCTCAATCTCCGAGCCTCTTGCCCTGGTTCCCTATGCGCGCCTCCGTCCGTCTCTTTCGAGCGGAATACGAGTAATTGCTCGCGTCGTCCTTGTGCGCGATACGTCTGCGATTTGTAAGTCTAATCAGACTTACGTTGGTCTCTCCACGTATTTCCGCAAGGACATGTCAACGCCGGAGTCCCTGTGCGCTGGCACGAGAAAAGACTCGCGATATATCTTCGTCGTTAGGAAACCGTCGCAAGAAGGGAGCGGGGTTTTAGCTCGCAATTACTTTGAAAGCTAATACTTTCTCTCGACAGAAAAAGAAAGATATTTCTTAGAATTTATGCACATATTTAATTTGCGCTTGCATCTTTTTGACGACAACAGGTGATCTAATATTTCGCATAAAATTAATTCGCTGAAATTAAAAATTGGTTTGCATTAAAAGATTCGATGTGTTTTAGAATTTTTTATCCCGCTAAAAAATTATTTATTACTTGATTATTTTATTCCTTAATGAATCAATAAATAAATATAAACTCTCTCTTCTATTTAATAAAAAAATAAATGTAAAAATGCAACTGGCAATTCAATTGAACATCGGTGAGATTTGATAAAATTCAAGTGTGTAAAATATTTTATACATACATATATTCCTTTGCGTATAAAATAGTACTAATTAAAATGATTAATAAGCAAGTGTTGCGCAAAATCTTATATTTATAAAGAACAATTCTAATGAAAATGATATCAGTAAAAATAGCTGAGTAACAGTCGGCTACATCTGTTGGCAAAAGCGAGAACTAACTAGTGTCCAGCATCCCCTTGGTCCAGCTAATCGAGGGTTGTTCGGTCTGGCCGGGGACACCACTCTTCCGCGGTTCTTCGTCTTTTCTTCCTTTTCATTCTCGAAGAAGCCGAGCTGAGCAATGATACGAGAGATGCGAGAGGGAAAAGAACGAGCCCCTCTTTGCCCCTCTTCCGTAGGCGAGGCAACAGGAGAAAGCGGGAGGGGTTAGATACAGAATATAGCTAACACAGCGAAGGCTAGTTAGTATGCATAGTGCGGGAGTTGGCCGGGAATGAAACGTCAACCCGAGACTCGTCATGCCAGCCTCGTGCTTTCGTCCTTTCCAACGACTTTCGTCTCCACGATTTCCCTTCCCTCGACCCCTCTGCTTGATCCCCGCCAACTCACCACCACTGCGGTCTTCGTCTACGACAGTATTTGTGTTCTCCGGAAACATCAGAATTCATTCTGTTTTCCTGTTGGCATCGGGTCAAGAAAACGCGAGAAAAATTTAAATAGGACGCATTTTTAAGTCTGTAATTTAATGCCTGTATTAATTGGATAAGTATTAAGTATAATTTTATTATGAAAATTATTTTGTGAAATAACATAGAGGCAACAACGTAAATAATATGAAACATAATCTAATTTAAACAAACAGTTTTATGCTAAAGTTATTAGAATTATTAGTGAGGGAAATATGCGATAAAGATGATGATGGAATAATAATTATATGTATGTGCTGATATTATTATCACACTTTAAGTTGGAACATTAACATTGTCAGGATCAAAATTACTTACAAAAAGAGTAATCGAAGCAATTTCAGAAGAGATTCCCGTCAATCGCGTAAAGGTTGAAAGGAAAGGCAGGCAAGAGGGTTCTGTGATCACTAGGATCAGCATTACGTTAGTACGCCAATTAAGGATAGACGTGGAGTGAGAATGGCCCGCGGGCTCGAAAGGGTTGAGGAATATCATGATCTGGAATCGAGGGTCGAATCTCACACATCAGAGGGTAGTATCGCCCGAGTTAGTTGGTTAACAATGCTAATAATATCCAAGTGAGACTACCAGAAATGGCGTAGTGAGCCCTTTATACTCGAGCTGTTTCAGGGCCACTTGACTTTAACGAACTTAGTAGTATTAAAAGTTTGTTTTTACTGGCTTAAAGGTTTCCATAAAAAAAATATGTATATATATATATATATATATATATATATATATATAAATTAAATAATATCAGTATTATTTGTAAATGAAGGCAATCATTTTTTTTGCATAAAATAACTTAATTGATTATTTCTTTTATGTGAGAAATATTGTTTTATTTTTATATGTAAAATTGGTTCTTTCGTAACAAAAAGTAGATTTATGTAAAATTAATTTGTCATTAAGAAACAACTTTTAATACTTTTTAGATTTCTGTTGTGGTTGTTTGTTTGATAATGACACGCGTATTTTTGTAGGCATGTACATTTCTCTTTCTCCGCTATTTAAATATTTACATCGATAAATCATAGAATACTACAATATGAGCAATGCTAACCCGACCCTGCTTTGATCACTTTGTCTCTCTGTTGAGTCAAAGAGCGTAGTAACTTCAGGAGCTTCCGGCAAGACTTCCCGAAAGGGGCTGATTCTCCGGGCCAATTAAAGCTCATTCATACAAGGCTAATTATCATCCCCGCGGGTCATGCTCGACTACGCGGGCGCGCATGTATCGCGCCTAATTCGGCCAATCGACGTCCAACGGTGGGTCGTTAGCCGCTTGTTTCGGATATAATGGCGCGTTGCGATCGTGCATGATTTCGTACAGTTCGACTCCATTGTGCAATCATGTGATTTCGTTACTCCATTTCGTTGCAAACCGAGCGTATGGAATAATTTTCGCGAATAGTTGAACGTAATTAAATAATGCTAAATAAAATTTTAGAAATATTCCCTTAAAGTTTCAAACGAAAGATAGGGATGCGATAATGTTGAACATTATAAATTACAGTATTAATTTGTGATCCAGGCAATTCTTAGGCGCGTTAAATTTCGCTGGCTTCTTCGATTTATCCTCCCCTTACCTTTGCCTCAACTGAACGCCGTGATAACGTCAGTCGTGAAAAATTCTAAAAGAAGGTCCGCAATTTTCACGGGAAATGGGATAATCTGCATACAGACGGTAATCCTCGTCGTGGCCTCCTTTATGAATCACCGTGTAAGGTCCGCGCGAAAGTGTGCGGCTCTTAAACGAGATTTCGAAGTACATCCGAGTGTCCGGTCGGACAGCCGCGGCTTGATCCAGGAGAATGAGTAGCAGGGGATGGATGAATCGAGGGAGCAGGTGAAGGGAGCGAAGCGGGATAAGATAAATTCAAATCCGGCACTCGGATGTCCCGAGTCGCAAATCACGTCCCACCGCTATATACATCGAGGATCATCCCTCTTCGACGCTGACCAACCCCTTACACGGTTACACTCGCTACCTGTCATCCCTTTACTTATCCGATGTCCGCCACGACAGTGACGTGGCCGAGATTCGATTTCAAAAGACACACGCAATTCATCGTTTTGACTATTGCTTCGATCCATGATACTGATTCGTGAAAAATTTTTTAGGATTATAGCTTATCCGCGACGTAAATGTCTATTCAATTGATCGCTCTGATCATTTTACATTATGTCAAATCTGTCCTGTAAAAATAATGACGTTTCATCTTATTCATTCTTTTTTTTCTCTCTAAAGATCCTTATTATATGCTTTATATTATATATATCGAACGATCTTTGAAACGGAACTAACGAGAAGTACACGTGTAAGCGAACAGTTGCAATGGCAGGATTCTGTTAAGGAAAAGTAGCTACGATAAGTTTGACTCTAAAGAATTTCTTCAACCCTTAACTGCGGAATTTCTTTTCTTTGACGTAAGATCGTTTCTGCTGCCGTAACAAGATCGTACAAAGTTGCATACGTACGTAATGCCAGCAGACGAGAAAGGAAAGCATACATATATAACGTATCATAACATAAATGTTCGCGTGCATGTTCGTTCGCTCTTTTTTAAGTATAAACGTAAATGGCAGTTTTAGAGATTCCGTATTTACAGGATATACTATTATAATTATTTTGCGGATTTGACTTTATATTGAAAAATAATTTTAAAATATTCTAGTGCATAAGATAGTATATCCTCAAGTATATAATCAATAATCAACAAATCTCTCATGAGATATAAAAATTTTATTCACGAATAATTTTCTTAAATATCCAATTGTCTTTGCATCTTTTGCTATCGTGACACAACGTTACCCCCTACAGGGACAAAATAATTCTATCGAACGGTGCTTGTTAATTATTTTTCCATAATGAGAGACCATCACGCTTGGGATAACGCTATAGCGTTGAAAAAAAAACATTCAATAACCCGTCGCGGTAATGGCTTGCTTCATAGTCGCACATTCACAGATGCGTGCATATGGAAATGCGTGTACACCATGGCATCGACGATGGCGTCTCGCGGTGCACGAAGGGTCGCGGGTGACGGGGATGTGGAATATTTAGAGAGCACAAGAATCGAACGCGCGCTCGCGTCGCACCATCAATATACATGATCTATATATCGTCTCGTCGCGAGCCGCGTGTGTGCGCGACTCTTTCGCACGCGGCTGCGTGTACACACGTGCGTGCGTGCATGCGCACGTCCGTTATCTGCGATTGCCGAAGCTCCGGCGATGCTCCAGACGGAAACGCGGAGTCCTCCTCTTCTCTTCCTCTATCTCTCGCTCTCTCCTTCCACATCCGTCCCCTTTTCAAACGGAACGGGGGAAAACGGTGGAATTTGCATACATACGACGTCACACACTGTCCGCTTTAATATCTCCGGCCACGGCTGGAAATTAAGTCCCGAAAGCCAGGTCGATACGCGCGGAACTACCGGACCGGACGAGCGCCGCCATACTCGCGATTGTCGATTATTTCCGTTGTTGCTCGATGTAAATGGCGCAAGTGTGTTCAAGTGCGACCATCGCTGAAGGCCAATAATGGCGATACGCGAATATAATTTCTCCACCAATATGATTCTGAAATAACTAGATCCATTTTGAACTGTTTAAAAGGCGTTTCCAATAAAATACTGAAGAATTTTATTAGCGACTCCATTTTGACGCAAGTGTCTTTTTCTAATAACTACAGGATTTTTAATATGAATATTCTGATAATAAATATTCAAAATATTATGTCAAAATCCTTCTCTTATATTTATTTGTAGCCGAATTGCTAAGATATTGATCTCAAATTTTTAATATTAAAGCCTTCAAATTTGTCAAACTTTTACAAAGCAAAATGAATAAGATTTTAAACAAGAAGGTCAAGTTTAGTTTGCTTCAGTGATATGAATCTTTCTGTGCACTTGTAGCGCCGGTATGCGAGCAAATACTTTACATTAATCAGTGATTCTTTCTGCAAGTTTCTTTATTATATGCCGCAACATTATGCTGTGGTCGGTAGAGTAAGAAGTTATAGTGCAGAACGACAATTTATGTCATGTCATTCCATTCACTGTCGCTTCTTGTAGGTAGAATCGAGAAATACAGTCGCAATCGTCGTTAGTGATTCTTCGTAATATAAATGAGTGATCTAGATTCAGGAATGCTCTAGCGTAACCTTGGCATTTTTTTCTCGAAACGTTGCTAAACGCGATACGATCGTGCGACACTCTTTGATCTCATTGCGATTGTCCATATCAATTGATAAATAATTTATATATCACATTTAGTTCACGCAAATATTATAGTCATGTCGAATAATTTATTAGTTGCGAGAGAAAATAAGAAAAAAATTTTATTTTCTTATATTATCTTATCATTATTATTAAAGTTTTCGTATAATTATTTTTATATTTTACATATTACAAAGCAAGCTGAACAAGTATAAATTTTTCAAATTAAAAATAATATTCATAAATCTGAATACATTAAAAAGACATTAAAAACATTAAAAACATTAAAAATTCAATTATATTGATATTCGTTGAATATCAATATAATTCGTAGCTACAAATAGAATCGAATACGCAGCAAGGATCTTCTCTAAACTCCGTCGACGATGTCTCTTTGTATTCTTATACTTCCACCGTGGTCTCCCTGCGACTCTGTAAATCCTGTCGCCACTTAGCGCGTCCTCAAGAGTGCGGTCTTCAGCGAGCTCCTAAATACCAGAGCAGCGCGCAGAGAGAATCTTCAGCTGGGTCCTCGAAGGATCCTGCCGACCTGTCTGATCGTTGCACACGCGCGTACGTGTAGGACACGTAGCCGCATATAGGGGACCGCGCGCCGAGAAAGAAAGGGAGAATCATTGGCTACCATCATTCGGTTTATAATTCGCATATACTTCCTCTCTCTTCACGCTTTTATCTCTCGTCGGGATCTGCCTCGAGTAGCCCCGAGAAAAGGCCCTATCTCTTCTCCGTTCACTTCCTCCATCTCCGCCTTGGAGTTTGCTCCCCTCAACCTCCTCTCCCGTATCGATGCGTACGCGTCGTCGCGCGGGGCCCATCGTTTCTAATAGACGATTTAAATTTTCGAATATATTCCGGCTCCCAGCTTCGCTTTGTCCGTTCGACGTGTCCTCGCACGATCCGTTCTTCTCTCGCTCGCTCTTTCTTTCTGTCGTTTTCTTAGGAACCTTCCTGCCCGCGTTATTATCGTGACTCCTCCCGTGGGAGGCTGCCGTTCTCTTTTACTCCGCCAAAATGGTTTGGGAGGAAGAGTGCAAGAGAAGGTGAAGGGCGAAGGGAATGATTTTGAAATATTTGTCGCCGTGCATAAATTTGAAGGCGGCGGGCGCGCATACTTAAATACGGACCGAGCCTTCCCTGCGTCCGACTCTTTCTCGTGATCGTCTTGTTCTTATTCGTCTTCTTCCTCTCCACTGCCGCTCGTCCCCGGCTCGTGCTGCCGCTGCTGGATCTTACCTCATCTCTTTTATCCTTCCTCGTTTTTCTTCTTCATCTTTCTCTTCTTCTTTTCAGGTCTCGACCTCCATTGTCTCGCGAGCGCTAATAAACTATCCCGAGGGCCACCCTACGTAGATTCCATTGTTATTATTATTGTTTCTACTTGCACGGTCAGGAAACGAACGAAACTCACCCTCTCTTCCCTTCCGCTCGTATGTGCATTATGGCATTTGAATTTTTTATCCAGATACATTTTATTTCTTCTTTATGATGGATGATCAACCTTTCGTAAAAGCGTCTGTCGAGACCTTATAATTCCATGTACTAATTCAATAAGACTTTAATACGGCTTTCTCATGGCTTACATATATATATAGTCAGATTTCTACTTCAAGTTTACATAATATCATGAAGTTTTCTTAGGTATATCTTATTTGTTCTGGCAGAAGAGAAATTTCAAAATTTTTTTTTTCAGTAATCTAAAATCATTGTTTCTTTAATAAAAATTTATTTGCCTATAAAATAAAAATAACAATTTTCAATCATTTAATATATTCCAGTCTTTTTCCGCTTGCGTAAGATACGAGCGAAACGTTCAATAATCGCGCCGCTCGTTCTCGACTCTACAATCTCATCGTCTACTCCTAAGTATCCGGATAAGATTAAATCCCCCGACGACGTTCTCGAGGACTTGGTCCGCTGTCCTAGCAGGGACGTTTGCAATCGAGTCACACTCGAGAAGACGCGCCGGTAACATTATATCTACCCGAGAACCTCGGCGGGGAACCCGGAAAATTAAGATTAGCAGATAAGGTCGCCGGGACCGGGTCCTTACGGTGGTACGGCTTCATTTCGAGTACGCGTCACAGCTGCACGTGGTCATAATGATAATCACGCAATAATCATAATGATGATAACGATTAAGAAAGAGAGAGAGAGAGAAAATGAGAGAGAGTCAAACAGCTAACACGACATCTCCGAAAAACGAAGCAGGTAAACCGTGGAAGAAAACAAGAGGAGAGAGGGATGGAAGGGAGGGGTCGAATGGTAAAACGGGAGCCGACGCAGCGGCACGCAAACTCCGGTGTGTCCTGCTCCCAAATAAAACCGACACCGCGTGTAATATGAGAGACTTATATAGTAGTGGCTAAGATCTAATCTGCCGTGTCTGTTCGCGAGGGAAACACTAGACATGCCGAACACATCGGCACGACCCAGGCGGAACGGGTCCTACAAACAAGAATCTCGAGCTACCTTCTTGGAAGGAGGAGTCCCGCAGGTTCTGCGAGGTCAGCATCCTCGAAATATCACGAAATTTCATTATAACGTCGATAGAATGTACCGGCCGTCTAAACGATCGCGAGACATGTCATTCGGAAAGCTTTCCATGCGGTTTCAAGGTAACTTTTGTGAGTAGACTACGATTTCCCGAGTAACAAATTTGCAAAACACGTCGCAAAACATGTCTAAAAGGTTGAAAGTGTCTTTGGATCTTTTATGACAACTGCAGTTGGAATTGTAAATTCTTGTTTGCTACTTTAAAGTGATCACTGACAATTCTCACGTAAACGAACCGACATTTCATTGGTGGCTCCCACGATTGTAAATTTGTTCGAAGGAACGCTCATCGCCCAAATGTCGTCACGTCCAGCGAAAATAAATTCGTACGTACTTCCGTCACGCGGCAATTAGGCAACTGGTGACAACATACGTTCCAACAGCAGGCGAACGTTTCTTAAGTTTATCTTCGAATCTATAATCTTAATAGACTTCATTCATTCCGAGGAAGTTATGGACCGTCGATTTTCAGACAGGTCGATTTATCACTTAAACGCAAGTGTTCTACCATAAATATTTCTGACAATGAGACAATTTCCATAAATGATGATCTTATGTTATTTCTCATTTTTCACATTTTGTCACGTTTCATTTTATCATGTTAATGTTCACTTTCTTTTATTTAAAGCATATTTTTATTAATGTTCACAATGTTATAAGATTCGTTTCCTATAAAATATTCATTTCCTTACTTCACTTCTTCTCAAACCAATTTAAATTACAATCATTACATTGCGCTCGGGTTCTTCATCACCCTTTGCACGGATATGAGGCAGGTCCACCGAATCGAAAGTGCGCAGTGTTAGCGATTAAGCAAATGAGAATCGTTTTTCGATTAGCATACCTCGCTGGCCGGCTGGCCGGCGGAATCATGAAGAACGAGAGCCGATATCTTGCCGAGGGTGCGCCCGTTGAGGTGCCAAGAGGGATGAATGGAAACAAAAGACCGATCGCTATCGTCGAGCACGCGATCGCCGTTGTCACGGTCCCCGGACCGATTTTCCAAACGAAACAACGTGCGTGTCCCTTATGATCGCTATCTACCATGTGGATTGCGACGAAATTTCGTTGAAACCCGAGCGCCGCTTTTGTCGTCGGGGATTCATTACGGCAATTACTAAACGTCTGTTTCCGGTGTGCGTTTCGCGTCCGGTGCACTTTGCACGTACGATCATGGTTAAATGTCATTATACTTTGTATTTCACGCAACGCAATAATAACATATTATTATTATTGTCCATTTTGTATATATGTTAAATCTAGATAATTATTAAATTATTAATAGAGCCATTGGTGTTTTTTATGATACTTGAGCGTATGAAATTACGATTCAATTCTTAAAGGAAATTACTCTCGCAATTCCTTCAGTTAACACTACTATCAGTTTATCGTTTTGTTGTACTTTTATATTAGATTCTAAAAAGATAGTATGTCCTGCATGTAAATCGGAATGACAGAATCTTGGCGTTTACAGCTAGAGCGTTTACGACATTGCGTGTGCATGCGTAAAATTGCGCATTGTCAGGATTATATGCTCGCGATGTCGCGCGAATAATCACGGGTGGCGACGCGTGTGCATGTGCACGCGTGCAGTCACTTCAGCATGCAGCGTCGTCGCGGATGCACCAGCGGTCGCGCTATGTAAGCGGGAGTCGAATGGAATGCCGGCAGGAATGTACGGCTCTTCTTCCCTGCAGGGCGCATTATAGAGTTACGAACTCTTCGTTACAACGGGTGGGCCGTGGCGATTTCGTAGCTTCCTCCCCTTCTTACCTCTTTCTTTTTCTTTTTCTTTTTTTTTTTTACATTTGCACTCTGCATGTGCTGACTTAGCGACAGTCTGCGTAAAACTGCGACGGAACGAAAGTACGATAGTATTGATTTTCTCATACAGCATATTTCATAATTGCCCTAATGAATCTCTGATAATAAAAACGATCGAAACCTCAACGAAACTTTATTGTAATTATTAACTGATGATACAATTTGCACTTTTTTGTCAGCGAATAATTGTAATATGTAACGAAATCATAAAACATTGAACAACATTCAACATTTTTCGAGTCGATGATTTGCGATTTTCTTGATGTTTTCTACTTTGAAAAAATTCGAACAAGTAGCTTCGCGCAACGATCGGCCCGAGAAAGCCGTCACAGTTGAATCACATCGACTCGGAACACCCGTCGCGCTCCGGCGAGAATGATTTAAGTGCAGCCAGATATCTGTCCGCGGCATCATCGGGCCGCGGAGCATTTAAAATTAATTTGGCCGAAACAAAGCGCGATCGATCAATAAGTATCGGTGTGGCGAGTTCGAATGGACGCGCGCTCAGCGAGAGTCGTGGAAGAGAGATAGAGATGGATATGGACAGAGATGGGGGTGTAGGTGTGGGGCGCCCCACGGGGTCTCGATTTTTGAATTTTCGGGTCATTAATCTCGTACGACACCGACAGCGCCGGAGTGTGCGTGCATCGGGGACGACTATTGTTCTAATTCAAATCAGCCCGATCCGATCTCTAACGCTTGTTCTCGCCATCTCTCTCTCTCTCTCTCTCTCTCTTTCTTTTTCTCCATCTTGCTCTCGATTTCTCTTCAGAGGGAGAGATGATCTTCTCCCCGTACCATCGACGACACATCCATGATCGGGTGGACGTTCAACTGGCTCGTGATGTATTGTAATAGATTCGTTGCCCCTCGGAATCATGCGTTTCGCTTTAAGAGTCATTACGCAAAGCGCATATATTTGTAAAATCTCTCTCTCTATCTATTTGTATTGATATAATACATTCTCCGTCCTTCTCTCTCGTCTTTTCGTATCCTAGAATCTGTCGCGATTCGCGTCGCGGTTGGGAAAATTTCCATAGGCGACTATGGAAATCAACGGGAAACCTTGACATTCGAATGATCACCGGTGGACGAGTAACTTCCACTCGTTGGAAATCGAAATCGACGATGGCGATCAACGCAAAAGATCAGCTGAGAGATACAATGTGACGACGTGTCCCTTGATCTTTTCACTGTCAATGACGCATATAATGTCCCATATATATGAAAACTTTACGAAAGCGAATCGTTTATTGTTTCGAGGAAAATATTTAGGTCTTTTTTGGAAAATTATTTTATAAACTCTTATTACAACAATGTCATCTCGAAAAATACGATTAATTCTGAAAAGGAATCTCTGTAATATCTGGATATTTTCCTAAATAATTGCGTCTCTATTTAAAATCTTCTTTAATGTACATAGAATTAACATAATAAACTTCAATGCGATATGCAATTTGCGAAGCGGCGCAGATTTGCCTTCTCTTCTGCAATATCCTTGAGACAGGACCTTCGACACGCATGACATGGAAGAGCGCTGGGAATAAGCATGACAATCCATCCTTTTACAAAGCGCTCTTTCGCACGAAATTACCCTAACAAGCTTAAAGATGCGTTCCGGCGCAGGAAGGAGTCGCGGCTCAATGACCCTCCTGACGAGGAACCGCGTGTCCTTATCGAAATCCTTCCTGGAAAGAGTCCTCGCTGCGAAGTGGCACTTTCGGCTTGAAGGTGATCACGAGACAAGAGAGTAGAAGGGTCTCGTGTGAGAGCGAAGAGGGCCTAGCTTACCACTCGAAATTAAACGGTTACTCCGTTCGTCTCAACTGTAATTCAGCAAGACTCGCCAATTGTAATATCTTATATCATATTAGCAACGTTTGCCAGTATCTTTAGTTATCGTAGAAAGGTATCACTTAGATTTTTAGATATTAACAGAATATTTATAGTTTGCCACATCGCGTGATTTTATATTATTTGTCAATTGTCNTGATACTTTGAAGATACCGAATACCGAATAGAATTTATATATAT